>OX596024.1:25217816-25817816 GCA_951394055.1 Villa cingulata | reverse complement strand
ATTTGGCAATGTATCTCATGTTTTTTGCCAGTTTTTATATGATATTTTTGATGTCTGTTTTGTACACATAACACTGGTATTAGTGCTATATGTATTTATGCTTGAATTCTTATCAATTCATTTTATTTTAAATTTTTCTTTTTCCCATGTTTTATAAGTCATTTGGAAACGTATAATATAATGTATAATACCTTCAGGATAACATTTTTTATCTTGTGACATTATTTATCCATGGAGAAAATAAAATCTTTATGAGGCACAGTTCTTCTTTCGTTTCTCTTTTTTGGATTGATTTGAACATTTTAAGTGTATGTTTGACAATTGTGTTGATCTGTTAAATGAATGAATATTTGTGATACTTGTATGTATACATGAGGAAAATTCAAATAAAATTTTATGAGAATCATACGAACATTTAAATTTTGTTTAATAAATATTAATTGTTTAAACGATTTAAATTATTGTTATTTGTATTTATTTTTATTCAATTCAAGTTTTATTTAAATTTTATGTGCATATTTGGACTCGAAATTAATATAAATTTTAGCATAGGTAATATAGGCATGTAGCCATATCATACAGTAAATTCAAATTCATATCAAGTTGAATAAATGAAAAGTTCTTCAGAAATAGTTGATATTCTGTCCCAGTAGAGAATGCTAATATCTTAACAAAAAATCTTATCCCCTTTCTAAATACTATCGAGCAGTGAAGGTGGTTGACTCTAACAGCAATCAGCATCTGTAGTATATACGCTACGATAATACGAGTAGTATTCTACACACGATGTTTACTCGTATTTTCCTTCTTCACAAAAAGTTGATTTTCTCTCTGTTACGAATAGCGTACATGAAAAAACACGGAAAATCATCTAACTACATCCTATACTTACTCTTTGGTCTTCTTCTTTATTGGTATTCAACACATCATGTGTACTCTGTACTCGTATTTTCGTTATTCTGAAATATTTGATTTTCTCCTTAGTAGAAAATGCGAACGCTGTGAGTACATAAGGAACACGTGAAATAAACAAACAACATTTAATATCTACTACTTGCTCCTTCCCCTTATACTACAAACTATCTAGCAGTGCTGGCCATTTACTCTTACAATATCTGTAGTATACGCTACAATAAATCGAATAGTATAGTAGAAATAAATAAATAACATTTTTTTTCTGGCCTACATAATATTTAATTAAATTTTAAAATTTTATATGACTTCATATCATCGAATTAAAATTTTAATTATTGAAAAATATTTGTAAGAGTGCACACTATAGGTGACTATAGTTACCTATGAGATATAAATGAGATACAATATTACCAATTTTATACTGCAATGTAATACAAAAATAATATTTTATAGTGTATAGAATATTATAAATATTATAAATATTAGATGCTATAGACTATAGATATTATGTACAGATTACAGGATACACCATACATACTGATATACTGATATAGATAAAAATGCAAAATGAAATAATTTTTTGAAATGACAAATAATTTTTAATATTTAATTTTTAATATTCGGTATTTTTGTGTAAGGATTATTTTCAGTTACACAAATGTTCAAAATCCAATAAATACGTAATGTAAGTATAAAATATTATTTATGCATATTCACGTTTGTAGTTTGAAATCTATAAATTTAATTGAAAATTTGTATTGAATTCATTTTATAAGTTTTTTTTAAGTTTTATAAAATTTAAAATTTCTTTTAATTCGAATTCAGTTACAATAAATTATTTACATCTTCAAATATCAGTGTACTCGTAATAAATAACAAACATTCCAAGTACATAGTTAGTTAGAAACTGGAGAATACATAATGATAGGAAGAGCAACGAATGTTCAAGACGTCCAAGTGTATACAATATGTCGATATTTGTATATTTAAGTTCGAAAGATAATTCTTATCTTTGAAAAATTTTAAAATTCTTTTTGTGATTATTCAATATTTTATTCGAAATAAATTTTACAATTTATTCTTACTTTTATTTTTTTTTATTTTTTACATTTTGTATTTTTGTTTTTGATAACTTTGGTTTAAAATTTTATTTTTCGCGATAGTTACAGTATAGTGTGTTGGTATCATGATATTATGTAAGTAGTAGACGTATAGTGTATGATACATAGTATATATTTATTTATGTAGCGATGAGTATGCATGTTATTATTCATAAGTTATTATTCATTCAAGTCACATTACAATGTGTACTTCCTTCTTTTGTAATCTACTCCTGTAAATGTATATAAATCAAATTTTTGAATTTTACTACTATGATATAACATTATATTATTGACTGTATGCTATTTATATAAACTATACTCTTATTTATATTTATTTATTTATTTATAAACTAGTGTATGATTATATACACAGATATGAATATCTATTTTTATGTAAAATATGAAAATTCCACTTTTGCTTATAAAATATAATTTATTCAGAATCTATATTTTGAATACAAATAATGGTTTATACAGATACATATAAAGTTAATGTGCAGATATTGCATAATAATAAAAATGTTTTATATAAATTTTTTGATATACTTATGTACATGATATATAAATGTTCATATATTCGTAAATGTACTCATAGTATATCCTGTAGAATCAAATTTCAGTTAAATATAAATTTAAATTTACGTGTATACGAGTATATCCTATTTTGTTATATATGAATGTATATACAGTACAATTATTATAAAATTCATTTTGTAAAATTTTCGAAAATAAAAAAATCATTTTTTTTCATTTTTCAAATTCAAAATATGAAACGTGATAATGTTTTTCAAACAATCACAATCTATGTAAAATGATTTATACAACATAATTATTGAGTATGTGAGTAAGTCTGTATATGTATTAATTCATACTATTTTTTCGAATAATATCCTTATCAATTGATTTATGAATTCAATCATCATAAATTTACATTATATGTTTGAATTTAATTGTGAACATTTGTTTTTTTAATTTTAATTTATATTTAAAATCTCGTCAAATTAATTGACACATCTATTAAAACTTCACTACATACGAATACAAACAAAGGTACAATATCATACTGTACATAACATTATATCAAAAATAAAATTTAAAGAAAAAAGAAAACGACAAAGATTTATATATTCGTGTTATGTATGAAGAAAGGACAATTAATTATGGTTAAACAACGACAACCAAAAAAAAAAAACAACAAAATAAAAAATTAAATAAAAAATTCTAAATGATTCTTATGAATTTTCTATTCAACAAATAAAAATAAAAATAAAAAAAACGATTACATAAAATAATTTATAAAAGTTTCATTAATCATAAAAAAGAAAAAGCTTGAGAAAAAATAAAAACTTTATTAAATAATTTCAAAATAATAATTTTATTATAAGGATATCTGGAGACAAGAAGAAATTTTAATTCATTAATCAACACACTGATACTGATTAATGAGTAAAATTCTGATAATATGACTTTATATAAGATAAAAAATCTCTGTGAGCAAAAAAAAAAAAACAACTAGAAATAAATGAAGAAAAATTGAAAAACAATAAATTCATCTTGTATGTAAGTAGTTCATTTTTATTTTTATGCACAAAAATAAAACAAAAATGCATTATTGTGTATATATCCAAAACTTATCATATATTTTATGTGATCGTGTATGTGTGTACATTTTTACTAATCAATAAATGTTTTTCTTTTCTAATTTTTTTTTTCAAATTTATTGCAAATATTTTAGTGTTATTATTAGTACGTTTTAACAGGATTATATAAATCAAGGATAAAATTATAATTCATAAACAATGTTATGAATTTATTATTCATTAATTTTATTCATAATTAGTATACACAACAGAAGAGATTTAGTTTTAGAAAAATTTTAAAAAAGGATACTGTATATTTTTGTTTGATGCAAAAATATTCAATCATATAATATTATTCAGTTGTTTACTGCGTTATGAAATTGCACTAAAATAACGAAAAAGCTAATGCTGGTTAGCAACATCTGAAACACAAGAAATTAATTTTTTTTTTTTAATTTTGTAATTTTTTCAATGGCAAATAACTTACATTACCGAATGTCTTTAGATCAAATGTAAAATAATCTCCTGCTGAACATTTAATATTTTGATGAATCATCTGAAAAGTGAATTCTCTTATAGATGAATCCAATGATTTATCGTTACTATGATTTCTAGCTGAATTCAAAATTCTTTTAATTGTCTTTAACTATAGAATTTTTTATATATGTATATGTATATATTTTTTTTGTATTTACCATGATGAAATATTTTAAAATAAATTAGAAAAATTTGAAAATAAATTTAAAGAAGAACTAAACTTATAAAATGAGTAAACTAACTTTATACATGAATATATGACAGAACCAAAATGGTAGCATGAAACTGATAATAGTTGCAAAGAAGAAAAATAATGACCCTGCAACGATATTGCATAATAAAAGAATATTCAAAATACAAAATATATACAACATATTATGTATGTACTTTTTTCGAGTCAAAACAAACAATTATTTTCAACACAAAACAGTCATTCATTGTTCAATATTCATATTCAACAAAAATGTTCAAATCAAACTCAACACGTTTTATGACAATACATACCAACAAGTTCAATTCCAGTGTTCAATTCAAACCAATTTCAACGGAATTCAATCGATATTGTATATTGTTATATGAAAGGATGTTGCATTTGATTTGAACAATAATATTGAAAAAGATTGCTTGAACAATGATTTTCTTATCTTGAAAAACGATGACCTGACCTGATGTTTTGACCTGAAAAAAGTATACAAAAAAAAAAAAAAACAAAAAAAGAAAAGTTATTTTATGAGTATAGATACTTACAAATCATATTAGGAATTGGTTCATTTGTATTGAAACCAATATATATCCAATATAATTCATATGTTAACGTAAACATATACGATATCATAATTATAAACATTGATATTGAAAAATAACAATTTATATATGTAGATAAATCACGTATATAAAATTCGATTTGCTGAAGTTTACGAATTTTTTTCAATAATATACGTTTCTCTAAATACGTTTCATAATGATAATTCATATTTATATTTTGTACTAAATCTTTTGTTATTACTATTATATTATCAACAATTTCACTTAATATTATAATAAATGAACAAAATTGAAATATTTTTGCTTTCATTATATAATCGCCTAATATAAATAAAACTATTACATGCACTAGGAGACCATCATGATAATAATTATATAATGATCTCATGATTAATAAAATTTTTGTACAAATCATATAGAAACCAATTTGTTTCATAATTTTCATACGAATTTTATATGTATCGATATGTATTTGAAAATATTTTTGAAAAATATCACATATTGTATTCAATATATCAATTATAATTATAATTTTTTTATATTTTATAAATGATTCAAATATTGTAATTAATTCATTTGATGAAAATATTATAATACGTATTGAATTAATTAATTGTGATACTTGATTATTTTCAAATATAAAAAATATTAATTTTTCTGGTGATAATATTGTAAGAACTGAAATTTGTGTTAGAATTAATACAATTTGAATTAAATATATAAATTTATCAATTAATGTATTACGATAATTATTTTTATAATATGACCATGTAATCGGTGTTATTCCAAATATACTTAAATATATTTGAAATGGACGAATTATTTGAATCCAATTTTTTATTTCAATTGCAGTTGTATCCATATTTAGAATACAAAAATTATTTTAACGATATAGTATATTATATTATATATTTTTGTATTATATTCAAACAGACAAACGATAATTAAGATTAAACTGAATCGAAGTGAATTAGAACTGCCAGTGTCTTAAAGTTTTATAAGGATTATATACTTTTAATAATCGTAATTTTGTTGTTGGTTTTTTATTTGTGTTTTTGTTTTTTTTTTTTTTTACAATTAAAACGATTACAGTATAATCAATTTTAAAATCCATCAGAAATTCGATTAATTATTTACAGAAAATAATTTTCATTTAGCACTCTTATAAATGAAACAAACAAAACGAATACAACAGAATACTCCTGTATTGATACAAAAATATATATATACATATATATATACTATATATAAAAAAATGACTATATAAATTTTTTAAAAAATGATTGTCCTTCGTTTAATGAATAATAATAATTTCTTGTTTTGTTATCAGTTTAAAATAATCTTTTTTAATGGAAACATGTAAGTCTTGCATTTTACGTAAATACTTATACGTTATCTGATTTAACTTTTATAATTTTTTAATTACTTTTAGTTGCAGTTACGAAAAGCAAAATATACTCGTACATAAGTATATGTATATGAATCCTTTTATAAATTCTATCATAGAAGTGTTGAATAATTATTTATTTTACTGTTTCTTATAATTCTATTTAATGTATGTATATGGTACATGTTCATAATTTCAAAGAAAGAAAATAAGGTCAAAATGTTTACTATTTTTTTGTTCGTTTTTGTTTTGAATAAAGAAAGTAAAAACCAAGAAAAGAATAAAAAATTGTAAACAAAAATACAAAAATGTTGTAGTAGAGTTTATAAAGAGAAAAGTAAAAAATAATTGAAGGATAGAGATCAACGAAAAGAAAAAAAAAATATAGGTATAAAAGAAAATTATTATTGCCTTAACTAAAAAAAAAAAAATTATTGCTATTTCATAAAGGAATAAGAGAAAAATATACTTATATATTTTTTTGAAAAATATAATGAATGAGAGGAATGAATGAATGAATGAAAATGAAAAGAAGAAGAAAAAAAATAATACAAAGATTATTCTTTACTGTATTTACAAACATTCATATATGTATATATACCTATGCATATTAATAAGATTTCATATACATACATATACATATGTATATAAATATGTAAAGATTTATTTATATTCTTCAATGTATACAAAGATAAATTTTCGCGTGTTTATTTTGTCTGAATAAAAATATTTTTTGTACTTTTTTTTTACATATTTCAATTTTCTATTCGCTTCTCTGAATTATTATAGGTATGTAAAAAGGATTAAACAATTGTATATGTAAGTATATCTGAAAATGAAAGTTTGTAACAGTATAGATGCATGAAAATGTTGCCTGAAGTCAAGTAAGTAAAGGGAAAATGTTAAAGAGAAATATATTATATTAAATTATTATTTTTGCTTTTAATTCTATATGCAGTCATTTAAGTAAGACCAAAGACGGAATGAACTATAAATAAAGATTTTTTTCTTAACTCATTTCGCTACTCAAACCCTCCTCAGCGTAATTATTTGTTTTAATTTTTTCATGTGAAGCTGATAAATTATGAACCAAAATATACGTAAAGTTAATAAAGTATGTATTATATGAATTACGTATCACATTTTTCATTTATTTTATCATCATAGACAAAGACTGTAAATCAGCTTTAATTTTTGATGAAAATTTGTGTTTTTTTTTTGTTTTTTTAGCAAATAAAAATACTTTTCAATTTATATAAAAACAAAATGAAGAGAAAGTAAAATTAAATTCGTATGTCCTTTCAAAAGAAATTTCAATTCAAGCCTTAATTCATTGATTTTATTATTTTAAGACTTTTATTAATGTATATGAGTGTATTGAAACGTTTTCAACATTTAACATGGCTCTGCATCAATATACTGGCCTCCAATAAAAATAAAACCAAAAAAAAAAAAAAAATAAATAAAAAATTAATACAACAGAACCACAAAAATAAGAATATATTATACAATCTATCTATGCCCGCATATTTCTTTTTATATTCAATTTCTACAATTCTCTGTAACATGAAATTCAACGTTAAGGAAAAGAAAATTCAATACGTGACAAGCATTAATTGTATTTTTGTGTTACAGCAAGAATAAATGTAATGTTATAATGTAAGCTGTGTCTGTGTATATTGTATATTCGTATATATGTATAAGTACAGTACATTTATATTCGTATATTTTTATTTTGTATTTTTTTTTTTATTTTTTATTGAAAATAATTGAAAGAGAATATAAAATAAGTAAATGGAGGTAAATTTAATTTGAATTCCATAAAAAAAAAAATAAGAAAATAAGAAATTTATATGTATAATGTGGTATGTATGTATATAGAAAATATAAAATTTTTATACGTTATATTTAAAATGTGACACAATTTTCATTGTGAAAATTATGAAAATGTCAATGAATTCTATGCATATGAATATAAAAATTAATCAATAAAAAAAAAAATAGAAAAAAAAATATGCAAAAAATCTGATATTTCTCATGTGTTATTAATTGGAATATTGAATGAATTTAAAGAAATGAATTCAATTCCATTTTATCATAAAAGATCATAGTTCTTTGCATTTATATATGTACATTTAATTGGAGAAAAAGAAAATAAACAATCGAAGAATATATACATGAAAAGTATAGTTATTTTAAATATTTTTGTAAGAAAATATAAAAAATTTAGTTTAAGTTTTCGTTTCGAAATGAAAACAAAAAAGTGAAATTTAATCAATTTATTTAGTATTTTTTTGAGATACCTAAAGTTTTGATTATTCCTTTAATAAACTCAGATTTTTTATTTCACATCAGATGATAAGTTATAAATAAATTCTGATAAGTTTGTTTTCGTAATACCGTAATACGTAGGTAGGCATGCTTATGTATAATCAACAAAAATAAAAGAGAACATACATAATATAGAGGATACATACAGAAAATATTTATGCAATGCTCTCCAAATATTAACTATCAACTAACCATAGAGTAAAGATGTTTTATCTGTGATTTTATGCACACCCACTCTAAATATTTCTGATGTTGTACACTCATACCAAGACCAAAAATACATATACTCGACTGTTTACATTATTCACTACCAAAATTGTGAAAGAAATATACTTGTACCGAATGAATTTATCCAATTCAATATTTAGTCCTGACTTCTTCTGAACATACTTGTACTTACATATAAATATACATATCTAATTTGTTGTTATGTGCAATTGTAAAAGTTTTTGGAAAATTTAAAGAAGAAGATTTATTCATTTTCATTTTAAAATGCATTTCCAGAAGTATACACTTGCAAGTACATTGATAGACGTTACATTAATATTCTTTGAAGATAATTCGATTCGATATAGGTGGTATAATATTGCATGATAAAACCAAAACAAGACAACAAAAAAAATCTATTCAAAAGGATTAAAATATCCTCGTGAAATCCTGTTAAGTATTTTGGGTTTTTGTTTTTTTTTTTTGCAACAAAATTTTCTTTTAAATTTATGTGAACAAAAATGATATATGAATTTCTTGACATTGACTTTTAGTTTTTTTCTACCTCACATACAAAGATGGATGGTTTAATGTACATTTTTGTATTAAAAAACAAAAAAATTTATCTTATTATTTCTATGTACATGTAGTACATACGTGCGTTGTTTTCATTCTTGTAGTCGTATAGTATATAATACGTAAATGTACGATTTTTATAATAATTTATGAAATTACGTACTTACAGAAAATATTGTTGCTCGTAATTATATTTATTTTAAGGTGTAAATTATTATACTCAGGTATGTATATGAACGATAAAAAAATAATTTATGACTGTTGTCCGTTATCTGTTATCATAAATTTCAAGAAAATGGAAAAAAAATATTATATACACATAAAAAGAAAGAAAATAAAAACAAAATAGAAGAATGATAATAATGTACAATAAAAATAGTGTAATTCATACTACATTTATCTGTAAATGACTCTATACAACAGCTGCTAGTTACTGTCATTTCCTGTTTCTCGTTTACTTCTTATGGTTTAGGTTTAATACAAAGCAAGAATAAGAAGAAATTGAAAATGAAATGAAAATGAAAATACGAGTGCATGATAATATGCAAGTTACCATAGCGCATATCGTATCGTAATGTAGTTAAACTGGTTAAACTGCTACTAAGTATATTTATCAATTTACTGTCTCTTCCTGTTTCTTTTGTACTTCTTGCGATGTGTAGTCTGTAGAGTCTGTTGTATGTGTTGTATGATGTGGTACACAGAAAATATGAAGAGAAAATGAATTTTTTCTCATGAATGAAAATACGATTATATGGCAGGTTAGGCAGGGCATATATAAACTAGAATTGAATATGTTTCTCTTTCTCTTAACTATCATAATTTATCTACTCTAATGCTATATTCCATACCTTAATAAATTATTTTTATTCTTCTTCTTTTATTCGAATCGAGTTTGAGTTGACAGGAACGCTTATTTTCAATCAAGAATAAATTCATTTTTATACGAACAGGATACGATATTCTACATACAGACATCTGTTGTACATTCATATATGTACATAACGTATAGATTTCATGAAAAAAATACGAGTATAAGAAGTATTTTTTTTATTTTCTTTCAATTTAGTTTTTATTTTTTTTTATTTTTTTCGTTAGTTCATTTATATTTGTGCAAAATCAAAAAATTATGTATAGAAAAAAAAAATGAATTGTAAATCGTGACTACTATCTATACGAATACAACACTAAAAATACTATATATATCTAATGATATAAAAATTCTGTATGAATTACAAACTATTTAGTTCAGTTTGAAAAATTTATGAATAATTCATGAAATGATTTACACGTTTTAAACATTTTTCAAGAAATTATTTTTTTAAAAAGATCATATATGCATAGTAGTAGTAGTAGTAGTACACTCGTCTATACTGATATACATAAAGAAAATAAGTGATAGCAAAACGAATTAAAAGGACTTCTTTTTTTTTGCCAATGAACTAGAAAAAAAATATATAAAAAGTATAAAAATAAAAACAAGATAAAGAAATATAATTCTTCAATAAGATTCAGCAGAATTTATACAGAAGTATTTTAGTGTGAATATGTAAAAGAAAAATTAGAAAAATTATGTATAATACGGTGTGTGTGTGTGTATGTGTGGATTTGTGTGTATTAGAACGAAAATTTATTAAATACATGATGAAATGTAGGTTAGATATCATTTTTAAGAGACATATACATAATTAAAATATGATTTTTGATGTTGAATAAAATGATATTTTAATGCTTAGAATATCAAAAATTATGTTGCAATGATAAATTTCTTAACACTTGCGTTTTGTGCCTTATTTGTAATCACATAAAAATTAAAAAAAAAAAATTAATTGCGTTGTGTTATTAAAATCTAGTTTTTATTTTTTAATATTTTTATATTCAATTATAAAATGTTAATCTGAATTACTTTATAAATATTTTTTATGTATATGTACCATTTCATTTTAATAGTTTCCTTCCATACTCTTGTATTCACTTTCATTTTAGGCACATTGTACTACAGACATACATATAAGGATATTTAAAACTGAACGCGTACTATTTTTTTTTCTTAAATTCTGTTTAAGGAAATACACTTTTAATGTTTTTATTTATTAAATATGTAGATATGTATGTGTACACGAATATTCAATACAGAATATTTTCGAAAATAAATTTTTATGTTTACATATTTGTATAATTTAGTCATGTCATAGTCATTATATAAGTACATATAGAAAACAAAATGTATAGATACTTTTACTTAAAATGTACATTAATATTTACGTATGTTTATGTATTATGTATGTACTTAGCTGAAAATAATAATAAGAATTTTCTAATTTAGAATATATATAAAAATTTGTGATCTTGAACAATTCTGATTAAAATTTCTTAATTAAATGTACAAAGTATTATACGAGTACCCATACATAAGTAGTTATAAGCGTACTTAAACGTATTAAAATGTACATTATAGCAAAAGTATTATGTGAAAGTATTTTACTCTGCGTATATGTAAAATCTACGTATAGTTGTTGTAACATTGTAGCAATAATTATATATAGGAAATGTTTAAAATGATCCCAAAAAAATTTGAATATTATACTGGATAAAATTCAATAGATATATATATACAGGATACAGATACAGTATATAAAATTTCTTATAATCATTGTTGATATTGTTGTCATTCTATACTTTAATTGACGCCAGAAAATTTTCTAATAAAAACTTAGTATCACATGTTGTTTTTTACATTTTACAAAAATTAATAGATATTGTGCTGGAAAGTTAAATACATAATTTTTCGTTTTATTACAAGTCTAGAATATTGAATTTTTAAATAGCTTCTATGTACATTCGAAGAAATATTATACATGCTCTCGTTTCAACTTTATAAATACATTTTTGAAAAATATTTAAAATTTTTTTAAGGATTTTTACTCCGTTTTATACATTTCACTTGACATGAAGCTCAAAGTATTAGGATTTTAAACATTTATTATCTCTAAAAATTCTACAATATCATCGATTTTAGCTGAATTTTTCGTTCAAACATCAAAATGGATGTAAGTATTGTGCAACAGATAAGAAGAATTTGATTGAAAAGAAATTCATACACACATTTCGAAAGAGTATTGATCGGTTTGTTGGGTAGTCAAATTTAAATGCATGTACTGCTTTTCTTCATGAGATGACAGGAAATTTGATTCCAAAATTTTTCATATATACAAACGAGCATACAGTAAACGGATATACGTGAATATTTATTTCCTGTTTGAATTTTGGTTTCATCAGTTTTGATGCATTTATAATAAAATTTATGACTAACCATTTCATTTTATTTCATTTTTCTTTTTTTTTTTTTTTGCAGAGATCAATGAATGGAAATCATGATATTTACATTGTTTGGATTACACTGATACGAATGTCTTGTTAGTTTCAATTAGATGGAATATGGAAGGTCACGAATATATTTTTAAATTTGTTTCTTAAACAGAAAAATATATCTTTAAAAACATCAAAAATTTACGGAACATACATATTTTTTTTCTTATTTCTGTCTTTCATTCTGTTTGAGAATTTTTTCGGAATCAATTGAAATTTGAATTTAAATTTTTTTCAATACAATTTCAAATATTCGTTATTGAGGTATTGAATTGAATGAAAATTATGATAAAAGATTCAATTTAAAAACAAAAAAAAAGAATATGTTCCATATAAATAAGATTAAATGTATATGCGTATACGCGACGTACATAACGTGGAATGTGTCTAGTAATTTATCGTTGATTTCGAGATTTATTCTTTGGGTGCCAATAAGACAATTTTATTCGCTTTGACAGATCTGATTGAATTGTAATTGAAATTTTTCCAAAAAAAAAAAAAAAAAAAATTAAGAAGAAATGAGAAAATAGAAAACTGTGTGAAAAATGTATTGAGAGAAATTGTTATTTTTATGAAAAAAGGAAAATTTTATTTGAAGGTACATATATTCGTGTATTCAACTAAAGATGGTGAATATTCTATGGATTTCGTATGAATAGAATGCAAATAATCTTTGAAATTTTGAACCTTTGAGTATTATGTGTAAGATGTCAAATCAATACGATATTACAACATATGTGTACAACATTCGTGTGTGGTAAAATGTAACGAGTAATAAAAACGTACATATGTTGGAATATGGTTATATGGCATTTTTGGCCTCCAACTCACTTCTAAACTTTTCGTCCTCTAGATAGAAAATTTACTATTTTAAACTATAATTTGATTTGTTTTATTCTAACAGAACGAAATTTCAATTTCTGTATTTTTCTAGCAACAAAACTTACATTCTTTTCACGACATCGATGAGGTAGGACGCCTACTACAGTGCAGTACATAAAATAAGCAAGAAAATGAGAAGAGAAACTATACTATTCTTATATCTTTTTACTTCTATTTCTACTTATTTTTCTACATATCAAATGCTCAAGAGTTCAATGACCATCTTTGTTTACAAATAAAAATATAGGTCATCACATTTATCGGCTTTTCTTGTTTATGCGGATGTTATTTCGATTTGACTTTCTTTTCGTACACGCCCACTACAGTGTAGTACACAGTTTAAAAACGAAAATGAGAAGAGAAAGAAGTAGAAAGAAGTAGAAATAAAAGTAGAAATATACGTGAATAGTATGTAGTTTGTCTTCTTCTTTTCTTGTTCTTTTCTTTTCTGTAGAATGCGTGTACGAAGAAAAATTTAAAATTTAAACATGATCCGTATCCGTGTGAGCAATAAAAATAGATAAATGTGATGACCTATATTTTCGTTTGTAAACAAACATGGTAGTAGCAGTAGTAGAGAAGTAGAAGGCAATTGTGAAAATATACGTAAATACCAGTTTCTCTTCTCTTTTTCTTGTTCAAATTGTATATCACATTATAGTAAAATATGCCTGTACGAAGACGTATCTCAGATTTGTACCAAGATTCGTGTAAACAACAAAATCCAATAAATATTAAATATAAAAATAACTGACTGTCATCATCATCGTAGCATATAAAGCGTCTATGTAATAAAAAAATCTGTCAAACTGAAACGAAAATTTTTGAAATATTTATAACCTGAGAATAATTTGTGTACAAAGAAAATTAAGTGTATGCATATTTTAAAGTATTTCTACCAAAAAAAAAAAAATTATGAAAATATACGTACATACATGTGTGTACATACATTTATTCCTATTTATGAATGCGGAAAACCAAAATTCCAAAATTTTAGTTCACCTCTACCTCTAGTCACTAGATAAATATTTCGTTAGTTGTTTCGTTTTTTTTTTTTTATATATTTTGTTATTGTCATATTTTTTGATTTATTTCGTATATAGCTACCATGTTTAGTTAATAAATCAAGATTATTATTGTTTTTACTTTTATTTTTTTTTTGTTTTTCGTTGTTGTATAAAATTTTGAAATTTTAGCAGACATCATATACATAATATATCTAATGAAAAAATATGTATGTTCATATGTACTCGTACTTATGTACAAAGTTAAACATAAATAAAAATTTTCATTGCAATTTATTTTAAAATTTTACAAAATTTATTTTTCTCGTTATATGAAACGGATCATCAAAAACGATTTGGTACTATAATTCGGATATGTTCAAATACACTAGTATAAAGTATTTGTAATATGTTAAGATATGTGCATATGTGTATATGTACCTACACATATAAATAAATTATATAGTACATACATTTTTTATGAAGTTTTTTTTTATGTTATAGGTGAATAACATACGTGAAAATCTTCTGTTAAATAAGGTTTTTTTTTTATTTTTATTTTAAAAAAATATTTATTTATTTATTTATTTACTTTTTTTTTATGATTTATGTATAGGAAGTTATAAAGTTTGATGAAAAATTATTTATGAACTACATACCACGTTTTATATGTATACGAATATAAGATAAACCAACAGGCAGTAACATTATAAAGGTTTACATTGTTATATTTTTGCAAGTTACTAACCAACTAAACGTTATCCATAACTCTAACATTTCATTTTTAAGGAAACAATAAAAAATTCCTGTAACAATTTTATTATCAAAATAATGTACTTTACATACTTATATTATGTATTCCGGTATAAATTTAGATTACATATATAGGATAATGGTAAAATTTTCAAGTTCAATTTTTATTTTCGACAGTTTATTTAGACACGTAATACATTGTAGTTAATAAAATAGTCATCTTTAGCATTTTGTGTGCCTTTTCTATTCATAAAATAAAATCAATTCTTAGGAAAATATTTTTATTTCATACTTTACAAGCATCTATACAGGTATAACACTAAAGATTATTATATGTATTCAAAAGAAGATGAGGGAAAATTTTATTTTTCCCAAAGTATAACTTAACACATTATATATATATTTTAAAAATTTCCAGTGATAATAATTGTATCAAAATTGTTTAGCTACATTAACCTGTAATCTATTTAAATAAAAGCCTTATAACCTTATAATGAGAAAAGTTTTTCTATTCAACATGAATATTTTATGATATTATGGTTTTTCGTATACACACATAATTTACATAATACGTAATACACAACTTTATAAACAGTCATTGTAAATTCGATACTAAACGAAACCATAATTTAATCGAAAACTGTAAAGTATGAAATTATGTATAATTATCAGTTAATTTAAAATTTACCTGATGCTAATAAAAGTCCACTCAAATTAGAATTAATTAATTTAATGAGAAAAAAGTTTTTCTTTTTTTTTTTTCTATTTTATTTTTCTTTTTTAATTTTTGTGAAATTTATGGGTTCAATTTAAACATATGTATTAAAAACCATACATACAAACATGTTAAGTACATTATACGAGTATAGTAGTACAAGTACAAATATAAATATACGTTTATGTTGTATTTTTGTTTTTAATCAAACTCTTAATATTTGTGAAACTATTTGAAAAGTTTTGTAATTACTATGACCAATATTACTGGTGACAGTTTAAAATTTATTCATTTAATTTTAGTTTTTTTCTCATAAAATCCTAGATGAAGTTGAAAGTTTGTGTTTATATAGCTAAATGAATTCAAGTTTACGAAATTTTGATTATGAGAAATATAGGAAGTTGGAGCATTTTATTAGATTTTCTGCAGTCTTGTTTCCATTCTGAGAGAGTAAATCAATTTTTGCATATCGAGTGAAGATTAATTTTTAAGTTCCATAAAATTAGTTGTAATTTTGTAAAAGACATACGTAGCTTTAAAGCTGTGATTGCCTCAAGTCTACTGTGTTACAGGTTTCAGAATTAAGTATTTAAGAAGAATTTAAAAAATTTAAAAAAAATTTAAAAATTGATAAATTTCATTTACTCGAACTTATTTAATTCTTGACATTTCTAATCATATACCTTATTTTGCTTTACAATTTCTGTTCTCTTAAAGACCTAAATCAACACGGTAACCAAAATCAACATTAAAGACTAAAAAAAAAAAAAATTTAAATTACTATATCTCCTTTTATTCAGAAAAAATTGTATACCACATAGAATAGCTACAATTATGTATTTAGCTATATACTGCTTTAATCATCAGAGGATATCCTATTCGTAAGTTACACAAATACTTTCACTTTGAGAGAAAAAAAAAATAAAATATGTACCTAGCATGTACTTCATAAATTAGTCATTTTTTTATGATTATTAAAAAATTCAAGGAGATAATTAATCATTATTCTGTCTTAATATTGCTGTAATTCACATTTTTAGCAACGAACAAGAAAATTACAAAATGAAAAAAAAAAAGAAAACATATTTAAATAAAAAAATACTGTTATTTAGTTTAAAGTGACCTTTTATTAGTCATTAAACTGGGTTACTTGGTATATACTTATGAGAAGGATACAGAAAATGAAAGCAAAATGAATTTTGTAGTACATACTATGAAAAATATTTCAAAAAAAAAGAAGAAAGAAGCTAAACATAAAGAAAATAAAAAAAAAGTGAAATTAAAAAAAAAAATATGTCGAAAAGTAATAGTATCCTGTATTATTATAGTAGTAGATGTGCATAGTAGAGTACACCTACATATATAGTGGAATTTATAACAAAATTAAACTATTAATCATCGTCATAATATTTTATGTGTATTATAAACATGATGTGTTCTTGTTTGTATTCTTATAGTAGATGATTGTGATTTTATTTTCAATATTTTTTTTCTTTTGCATTCTGTGAAATAAGACAGAATAAATATTAAAAAGAGAGAGAAAGAAGAAAGAAGTAAAATCAAAGAAGAGAAATAAAAAGGAAGTAATAATTTTTTAGACTAAAAAATGCTAAAAGTTTTATCCGTTAATAACTTTATTTTTTTTTTTTTTTTTTTTTTTGCAAATCTTCATCAAATTTATGAATTACGGATACAAGCATAACAAAGTTCATATACAAACAACCATAAATTATCCATTCATTTTTAAATCACTATACGTTATAAAAACTTCCAAAAAAATAAAATGACGGTCAACGAATTACTCGTCCTTAAAGATGTTAATTTATACTTAAAAAAAATTTCTTTTTTTTTTTAATAATTTTTATGACATCTACATATAAGTAATTTACATGTAGAATTGGTTTACATTTTATGAAATAAAATTTTCTGATTTTTCTTTTAAAACTTTATCAGTTTAAAAAGGATTTTTAATTTGATTTTGAAAGCTAAACAAAATTAACCAAACGAAACTAAAAAATTAAATATATAGGAAAGAAGACCAATTATTTAAACATAAATTTTTATTGTTCGTATAATATTTTATGATTAAATTTTCAAAATAGATTATATTTTGTTTAATATTTTAAATTGAATTCACCTTTGATTATATGAAATTTTTATAGCCATTTATTAATATGATTATAATTTATATCTATTTGTTTGGAATTAATTACATATAATATGTATGGATACGATTATATCTACGTTTATACACTAACATAAAACAATCGCTTCGCATGTACCTATTGTCCTTTTCCCTTTTTTTTTTGTATGTAAGTGTATGATGTATAATAATGTATGCGTAAATATTTTATAACAATAGAATTTTAAATTATGTACGCAAATACTTGTATAATACACGAGTATATGTATATAAAAACAAATTATTACCGGTGGTATAATGAGTGTAGTTAGTAATCATTCTCATATACTTAATTACCAATATTTTCGCTTATTTTACAAAATTATGTATTCATCCTGTGTAAAATTCATTTAATTAGATAATTAACAAGCTTTTAAATTTTGATTTTTAATAGATATTTGCATATGCATTATACATAAAATTGCACATATGCATAAATATATGCATTTTACTTACTATGTTTATATTTTCCATGTTTTGTTATTTAATTCTGACATGAAAAAACATACAAAAATATTACTTGAATTTTAGGTAATTCTAATTATAAGTTTATTCAATAGAAAAACTGTATACATATTATTCTGTAGGTAGTCCTGTCAAATTTGAAACCATGAAAATTAGAAAATTCGGGTAATAACCAAAAAAAAAAGCGTCAGTGTTTCGATTTGATGTGGATTTTCATTGACGTGACTACAGTACTCAACCATCTCAACACTTAACTTTGGTTTGTAAAAGAGTCCAATTCTCTTCATACTCTTGTTCTATACTACACAAAATAAGAAGTATACGAGGAACAGGAAGAAACTGAAATAAACAGAAAGTAGTAGCAATAAATGAGGTTATTTGGCAGCTAACAATAATATTACGATATACGAGTACGCTAATAGCAAGTAGTAACTTATGTACATACCACGCTCATTTTCTCTTTATGCTTGCTCTGCACTACACACCATAAGAAGTAAACGAAAAACAGGAGGAGACAGTGAGTAGAAGGAATGAAGTTATTATGAAGTGAATGATAGTTAACTATAGTACGGTATACCAGTGAGCTAGTAGTTCTTGAGTACTACACTACTGTGTATACCATGATCATAATACAACTGCATAATACTTTTTCTTTTGTTTTGGTTATCAAATAAAATGTGAAAATCAATTCGTAACCTTATTCTCTGCCTTTGTTCAAGAGATTGTATATAGGATATCGTAATACAAAGATTTTTCTTATTATTTTTGATTTGTGTATATACACATCATACACTTTACATATTTTGTGTTTATTTGATTGTTTATGACTTTATATTATTTTCGACGGTTTTTATATATGTACCATAATATCCTTGAATGTGATACAATCGCATATAAAATTTTTTATGTGTCATTCATAAGGTATACGCGTGTAATGAAAGGGAGTATATATACGAGTATAATATGTCTTTATTTATTTTTTGATGACAAAACAACAAATAAATTTTTATGTCCTTATGTGAACAACATAAGTTTTCTTTTTTTCTGTTTTTATAATATAGATAGACATACTTAAGATACATATGTGTAGGTATATTATATTTTTCAAGTATTTACATATATAATTTTATTGGTTTAATAGCGTCATGGAATGATGGTAATAAAAATTATAATTCCGTATATATTGTTTATAATAGAAAGCAATAAAACACAAAAAAAAAACGAATTTTTATCCGATTGTTGAAGATACATATAATTCTTTTGTATCGCATAGTTGCCAATAAAATAATTTTTTTAAATTATTATAAAACGATTTCTGCATCATGAATTTCGTACATATTGTAGGAAATCGAACTGTAGGATTTATTTTAAAATTTAACAAAAATTTAAATCTGAAATAAATTTTCAATCTTTTATGATTGTGGTAAAATAAACATTCCATTGATTACTACTTCATGAAAGGAGTATGAAAACGTATTTTCTTGTTTCCTATATTTGTTCTAAATTTACTCTTCAAATTACTTTCATTGAATTCAATACTTCTCTCTGGTCTATGATATTTGATATGTATGTGTGGATTATATAATTAAATTCATTTCTAGCATGAATATGATGTGGTCAAAAACTAGCTACATTTATGTTATATACCTACTGCACATGAAATAGTATTCGTTAATAAGTGAATTTTGGTGGAATTAATTTACGTTAAATTTCCTAAATAAAATCCAATTATACACTTATAAAGGTTTAATAGGATTTATTTAATATTGAAACACAAATAAAATACTATTACGTAAAATACTAATATGTGGGTAATAATTTTTCAAATGAAATATTTTTTTTTGGTCAAAGGAAATTAATCCTAATTTACTGATAATTAAATCAATTAAAAGATAATGTAAAATGAAGGAGAAACATATAAATTGTCAAATTATGAATGATCGAAATTTTAAGGTTTCAAGAAATAAATTGAATTAAGGAAGGAAGTTTCAAGTAACAAAATTGGTGAACAAAATCTAAAGGTTTCACATTGGTCACATGTTATCAAACTTAACAAATTTTAACTTTAATGTATTTACTTTAGCTCGAATAACCTTTCGTTGACTTGATTGAGTTACTATTTCCCAAATTTTCTGTAGGAGGTAGATGTATTGTAATTGCCTGTTAAATATACTTAAGTCCTGTCCAATGCTAAAAAGAAACCAAATGTTTAAATCTTTTTTGTTTTGTTTTGTTACTCAAATAATAAATTTTAAAGGTTGTAAAGGCCTATCCTGTGTATTAATGTATTCTTTTAAAAAAATCTCAACAAAATTTCCTATAAGTCAGTAAAGTAATCTATAAAAATTAAAGGTATAATAAAATGTGTATCTTCATTAACAAGTACTATCGTCTCAAGTTCTAAATAAGAGTACCACACTTTAAGAAATTCTTTTAGTACCGCAAGTAATATAAGTTAAGTAATTTCTTCTTTTTTTTTTTGGAGAGGTTTTGTTTTCTTCTAAAAACATTAAGGAATTGAAAAGTTGTTGGTTAAAAGTTTTATTGAAAAGTTCATGAAATGAATAAATGAAATAATAAGAATATAATGTACTTGTATGCATTTATAATTAAATGTGTACTGTTCACAGTGATGCTGTACTCGTATAAATGTTTTTGACTTGATATTATCATCATTGAAGTTACATGAAAAGTTTCTTCTATGGTTCTATAAGTTAATATAATATATGCACGCAAAATTATAATGATTATAATCTCTTGCATTTATTTCTATGTACTATATTCATGTAGAAATATGGTACTTTATTCTTTATTTTTATTCATATACATATTATGAAAAATTTTATGAAAATTTTATATGGAAAAATGAAATAAAATGAAAATGTGCAAATTATATGCAACGTGCATGGAAAATTATATAGTAGATTTCCGTATAATTCCTAGATGTTATGTGCGCATATAAAAGTGAAAAAGAAAATACGTATATTTTGTGAATCGAAATTCATAAATAAATACATATATGTATATAATGAAAAAAAGATTATGTGAAAGTAATTAACGTGAATTTATTTTAAATGAATTTTAATATTTTAATATTATCATTGGAATTCATTCGATTATTATTTTTATATTAAATAATCACCTTATTGTTAGAATAAGTTATTAATAAAACAATAATAATTTTAGATACATTATCATAACTACATCATTTTAATTACTTTCTTGTATAAAAGGTATGTACGTGATGTGAGTAAAAATTTAATATTAATATTGAATAAATAATTATACAATCGACTATAAAAAAAAAAGAAATTAAGAAAAGTTTTGTTGAAATTTTCATTTTCATTAGAACATTTTCTACTTAATATCAGCGAATTTTCATAAATGATTCAATAATAATTCTAATCGATGCACAAGTATGTTCATATAATGTATAATTTTTAGTCGAAAGCAGAAAATAATAAACATTTAGAATGATGCAAGTAAGCACTTATATTATTTTCCTGTCATAAAACTATCAAAAAAAAAAAAGAAGAAGAAGAAGAAAATAGAAAAATAACTAGTATTTTAACCTAACTAAGGTATATTTAGTCCTTTTGCTACTATTATAAATTTTTCAAACTTATTCAAATCTAAGATAAATATAAAGTGCATCATTTCAAAAAGATAATTTTGTTGTGAACAATCTTCGATTTTATTCTACTCCAAAATTCAATTTTGTTCTATTTCATTTGATTTGATTTGAATTTGGTTTTTTTTTTTTTTGTTGATGAAAGTGAACAGTAAGCAAGCAATATTTGTATACTGCATGATGTATTTAAAAAAAAATAAAAAAAAAACAAAACTAAAATTCAGTAATAAAAAATATTTTCCAGAGTACTCAAGAAAATACATACTGAATTTATGAGAAAGAAAAAAAAAAGAGTACATAGTCAAAATCATAACAAAAATTGAAGTAAAATGTCTGTACATACTTTTTCTGTTCGATGATGCTGCATAGAGTTCAAAATATATTTTTGTTTTTATTACACCATCAAAAAAAAAAAAAAAAACAAAAATTTCTTTTTCTAGTATTAGTTGCAGTAATAAAACAAACGAAAAGAAAGCAAAATAATGTTTAAAAGTAAGAGAGAGGGTGAGGAGTATGTATGTAAAGAAAATTTATATCTGCATAGTTTACAGTTTTTACATGAATTCACATGTTCATCTACATATGTATATACAACATAATGCATAATGTACGTATAAATATATGAATTTGGCACAGATGTTATTTACTCATGCGTTAAATTTTTAAAGTGGAATAGTAAATTTATAAAAGTAAAATAGCAAAATACGTACATATGTATGTACAAATATACATCCATTTTATGCATACATGATATACAGGACTTTAACTTTTGAAGTGAATTTTACGATTTTACTTTGCAAAACTTTCAAAGTCATTTATACTGTATAGATATATGTACTTCGATGAGTAGGTACGTTTATATGCATACACTCATACACACAGGATACACAAGATCAAAGTACATATATTTGCGAAATGTATAACAAGAGTATTTTATTTAAGTCACCTATATATAATGGTGGTACAAGGATAAAGGATTTGAAAAAAAAAATAAATAAATGTTTTTTCTTATTTTTATGCATAAAGGTAAAATGAATATTTGAAGTTTATTGAATTCATTCGTATAATTCTTTTAATGTAATACACTGCATACTGTTAGTGAATATGTGTATGTTTACAATCAAATTAATTATTACTTATATATTTACGCATAATCGCATGCTATTTATGTGCATACGAAAATATATTATCGACATTATTTTGGATAATTTAAAATTTTTAGAATTCTATCGATATAAATGTGCAGATACAAAAAACTTTGCAAAGTTATGTATTGTGTATCGTAATAGGTTCCATAGAATGTGATTCCTTACAGCCATGTCGATGCTGATACAAATACGATTTACAGCACCACATAAATAAATTACTTTCTTAATAATTCAATATCGTAGGTACACAGTTTTCAAATTAATTTCCAAAATGTAATTTTTCATTATAAAATCATTAGCACCGCATTGCAAATGCATATTAACCACATTCTTGATAATATTTAGTGACAAATTTATGCACTGCATTCAAATATTAAATAATTTATTTTTATGAATGATACAATAAATTCGGGCATTTTAATTTTGTTAAATATTTTGTTTGTTACTACATACTCTCCATAGAAATACAATCAATTATTTCGCTCTAAACGTTTTTGTTTAGATGTTTTATGTTAAGTTCAATTTCAATCTGAATCCTAATAATCAATCAATATGGTATTGTATATGCATGTAAACATGTTACTTGTAATAACAACCTACTCGTATAACGAAAAATTTCTATCAATATTTTCATTTCGTTGTAATATGTTGTTGCTAGTAATAAAGTTTCACAAAATTGCTGACAAATTCATTTCTGTAAACATAAAAGAGGATGAATATGGGAATAAGTAAACACAAGTATGTACTTGATTTTCAAATTAAAAACAAAATAATGATGATCGAAGGAAATATAGTAAACATAAATTGAGAGAATCGTAGTAATCATTCATTAATAATATCGTATCAGTTCTAAGATTCATTGAATCACTCGCTATTTCTATCTCCCAGGACAAAAAAAATTTACATATCTATTTCAAGAAAAACGGCAACATATCGTATAACAGAGAAATAAAATTAAAACTGTCTATAAGTTGTCGAAAAATGTTTCCTTTTACGTACATGCATACATGTGTGCTGTCAATTACTATGAATTTATGTATTTATAGCATAGGAAACATAAACATATCCAGGATGAATTAATAAAACTTTTGCACATTTTTCAATAATAAGTTTTAATTCATTCATTTTCTCTGAAAATGATTTTTTTTTTTAATTCTGTACGACTGAAATCACAAAAAAATTCTCTCTCTGTACTTTTACTTATTTTAAAACGAATATTTGTGTGATTTCATTCTTTACTTTACAATATATCCCTATATCGTATATACAAAAAAACATTTTCCATTTGATGTTTATGTATGAATGTGTTGTGTGTATCACGCATACACGTTATGGGTATGTGAGTGTAATACGATACTGTAATTCTTTATTCAATTTCAAAGTAAATATATGTATTTTATAATTTTTTGTTTGTGATAAAATGATTTTTATGGTTTTCAATAGATAAATGCGAGGATAAAAGTAAATTTTTGAATTCACATGTGTGTGTGTGTTCAATTTGTTTTTCTTGAAGGCAATTAAGAAAAAAAATTTCAAGTACATTACAATTCTTAGATATACTTACTTATATAGCACTTATGTATATATTCAAGATTTATTAAAAGGAAGCTCACTGATATTTTCATTTTGTATACTTCATCTAAGTATTTGTTTTTTAGAACTTCATCAAAGCAAAAAGAAAAATAAATAAATAAAAATTCTATGAAAAATAATGCTTAAATTGTGAATTTTCTATTTATCATTTTTAGCTGTTGTTGTTTTTTTTTGATTGTTTTGATTTTCAACATTTTTTATTCTAGGAAATGAAAAAAAGGAAATCAAACAAATACTATGTGTGTTTGTATGTATCTCTTTGATTTTTTCTATCTACTTCAACTTCATACTTAATGATACAAGATTTTTTTTTTATAGCAATTTCAATTTAAGGAATCACAGTACACATATAAAATCGATATCATTTTATATAGAATTCATTTCTTTTATTTTACCAGTGTTATTTAAGATCAATTCAAATCGAAAAATATTATATATTTTATATATTTATTATCACCCACCAAAATAAAAAACAAACAAAAGAAAAAATTAAGAAATGAAAAAACAACACTGAGAAAAAAAAATCTTATACCAAAATGATTAATGACTTTTACTTTTCACTTCATTGAATTGTAAAAAATATCCATACAAACATAATATAAATGAATGAGTGTATGTGTATAACGCGTTTGGTATATAAATATGCATTTTGATGGTGCAGTAAATTTAGTACGCATTCTCTTAATATCGTAGACAAACGGCACAAATTTAATGATAATTCATTGTGGACTGTCATTTCAAGTTAAGTTAAGATGATCATAATCCTTAGATCTTTATTCTAACTTCATTTCCGTGAGTTCGAGTGAAATTTCAGGAACTTTATTCAAGGACAAATGAAGATGGTAAATTGGTAAATTGGAAATTTCCAGTGGTGACAAAAATGAAAACAAATCCCACGATATTAGATTGTACATAATAATATGAAACTGACAATGAAGATTAAAATTAAGTATATGGTATGATCATTCCGAATGATCATTCAAACAGAGTGTCGTGTGTGTGTCAGAGGGGTTTTGAATTATCATTTACACGAATGAAGATTGGAAGAATTATCATTGATTTGCTTCCGTCTGTCTACCGCTTAATGTAGGTATGTACTTTTATATGTCTTTTTGTTTTTCTTAATCTTTACGTTTTCATTCTTAAGTTTTGTTCATTTTCCGGTATTTTTCGTTTTTTATGTTTTCATTTTACTAGAGGTATTATATGGATGGATATATGGATAAACTCCGTACAAGTGCACATACATACATATATTTGAAAAGTTTTTAAATTAAAAGTTTTTGTGGTAGATTTCACCTCAATAATTATTATTAACCAGAAGAAATGAATTCTCGAATGATTACTTTTTTTTTGTTTTTTTTTTACATAAAAATTATATAAATGAGATACCTATACATCCTGCATACACACTTGTAAGTATATATGTATATACTATGAGAAGTATAAAAGGAAAGATAAATGGTAAATAATTTTCCTATGAGTAGATTTTTTTGTAGTTTACTAATACTACATGTATTCATGCATAAATGTATAGCAGGAAAAAATATAGTTTTGTAATGAATGCGAATATATTTTATACATTTTTATTTTTAAATCAATGAATTTAGAGAAAAAATTCATTTAAGTGAAATGAAACTGATTGAGAAATTAGAAATGCTTCGTCGTCGTCATTATTCATCCTTTTCATAGTTTTGTCTGCTTTTTTTTCTGAAATACTTACTCGTTTTTTTTTCAAAAAAATTTAAATGTTAGTGAGATATTATTTTTTTTTGATTCCAAGCTGAAGTAGAAAAGAACAATATAATTACCATTATTATCCAAATGATAAATGAATTTGAAATTGAGTAATTAAAAGTGTAGTAATCGATTCAAATGTCCATCATAATATTATTAGCAAAGATAATAGTATAATTATAAGCTTCATTTAAGTAAATTTTCATTGGTATTAGTAACGCTATTATATAGAATAGAGTGCGGGTTTTAGGATTTTGGGCTCCCGGTGAACTTCTTAACTTTTTATCATTTAGGTTGAAAATTTACTATTTCAGTTTTCTCTGTACTCGCCCATACTACAGTGCAGTACATAATATACACAAGAAAATAAGAAGAGAAACTACTATTCGCGCATCTTTCTACTTTTATTTCTAGTTCTCCTTCTCTTCTCCTTTTTTTGTTTAAATTGTGTTCTACACTGTATAGTATAGGCGTGTACGAATAAGAATTTCAAATTGAAACAAGATCCGCGTATATAAGGAAAACCGATAAACGTGATGATCTATATTTTCGTTTGTAAACAAAAATTGTCATTGAATCCTTGAGTATTTTAGAAGTAAAAAGAAAAGTTTTTTTCTTGTTCGCACCTTCGAGATTTGGTGTCAAGTTTTGGTGTGAGCCATTTCAATCTATAAATGAACCGGGTATGTACGATTTTTTAAAAATTTTGATGAATATTTTCATTTTTATTTTAATCGTTAATTCAGTAATTAAATTATGAAATTATTTGCCTGGGTAAATCTATATAAATTATAATGTATATGCAGATATTTAATTATGTATTATGGTATCGTTAGATTAAAATTAGAATATTTTGCATAATAGAATTTTGAAAAATACATACATATATGTATGTATATGTTTGTATAGTTATGTATAAATCCTAGAAAATATAAATGTCATCGTACTAGTTTCACGTATAGTGTATTATAGTTTTTATGGTGTTTAACATTTGACAAGTTGATACAAAATAAAATATAAGATAAGTCAATCTGTTTGTAAAGGTTTTCATGAATTCAAAGAAGCTCGCATCCACACACACTCGTATACGGGTAGACATACATACATTATATTATGTGGATACATTATCATTATATGTATGGTAACAATGTTAACAAGCAACGCTTGTATCCTAAAAACGCATAATACAAACTCTGTTTCATTATTATATTATTTATTTAATTATTATTTTTTTAAAAAGTTTTCTTGATTATTACTTCAGTCATACCAGCCATTCATATGTACATATTATGTACACATATGTATGTAGTTATAGATATATTTCTACACAAGTGTACATACATATATGAAAATGCATTCATTATTTAAAAAGGAAACAGTGTAAAAATAATTTTCTATGCACACAACATATCTATCTTTTTTGTACATATTCATTTGAGTTTATCTATATACATTTGTGTTTAACAATATGTGTATGTGTGTTTTATTACATCAATGAATATGAAGTTAGTGAAAAATTTTCATAATGTATATTTGAATATTCTCTTCAAACTCAAATATTCTATGCAAACACAACTTGTTCATCATTATTATCCTGAACCATTCTATACTCCGTACATACATCCGAATGTATAAAAATTACATTTATCTTTAATATTCAACTACAAACCCTATTTCAATCGTATATTATAAATGCAGTTATGTGAAAATATACACACACGTGTACGTATCTACAGAAATGTGTATATACATATGTATAATATTAAAGATAGTGAACCACATTATCATGCAATTAACATTATATTGTATAGGTACATAAATATACTGATAATGATTATTATTAAAAAAATCCTGAAAGAAAGCAAGTATTACTGTAGTTGCAACAACAACAAAAGGCGTAGAAAAAAAAAAATGGAAAAAATGGAAAATATTCCTTAGAAAATAATAATGACAATTTACATTATAACATCATAAATGTATACCTCCTAAACTATAAATGCAGAATATGAATGCGAATTGTCATATAATCTGAATGTTATAGTATATGAATACCAAGGGATGTGCATGTGTAGTAGATATGTAGTGTGTAAGTAAAGTATGTATACATTTTCTGTTCATTATGTGTAGATATAAAATATGAACGTTTATAGCTGGTGCATCCTTTTAATATTTGTGCATGTAATAATATGGATTCTTTATAATAAACACAACTTTCTATACGTATAAGTATATAAATAATTGCTTAGCATTGAAAAGTTTAATTAGCAACTTAAAAGAATATGCTAGCTTGCTTTTAAAACAGTAACTATGATATTACAAGTATATATATACTATGACTATGTTGTACATGCTGCAATTATGGTAATGTAATATTATGAAATTGTATACTATTTAAAACATGTAAATTGTATAATATCCGCAAAGTATCTGGTTAATAATTTCGTTTTTTTTTTGGTATTTCTTTGAAAACTATGTCATCTCATAAAAATATCGAAAAATTAAAAAATCATTTAATTAAAAATATTTTTAAAAATTAAAATATTTACGAGTACGTATTATATTTGAAAAATATTGAAAAGAAAATGAATTATTGCGTGTCATTAAATTTTCAAACTTTTCAACTTTAAAACTTTTTTCTCTTTTCATTTTTGTTTTCTTTAAACTTTTTGACTTATTCTTTTAAATTGTTTTCAAGTTTGATGATATTAATTTTTTGATAAAATTTCATCAGAACAATATTTAAAATGTGACGACATAGATAGAATCTTTATTCATTACCAGAAGTAGCTGGTATGAGCATATATGCAACCAAATTAAATCAATGTTATTTAAATTTTGAATGAATCTATTGAGTATCGTTTAAAGAAAGAAAAACGAACAGAAAATATGTGAATACATCGAGAGTAACTTAGAAAATTAAATAAAAATTTAATAAAATTTTCCAATAGTATAGAATACACAAATTGTACAAACAGTGGTGAAGTAAAATATGATAAATTCTTATAAATGATTTTGACAATCCATTAATCATGTCTGCTTCAGAGTTACAGAGTTCAAAAGAGTTTTCATGTCCACTTGAGAAATTGCATTCATTATACAAAAAAGAAAGTATGAGGTACTATCTACTATTATTATGTACTAGTAGTGGTAGTAGTAGTAGTATTCTACCACATTTTATTCATACAAGATTCTACAATTTTCACATGAATACATGAAATTTGAAAGGACGAATATGCAGATGATTGTATTGCAATGCCACCATGAATTACAAGCTTACATTTATATACGTATACGAGAGTATGAGGTATGAGAATATTGGATTAATACTTTTTATAAATAACAAAGATGCATTTTTGTATACAAATGGCATTAGTAGGTATGTATTACGTTTTCCTCTCATTGCTTTTTGTATATTTGAACTTTGAAAAATCCATTACACATATAAATACACATTTACCTACACATAATATAGGTATATTAAATGCAAAAGTATAGTGCATTTTCTTCAAAGAAAATGGTAAAAAAAAATTTATTATAATTTAAGTGAAAGCAAAAGCAAAAGCAAATGAAAATTAACATTTAATCATTTTAAAAATAAAAATTATATAAAGAGAAATTTATAATACAAACATTAAAGAAGTAAATTGATTGAATGAATGAAGTGGAAAATGCTTACAAAAAAATCAAAAAAAAAAATTGAAATAAGGTGAAAAGAAATTCATTTTTTTACAAATAATATGAAAAAAATTTTTAAATTAACATTGAAATAGGATCATTTTTCAATGGAAATTTCTATTAAATTTTATTTTTATTTCTTTTTCAATCACATATACATAGGTAAATTCAGGTGAATAAAGATTTTGTAGCTTTTTTTTTGTTTGTTTGTTTTTATTTTCTATTTTATTCATTTATGTATATAGCACTTTTGAATAAAATAGAATATTTCTTTCACATAAGTAATACTTATATATAAATCAATATTCAAGGATTTTTCATATTTCAATTATTCATATTCATTATTACTATTTCTTTTTATTTTTCATTTCATTTTATTTTCCATTTTTTTTTTTTTATTTTTATGAATTTCAATAAATTATAAATGAAGTGTTCATAATTTTTTTTTTAGTAAATATGTTCTGTTCTATTTATTTTTTTTTTGTTATTTTCTTCTAAATTTAATTTATTTTTTCATTATTTTCACATTTTTTTATTGAAAATAATGATTTTCTCATCATTCCGATTTAAAAAAAAGAATTTAATTTTTAGATTTATTGGATTAAAAAATTGTTTTTTTTTTCGACAATGCGATATAGGTATTTATGTATTATATTTTTATTTTTATTTTGCTGTTACCCAATCACTATGACAAATAATACAAAAGAATTATTTCATATTGAAAAAGAATATCTCTATCTGATAAATATTAATAATAATGATGTAATTGAAATTGTAATATCATGAAAAAATTTCATAAGAAATAAAAAAAAAAAAAAACGAAATACATATTTAAAAAGAAAGGAATTCCTTTGAATTAAATCTTTTCAATAAATGAGTAAGACGTACTTACCTGTTGTACTTACTACATATCATTGAGTGTATTTTATCCCATTAAAGAAATACATACTTATATTGAATAATGTTCAACCTTCGAAGATTTTCTCTGTTTATTTTTTATTTGTCCTTTTAATCTATTTATATTTTATTTGTTTGAGTCCATGCTGTAACCGATACTGTTTTCCTTAAGTTTTCCTATTTATTTTTTTTTTCTTCCTCTGAAATTGTTTATAAGATTAAGCCACTTTTATAAAATGGTCCCTTCTCAATATTACAAAACATTGTATTCGCATTTTAAAAATCATAATTAAATTAAAAACAATATTTTTTTTAATTTTCAAATACATATCTAAAAGATTTTATTATTGTTTTCGTTTTTTCTTTTAATGTTCATCTTATCAAATGTTTTTTTTTTCCATATAATTTTTACGTCATCATAGCGAATATTATAAATACAAAACACTTATGGTCGGCTATAGAACGTGAATACAGAGAATGTGTGGAACGAAACAAATCAACGAATATTTAATGTTGGTAATGTATATGGCATATAAATTCTTTCCGTATATAGTGTTTTTATTTAATTTTGATTTTTTTTTCAATTTTAAACAGTCAAGTTGTATGTCAATCAATTTCAATTCATTATTAAAAACAGAACACACACAAAAATAAGAAAACATGAAGAAAGCAGAAAGAAAGTTTAAATTCATACTTGACTTTGAAATAAAAACCTTTTAAATAATTAAACATTTTTAATGAGAAATAAAACAGTATTACGTATAAAATAAATCGATACATATACAATGTACATTTAAACATTCAGTATGATATTTTATTTTTATTATTATTATTTATTTTTTTTTTTGTTCAATATATGTATACCAGTATTTGATTATTGTGTGTGCTTTGCATTTTTGCTTTACGATAAATGACAGAAGTATTTTAAAAAGTTTTAATTGCTTTTAGAAAATTTTCTAAATAATGTAAATTATTTAACGTAAAGTTATTTAAAAGAAATACATATACGGAATATTGAATTTACTTTAAATGATATACATAAGTATATCAAACAATATATTATTATACGTTCTATTTTATATATACTCGTATATATGAGACTATATATGCAATATAATAAAAATGTGTTTATATTTTAAAATATGCGCACATATACATATTCAATATTATAATATTGTTTGCATTTTTGTATTTACGTGAATGTCAAATACACACAATACTATTGTACCTATACATACTCGTATATATAGGAAAGTTTAAATTGAATATTAAGAAAATTTCTGAATGAAATGTTTGAATTGATTTCCCTTTTGTACTAGTAAACTGAAAAGGAAACATAAGTTTTTATAAAATGAAGAAAAATGAAAACGATAAAATAATAATTTTGAATATCTAGGGGAATTTAGAAGACCATAGAATGAAATAAAATCAACAAAAATGTGGTATGTAGCAAACAAGGATATAGTACATAAGTAGTGTATATAGAAAGAAATTTATGTTTGTAAATCGGTATTGTTCTTATATATTATTTATGTACCTTAAATTAAATGTAAACTAAATAAATGAAAATATTTTGAGGAGAAAAAAAAAGAAAGACAATAATAATATAACTTTATGCTTTCTTCAGAATATTCTTTGTTTCACGAAAACTGTATAAAAACTACTGAAAATTTGTATACAATTAAAAAAGGAAAACACAATAAAGATCGATCAAAAAGTTAATAACCTTTATTTTTTTGTTTAAACAATAATTCTTAAATTGATTTTATTAACTTATTCGATTGAAGTTTCTTCTTCGATTAAGTGTACTTCTCGTCTGCCTAAAAATACACTACTCTACTAAGGCGTAGTCACGATAAGCCCGTTCCGTCCCGTCCCGTTCAGTTCCGACACGTTTCAAAACATACCTGCGCTTCGTTTCTGTATCACTTCTCGATTGGTTTTCTCGACTGGTAAACTCGATTTGACGTCATTATGACGTCATTCTCGATCGGCCTGTTTCTGTATCTGTGGTGAATCGAGAATCGAGAATGTAGCGATCGAGAAACTTCTCACCGATAATTTTGGTAGTGAGAACTGAAAAATCCGTTGAATTTTAAATATTTTTGAATTTTAAAATTGTAATACGGTAATAATAATTACAATTTTATTTATTAATAATTATTAATAATGATAATAATAATGTATATTTGTTATTATAATTATAAATTTAAGAAAAAATAGTTTTTATATATAATATTATACCTATCCTTATCTATAAAAGAAAAAAAATAAAAGCGGTGTAAAAAAAATTAAGAATAATAAATTAACATACATATAAGTATATATGTATATAATATATTTTTTATTTTTATTGTAGAGGAATGTCAGGTAAAACTAATTATATTATAATTAAATAATATATATATTGCACGTAAAATTTATAAATTTTTTCAAAATTTTGAAGATTTTGTTTTTTTATGCTTCTAAATAAAAACAAAAGAATTATATTTAAAGACGCAAATGGTATTTATAGTTTATAAACAAGAAGGAGAATTCGAATTCTTGTTTATTATAATTAATACCAATCATACTGGTTTGTATTACTATATCTACATGCAATTAAAAAAATTACAAGATAGATAGATATTTTATACTACCTCTCTTTATTTACTTATTTAATTTTTTCATATGTAATAACACATGTCGATTAATATAAAAAAGCAAAATGTTTACAAAAATTTCTAAAATTTACCTGCAACAAATTACCCTTTTTTATTATCCCATATTTATCTTTTTGTTTTTTTTTATGAAATTATCTTAAATTTATAATTGTACTAATTATATTTGTATTTAAATATGTACACATGTATAACATAAATTCATAAAATGAAAAATATTCATCAAATCGAACTGCAATATTCATACATATAAACCTTTGTATGATAGAAATTTCAAATATTTGAAATAAACGTTTAACTATGTAATTAATATTGAAATTGTAATTAATACACTAACCATTTAAATGTCAAATTGTTTCATTCCCGATATTCCCTCTCGATTATAGATACTAACCACGATTTTCTCGATTGGTGAATTTCGAGAGATACAGAAACGCAAAAATTTTTTGGATCGAGAATTACCAGTCGAGAAGCTGTGACGTCACTTTCAGTCGAGAACTTCTCGACTGAGATACAGAAACGAAGCGTTGGTATCAATTGTATGTTAGTATTTGATAGGTATACGATTTAAAGATAAGCTGCCCCAAGATGTAAAACGTTCACTTAAAAATATTCATTCGATAGAAACACAGTGGAAAAAAATGTTTTCATATAAGCAGTGTAAGAGCGTAGTCACGATAAGCCCGTTCCGTAAAAAGAAAAAAGTTGGATATTTGACATTTTCATGTTATTTGTATGGATTGACGGAAAAGCTGTTACGATTGACGGAACGGAAAGGTACGAAATATTGAAGTTGAACAAATTTCAACTTTTTACGGATAACATAACTTGTTTCCATATAAATTTTCAATATTAGCTTTCAAATTTACTATATACCGTTTCGTTTTATTATAACAGTGCCTCGTTTCTGTATCTCAGTCGAGAAGTTCTCGACTGAAAGTGACGTCACAGCTTCTCGACTGGTAATTCTCGATCCAAAAAATTTTTGCGTTTCTGTATCTCTCGAAATTCACCAATCGAGAAAATCGTGGTTAGTATCTATAATCGAGAGGGAATATCGGGAATGAAACAATTTGACATTTAAATGGTTAGTGTATTAATTACAATTTCAATATTAATTACATAGTTAAACGTTTATTTCAAATATTTGAAATTTCTATCATACAAAGGTTTATATGTATGAATATTGCAGTTCGATTCGATGAATATTTTTCATTTTATGAATTTATGTTATACATGTGTGTATATATTTAAATACAAAAATAATTAGTACAATTTTAAATTTAAGATAATTTCATAAAAAAAAACAAAAAGATAAATATGGGCAATATGGGATAATAAAAAAGGATAATTTGTTGCAGGTAAATTTTAGAAATTTTTGTAAACATTTTGCTTTTTTATATTAATCGACATGTGTTATTACATATGAAAAAATTAAATAAGTAAATAAAGAGAGGTAGTATAAAATATCTATCTATCTTGTAATTTTTTTATTTGCATGTAGATATAGTAATACAAACCAGTATGATTGGTATTAATTATAATAAACAAGAATTCGAATTTTCCTTCTTGTTTATAAACTATAAATACCATTTGCGTCTTTAAATATAATTCTTTTGTTTTTATTTAGAAGCATAAAAAAACAAAATCTTGAAAATTTTGAAAAAATGTATAAATTTTACGTGCAATATATTATATTATTTAATTATAATATATTATTAGTTTTACCTGACCTTCATCTACAATAAAAATAAAAAATATATTATATATATACTTATATGTATGTTAATTTATTATTCTTAATTTTTTTTACACCGTTTTTATTTTTTTTTCTTTATAGATAAGGATAGATATAATATTATATATAAAAACTATTTTTTCTAAATTTATAATTATAATAACAAATATACATTATTATTATCACTATTAATAATTATTAATAAATAAAATTGTAATTATTATTACCGTATTACAATTTTAAAATTCAAAAATATTTAAAATTCAACGGCTTTTTCAGTTCTCACTACCTAAATTATCGGTGAGAAGTTTCTCGATCGCTACATTCTCGATTCTCGATTCACCACAGATACAGAAACAGGCCGATCGAGAATGACGTCATAATGACGTCAAATCGAGTTTACCAGTCGAGAAAACCAATCGAGAAGTGATACAGAAACGAAGCGCAAATGTTCTTCTACCACCTTCTCGCAATTCACAATATAAAATAAACTGTATAGATGCATAGGCGTACACTATAGAAATCACTTAATTTGAAGTTCTCGAATCGATTCGGACTATTATTAAATGCAGACAATTAATGACAGTGATTCAATTTCTTTCGAGGATACAAACTAAATGTAATAATAAAATTGTGAACTGGATGTAAGAGTATTTTTGCAAGTGATTTATAAATTTTTATTGTTGAAGTTTTTTTTTGTAAATTCATTTATAATTCCGCAGATTTTATAAAAAATCGAAAATATTATTCGTAAATATAATGATAATACTTATTATAATTATTCAAGTGTTTATTTATTCCTATTTATGTTATGTTTACATTTAAAATAAACCACATATTTTAAATATTTACTAATTACAAACAAAATGTATATACTCGTACTCGTATATGTAACTGTACAGTAAATAAATTGTAATTGTGGTTATCAAATCAGTATTGTTAATAAATTCGAATACAATGTAGTGTGTTAATCTTTAATTACATAGATACAATAAAATTCAAGTAAAATAAAATAAATTAAATGAACTAACTGTATAAGCATCATTATAAATACATACTTACATGCAAATAATAGAATTACATTATACCGTAAAGGTTCGAAAGTAAAATATAATCACAAAATGATTACTAAATTTAACATGAAATTTTGGTATGTACGAGTATATAGCCTGAAAATTTTATCAGATTTTCCATAAATATTCTGCTTCAAATTATAAACATAATATAGGATATATGGTCGATATTTATTTTCCTTTTCAATTTTTGAAAAAAGACATTTGCCTGTAATTATATTAAAGGACAATTTTAGTATCAAAAGGTGAAAATTAAAAAATTTATAGAACGATGTGAATACAGTACTCATGAACAAATTATGTGTATAGAGTGGATACATACAAGATACAAATGGGTGTGGTATGTTTATTTGATATCAGAAAATCGTAAAATTTAAAACCAAAAACATAGAAATTATAATATAATAATCACCAAATCCTATACAGAACTGTACATTTCTATTTAAAAAGAAAAGTTATTTGTTTTTATGTTTTTTTTTTTTAATTTAAAGGAAAAAATTTTGTAATTTTCATTTTCTAAATACGATATGTGCTAAATGATGCTAAATCAATTCACTTAATGTCATATACTAACGTTAATTTAAATATTCAAACTTTATTTTGCGATTAATGTACATATGTACACGTTTTACATATACTCGTATACCATTAATAACACATAAATAATATGCGTAATGCAGATATGTACCTACATGAGTTGTATAACGTTCGAGTTCATCGTGCTAATTAAATTCACACAAATACCACAGGATACTGAATGTAACTCTATAATAATACACTACTATATAGTGCGGTACATGACTAAGTAATTAGATCCATATTATAGAAATGATAGACATTGTATACGATCGTATCTATATTGGTAATATGTTCAATATTAAATGTACAGTAATAGAGTAATTTTGAGAAATTCAATTATGTATTTGCAGGATTCAAATTTTCGAAAATCTGTTAGCTCAATAAGTACTTAACTATATATAGATAGGACTATATTGGACTAATCTCTAATAGAGTTTCGTATTCGACATCATTATCGAAAATTATAATCTGATGTAAAAGTGATTTGTTAATAATGGATAACATGATGATAATGATGTTAATGATGATGGCTGCGATGACGATGAAATTTGAAATTTTGAATTTTCGATTCTTTTAATTTAATTATAAAGTTTCTACTTTTGAAAATTTCGAATGAATGTCATCGTTTATGGATTTATTAAATGCGTAACATCACGTAACATGCATATGATGCATATGAATGAATATACACATGTGTTTAGTTAATTTTGTTTTATTGATTAAAATAGGTAAAAAAATAAAAATAAAAGAAATTGTATAAAATAATATTTGATTTTGAACGAAAAATCATTTTAATGTTTGCATGCATCAAATATTCATGCATCAAAATCGACATTTTATTTATTGTAATTTTCTTCATGAATATTATTTGGATTTCATTTAACAAAAAAATAAAATAGTAATAAATATTTTTAGATTTGTTTTATTATTTCAAAAGGAAAATTATTAAAACGTTTACATAAGTAAATAGCGTGCATATCTATGTGCATGCAGTAAAACGTAAAACTGTTAAAACTCATTTATACATTCGTAACTTACAATATAGTAAATATTTCTGAAAATATGAAAATCCCTATTACATACATATAAGTAAATGTATTTATGTGACGATGAATATTTATACAATATTTTATTCACTAATGAATTTGCCTCAAGAAAAATGTGAAAGTAAATAAATAATGATTAAAGAAAATATTAAAATGTGTATAAATGTTTTCATGTGAATGTTGAATCCAAATGCTTGTGTTGACATAATTATTTTCCATATGAATGTACCTACGTACGTATATGTACATATGCACATAAAATATTCTGCCACAAATAATAATAATAATAATTTTGTGTAATATTTAAACGAAATTTAACTTTTTATGTGATTTTAAAGATCAACAAAAAATTTTATAACATTTTGTAATTTAAATATTATTTTTTTGTATTTTCTAGAATTTAGAAATAAATATAAATGTAAAGTTACTTTTTATAATAATTTAAAGTTGATATATCAATTAATATCACAAAGGTTTAATATGTAATTATTGAAAAATAAATGAAAAATTAAATTTCATTTAAATATTTGACTTTTCATTAAATTATATATTCACGTTTTTATACTTATTGATTACCTTAATAATTTCTACAGTAAATATTTGATTCATAAAATGACATTTAATATTTGAAATCAATAAAACAAAAACTGTTTCAGAAATTTTGAAATTATCATCAATCAAAAATTAATTTATATTTTTGTAAAATTATTTTCAAAATTAATTTGATGTACGTTAAATTAATTTAATGTACGTTACAAATTCATGTACATATAGTATATATAGGTACGTATTTTTATATAAAAATATTATTACAAAAAGAAAGGATGTGACATATACTCGTATTTTATTTAATTCTGTGATTTTCTATAAATGCATTTTAATACATTTAAAAAATGAGTTAAAAAAAATTTACAAATTATTTACGAAAATTTTACAAAGTTATAAGAATGTTTACAAGGGTATTGTGCTGTGTGTTTGCATTTCGTGTGATTTGTGTAGATAATCCGAATTACTGTTCGAATCAATTATCATAGTTTAGAAAATTTATGTACGAGTATATACGAGTAGTTGTTTCATTTGAATAATCAAATTCTTGTACAATTTTCGATTGTTATATGATTTCATATACATATGTGCATATGTAATGAGTCTTTAGAATTGTTGAATATTATGTGCATTTTTCTGTACCAAAATTCTTATATGTGTGTGTATTTATGAATTTCATGTAAATGTAAATAATGTATTTACATATTGCACATAATTTTGTGTCCAAGTTCCTTTTGTGATGACTGAACGAAACAAGCAAGGCGAATAAATTGTATAAACTCGTATAAATATCTGATGATTCAATGTTCATTCAATATTTTTTGAATGTATTCACTCATGTACATGCATATGCATATGAATTTCAATTTACAAATCTAATGTTTTCGCATATTTTATGCATTCAACATTCAATATAATGAAAAATAGAATATCACAGGATACATATTTGCAGAATGTTTATTGTACATTAGATAAATGTATAATCGAAATAAAAAATTGTAATCTCTGTTCTACTGATTTATGTGGTACGCGTATATATGTGAATACTCATATAAGAAGGAAATAATATTTGATAGTTACAAAGTATAATAGTTATCAGTATCTGTTCGCAAACAGATATGCATATAGGAACCTATAAATGTTACTTGTAAAATTTTATTGTGTACCAGTCAGAGAGTTTAAGTATATTATATGTATACGCATACATATACGCATTCAGTATATGTAGATGGATGTATTCAGTGTTAGAAAAATGTAGTATCTATATACGTTTCAATCAGTATTAATAAACACGATAAATTCGAAGCACATCTGCTGTAGATAAAATGCTAAAATTGATTTTTTAATTATACACATATTCTAATAAAAATCAAAAGAAACAAAAAAAAAAGATAAAAAGTAGGATAACACTTTTGAAATTATAATACTATGGAAATTGATATTATATAGATATATACTCATGTGTGTATGTGTATGCCTACATAGTGTTATATTATATCCATATATCATCATACAGGATTCAATTCGTTCGTATCTACCAAATTGCAGGATATGTCATATTGAATTTTTTTTTATTTTTTTCTTAATTTGAATATATTCCAATAAGATAATAAAAGTACTATATTTGTTTTGAATATGGAAAGAAAAGAGAATTGATATTATGTCATACTATTGCCACTATTACCAAGAGTTGTAGTTGGAACATTCTGAAGGTTTTAAATTAAAAATGAAACATAATCTCATTTGTTTGTGAATACAACTTATATAGTAAAAAAGAAAAATGATAATGAAATTTGTTTATTTTTTTTTTTTCATCCTTTTACTAACAATTACATTTCATTCGATTATCTACATAAAATTATTTAATTTATTCTATTTGCTGAATATGTGATAATTTTTTGTTTCTCTTTACACTCATGTAAAATTTATTGGTCTAGTAATATTCGTATATGTAAGCAAATTTTTTTTAACTTTCAATTACATATTCGAGTATCTAGATAGTAATACAGCACAAGTAACCATAATCTACTACAAAAAAGAAAAGAAAAATAAACAAAATAAATTTTTAAAGAAAAAAAGGAACCATTTACAATCTACAAAATCCATTTTCATAAAACAAAATAAGAAAAAAAAGAAGAAGTGACCTGTTTTTGTGTACACCAGATTAAAAGACAAAGTGAATAAAATTTTACCACTTAATTTTTCAAGTAGAATAAATTGTATGCAAGAATATGAGTATGTACCTATACATAGGCAGTAACACGCTATACACGTAACACACTTACGGATACGATCATTATAATTCAGTATGATGATGATGTATGGTACATGGTATACCTTAATTTTAGATAGAATTTCGTACATGAATATGTTTGTAACGTTATATTTTCAATGTAACTAAGGTAGATAAATATTTAAATTTGTGTAACTTATATGTATACACAATTAGAAGTATAGTATATTATATAGCGTAGTGTAGTACATAGTTTACCTTGAAAAATATCAAACAAATTAATTCCGGTCACTAAGAAAACTAACCTGTTGATAAAAAAAATAAAACATTTTTTTTTCTTCCTTTTTTTGTTTTTCAGTAAAAACAAAATTTTCATACTTTTTTACTATTTTTTTCTTTATTTTCTTTTTCACTCTCTTTCTCACTACTTTTTGTCAATTTTCTTCTTTCTGTGGTGTTTTAGAGTTTGTTTTTTGTTTTATTTATTCTGGAAAGAAGCCAACTAATGTAAATTATGTTTAACGCTCCATAAATTCTTCAGTGTATAACAACCAACCTCTTATATCCATATTATATGCATACAATACAAACGTATTTGTGGATTTGTGCAAAAGTTGTGTATTATTTTTGTGTTTTTGCTATTATTATTTTTATTTTATATTTAGTTCTGTTTTTTTATATGCTTTCCAAAATATGACTTTTTATGTGACTTTATTAATGTGTAACACTTTTACTTAATTTATAATACTAGAGAAATGGAAGTGTATACATTTTGAATGTGATACAAATAGAGAGAGACAAAAAAAAAAGAGAAAAGAGAAAAAAAATATCCTTAAAATTTCAAAAAATATATTACCTCATATTCATATACATACATATGTGATGTGCGCGTTTGTACATTTGTATTTGTTTTATGTTTGCTGGCATATAGGTATGTCTATATACATGTAAGGATGTGTGCATGATACGTGTGTGGATATACATAATTTTCATGTGTCAAATGAATTTAATTAAAATTTAGATTATGGTATATGGTCTTTAATGAAATTTATTTTATTATGTAATGTGTAATGTGTTTTAAAATGTTATCATTTTTTTTGTCTGTTTTTTATTTCATTTCGTTTTGTGCCAATTTTTTGGTCTAAATTAAATTGTACATTACACATTGATAAATTTTGTACATAAAATATTTGAGGTAGAACTGAAAAAAAATAATTACACATAACAAAATAATAATTGGATTATATACATGCATAAGTTGTATGTACATACATAAATGTATATAGATTTTTTTTTCTGTCTGTGTTTTAGATTAAATTTGAATTTATGGATAACTGTGTGAAAATTTTAATTGACTGTAACACATAAAAATCATTTTAGTGGAAAATGTTAATTTCATATATGTAATATGTATAACAATTGATTTTTTTTTTTTTTTTTTATGAAAATCTCATGAAGAGTATAATACCGAAAAATAATATATTATTTATACCATGTATTGAATTTTGAAATGGAAAATTTGATTTTGATATTTTATTAGAAAGGATACATATGTTGATACATGAAATACTCGTAAACGTGTATATTTATAAATTTTTTTGAAAATTATTAACAGTTCAAAAGATCGAAGACACCTCTTGGTTATTTATAAGTGTAATACGAATTGGATTGTGTTTTTTAGAATTTTGTTTTGGTATGGTTTTATTTTGCTTTAAAATAATTTTAATTATGAATCCACGTATGTTAACCGTAATAAAAAATTTTCATTTTATACACGTATTCAGAGATATATGAAACAAATTTAACTTTTTTCCGTATTCCTATTAGGTAGGTCTGTAGGTGATTAATTAAATAAAAATTAAGTAAAAATTTTTTGAAATTTTCGGTAGATCCTATCCTATTATAAACATTGAAAATAATAACTTGTCGTTGTCTCACGCCAAAGTCATTAGTGAATTTTTTAAATTTTAATTATCGTTCAACTTTTTTCTAAAAAATATTTTTTGATTCTATGAAAAGTCCAATTGAAGTATGTGAGGTATAAATTAGTTGGATTCATTGTCTTGAATTAAACATTTTTTTTGGCTTGTTGAATAAAGTATAAATAATGTAACAAAATTCATTTTGTTGTTTTTTAAAAATTGAAAACTTTGAAAATTTTCGATAATGCATATAGTACATATATAAAACTGTATACAGTACACCTTGAAGTGTAATGTAATTTACACTTTCGATATAGGAATCAATTTTCTAGCAATTTGTTAAAATCAAAAGTGTAATGAATAATATTATTGAACATGTTATCCTCATCCTCATCATCATCATCATCATCATCTATTTGACACTAATACTGATACTATAAATACCATAATTGTCTGCATATTATGTACTCACATTACGTATACTTGTAGATCGTAGATACTTATGGATGCTGCATAAATGAATATAAAAGTCTATGTTGTTGTTAAAAAGTTATTTTAAAATTAAAATTTAATACCCTCCCCAGGAGTTCAGATCAAAATATGTATGAGTGTCGAACCAAACACAATTAATGTACTATAATACTGTGATGATGTGATCTGATCTGACTAAAAGTTTAGTGAATGGTAGGCTATGAGAATATAATAGGCTACGATACATTAGTTTCATTTATTAGATTTTCATCATTTTAAAAATTTATTGTTCAATCTATCGATTTATAAGAATAATTGAATCTGTTGTAATGAAGAGACATTCACTTAATATTTTTATCGAAAAATTAAAATTTGTACTTTGATCATTTAGAGGACTAATTGTAATAAATTTGAATTATGTTTCGGTAGTATTTTAAATGCTATTATATTGTTTATTTAGTTAATTAATTAATCGTATTTCTTGGGAATTATCACTATATATATTTCATTCTAAAAATAATCCAATTTATAACAGAAATTATTATATTTCTGTTGTAATAATTAATTTGTAATGTTTATGTACGTGAGTAACTCAATTACCTGTATATATGTATTTATGAGAACATTAAATAAATTCGTAGTAAAATTTGTAATTAAAATGTTTTTCAAAATTAAAACAAAAAATAAAAAAAAATATTTCGTAATCTGATTCACATATTGAATTGTAAACTAAAACCGAAACATGAATTTAATTCAATTAATATACGATTTCATATAATATACGAGTGTACATGGGTATATACTGATAAATAAATCAATTCAGATATGAAACATAAATAAATCTGTTACATAGGTATAATAATATTAAACGTATATACTTTACATACATATAAATGTGAATTTAATGTGTGGTTATAATTGTGAAAAATGTACATATGCACGTGTGGTTGTACAGATGTAAAATAATCGAAATTGAGAAAAAATACAAAAAAAAAAAAAAATATTACCAAGGGCAAGGATTATAATAAGTATAATTAACATAAAAGTGAACATAAATTTATTACAATTCCTTTTTTTTCGTCCTGCACATGACATAATATACACATAATCATACATGAAAAATACATATATTTTTTTTCAAAAAAATTGTGATATAAAAGAAAAACGCGTATCATTAAAAATGTAAAATATAAATACATAATTACCTAAAGCTTTACGTAAATAATATGTGACTTTTTAATTTAACATTACAAATTAAAAGCGATACGAACGAAAAACAAAATCACTCAAATATTACAACAACAACACAACAAAATCCCAGTACATATAATCAGATTCCAAAGGATTTACATGCGAACCGAATGCGATTATTATATTGTTATTTATTAATGGAAAATTTTGGTTAAAAAATAATATTTTATTTACATAAATTTTCTTAATACCATTATTACAAAATTTATTATTATATTAACATCAATGTCAATAATATATTCTGTATATATGTATACTCTGACTCTGACCGAAATTCATAAAAAAAACTTCAAAATATAGTACCTACATACCCAAAAAAAAAAAAAAAAAAAAAAAAAATTTCTAGCTCTTCATTTAGTTATATTAACGTAAAAACTTTTCAAAGATTATTCATTTTTAGGGAGCATAGGAAGTTAAATACACTTATATGTAGTACATTCACATGCATTCACATACAGAGATATTGTTACATACTTATTTTTCTCTTAATTTTATTTAAAGCTTTAAGGATTTTCCTTTCTTCTTACATTTGTATTTATTTATTTATTTTTTTTTTTTTGTATTTCACAATTTCACAAAATTGAATGGGAAAAAAAATTTTTTTTTCTTTTTATTCATCACAATACAAGGCCCCATCACCTGCATAAGTACATGCTTAAAAGTTTTCTCATTTCTGTGTGGGTAATACTAAAAATCTGTTTTAGTATTGACTAAATTGAATTTTTCAATTCGTCCTTTTTTATTTGTTATTGACATTCTCCTTAATGAAAAGGGTTCTTTAAATTAATAGCAATGACTATAAGATGTTTCTGCTAAATTAATTCAAAATATGCACACGTATTCGTATATATGTACATGAACATAAAATAGTGTATATATATACATACAATACACCTGTTTAATGTGTACATACATACATACATACATATATCTAAATATAAACAAGATAAACAGTAAATTAAAGGCAAATAAAGGTAAATTATTAAATACTTTTTTAAGTGGTTCAATTATTTTCATATTAATTAAGTAAAGAATTTCCTTTTTTTTGCCATGTAAATTTTTAAAAGGAAATTTTATAATATGTACTTAGATGTGATAATTTTTTTTTTTTTTTAATATAAAAACTTGTATTTCTTATTTTCATTACTTTTGTATTAAAAGGATCAAAGTATTAGTATGTATATGAAAGTTTTAATTTCTATCAATATTTTTGGCAAATTTTAATTAAATTACTAAAAAAATTTTCTATTTACAATTATTTAAGGTAAAGGATATTATTTTGTTAGAACAAATTTTTATATTCATAATGTACATACGAACATGCATATCACACAAAAGAAAAAGATAATATTAATTTCAATTTATGAAATTCAGAAAATAATTTTTTGAAAATTGAAATTTAATTGTTAAAAATCAGTATACGAGTATTTGTATTTATTTTGTATATAATACATGTACGTATATATGTATATTTAATTTTCTATCTTATGGAAAAAGTTCTAAAAATTATTCAAGAAATTTTCATAGGAAATTAAGAGATTCTTATTCATTCTGTGAACATATCCGAAACTTAAAACAAACAAAAATTATGTAAAAATTCTTTCAAATATCCGACAGCAATACAGCTACAATAAAAAAAAATTATTTTATTCGAAATGTATGTCCTTCATTCTTTATATAGTACTTCTGTAAGTATGATTGTGTATGCTTAATTTTAATTAAAACTTTCTAAGTATATTACTCATTTACATTTTTATACATTCATCTAGTATAATTCTGGAAAAAACAAAATTAAAATGCAATAAAATTTTTAAACTTAGTTGCATTCTTTTGTTTAATTTTGATCCTCTTCTATAAAACAGAAAATAAATTAGACAAAACAGAATCTGATAAAATCTTAAACAGATTGTTTTTCAGTTTCATTAGAATGGCATTAAATATAAATACTAATTATAGTAATATTTACGTTTTACTTCCCAGGAATGTTAATAAATTTGAATGAAAAAAAAAAGATAAACATTTTTAGGTAGAAACAACAGAAAACTGCACCTAAAAAGAAAACATAGGAAATTTCAGGTATCCGATTAGTATTACACAAGAAAATGTTTATTTGTCGAAAAATGAATCTATAGAATGAAAAATACCAAAACATACAAGTGCGTATCAACTATCAATATTGAAGAGTAAAAAACATACAATGTTGATTATTTTTAATCAAAATAAGAGGAATGAAAATGAAAAGATACAATGGTGAATGTAGGAGTTGTTTTTAACATGTCGACATTATGGAAAAAATTGAAAATTCATTGATTGAATTAGGATTGTACATAGTATAAGTGCGTAAGACCGCATTAATTATTATCAAAAGCAAAAATTGATTGGTGAGTGGAGAACCGGTAAGAAAATGGTATTATCCATCAAGGTAATTGAAACCACAGTAAATCTATATTCATACAGTAGTGACAGTGAGCACGTGTTAGCAAAAATTTCTCATGACCTTTGTCCCGTTATTCATTCGGCCTTAACGGTTTTGCTAAACGTCGATAGTAATTAAGAGCTTTTGCACGAAAAAGAGACAAAAAAAATGAAACTGCAACACCAACCGTTTTAAAAAATGTAACATTATTACAGGGTATACTCATTAAAAAAAGTACAAATTTTGTTATTTAAAATTTTTTATCTAAAATGAACAAAATTTTAAGTGTATTCATTTATAATTAATTTTGTTCATTTTAGATAAAAAATTTTAAATAACAAAATTAATTATAAATGCATTACACTTAAAATTTTGTGTTTGCTATCAAATGTTTTTACATTTTTGTTAAATTTCTTAATTATAAAATAAATTCTTACTCTAATACATATATAGCTTAACAAAATAAACTTTTTCTTGTCTTCAAAATTCTCAGAAATTATATGAATCACCTTATATCTTGATATAATGAGGCGTTAGGTAGTCAAAAAAAAAAGTTCCAGATCGCCTTAAAAATACATTGTGAAAAAATCGTATACATGTACAATATGATTGTATTGCTCACATGTATATATTGTTTTGTATATTTTCTTCATTACGGCGGTTTATAAGGAAATATTGATTTGAAATAAGTACATTAATTCTGTACTGTTTTTGTAAATTGAATTTTGATTTTTTTTATTATTTTTAAATATTTATGTGTGTTGGTAAATTAAAAAAAAAGAGTGTCACATCTTGTTAGTGGTTGATCAGTGATTGAAACACTCTATAGTGTTCCAATTACCTTGGGTATCCATTAGCAAAATAAAAAAATACTACACATTTGTCTTGAAAAATATCAGAGAGCGTACGTAAAAGTTGATTGATTAAAGGAATGAAGAATTTGAAAACAAAATTTGAAAACAAATTTCTCTCGCTTATTTTCTCTCTCCAAATAAATAAAGACAATATGGAATTTAATACATAAGAAGTAATTGAAGATTGAAATATTTACAATATTACATAATGTAGCAGCATAGTAGTAAGTACATATATAAAATAATCGGATATAAAAATTTATTTTGATAATAAAATTCAACTTTGGTACATGAGTGAAATAACTTTATTATATGCAAACGCATATTGTTTACATGAACGTTGTACAAAAATAAAATGAAATGGAAACTGAAACACAAAGAAAAACATAAAAATTCATTCATTTTCGTTTTATCTTTTAGCAGACAATATGTATCTAGGTAATAGGTGGTATTGGTAGTGGGTAGTGGGGTAGTAGTATACAACCAACAAAAAAAAAAGAATTACAATCGACTTTTTTGAATGAAAAAATATTTCATGATTCTATATACTGCATTCCATAGTAGACAGTAGAATATTCGTTGTTTGCTGTTGTTTCTGGTGTTGTTATTGGTATTTTTTCTAAATGTTAATCCTGAATATACTTATGTATGTGCATGTTGTAGCATGAAGTTATACATGAGTACAATATATGTACGTTTATAGTAAAGTTTTGTAAAAGTTTCATATTTATGTGACATTCAGGTATGTATAAAGTACCGTATTCTTTCCTATATACATACATTTACATATGTAAGTAGTGTAATATGTTTTACTTTACAATATTTTCTATAGAAAAAAAAAGGAAGAAATTGTAAGTGAAAGACAAAAGGAAAAAGAAAACAGAAAATGTAATATATGAAGGCAAAACAAGAACAAAAAATAATATCATGACAGTATTTTTCTTAAAGAAAAGTCATAAAAAGTTTTCATGACAAATACAGCAGCATACATACTTGCATATAAAATACATTGTGTTTGCTTGCTTACACACACACACACACACACACACACACACACACACACACACACACACACACACACACACATATATATATATATATATATATATATATACACACAATTCTTCCTACGTATAATATATTTATAGATGTGCAGATTATAGGTTAGAAGTTACAAAAATTTATATACAAACGAATAGTATATAATGGTACAATACTGTTCCGAGAGCGATATAATGTTAAATTTGTTATCTTAAACTTTAAAATGTTTTCGAGTTAAATTTCTTAAAATTTTTCTTCTTATTCTTATTTGTTTTTTTTTTTAAATTTTTTTTATATTCACAAGAATACATATGTTATACGGTTGAGAAATTTAAACCGTTGACATGTAAAGTATTTGACTTAAACTTATGAATTATTGTAATAAAAGTACATAAAATTGAATTTTAGACGGTAAAGGAAGATAATAGCAAAAAAAAAAATTATTTAACAGAATTATATTGACTTAAGAGAAAATTTGAAGGTTATGTTATAGGTTATAGATAAGTGTCAAACAAAATTATTTGTTGATAATAAATAAAAAGGATAATCATTCACAATACCATATTTCGTATTTGTGTAAATGAAAAATATTCAATAACGGTCGGTAATTTTGTTAGTAATTGTTTTTCAAAACAGTTTCATGTATCCAGATAATCGCTTCAATTCAGAATAAATTTTTATTTATTTTTTAAAGGACAAAACTTTTAAAAATTTGAATAAGTAATTCACTCAATATACAGAATTTAATTTGAAATAAGAAGAGAAAAATAAAAGCAAACATTAAATAAAAACGTTATTTAATCAGGATACAAATAGAAAATTGTTTTGAAAATTTAATTGCATTCAATTAGAAAAAAAAAATTTAGAATTAAAAAATAAATTCACAGAAATAAAGTAGAAAAGTTAAAGGATTTCATTTGAATGCCTTTCAGTGAAACTGAACTTTTTAATTTATTTAAGTAAAGTACTTTTATTTTTTTTTACTTTTCACCATTTCGCCCCAAAAACAAAATTTGTATCAAGCTAATGCAAACCGAAGAAGAATAAAGAAAATGAAAATATTGTGTAAAGGAAACATAAATTAATTAACTCAATGAAAACCAAATAAAAAAAGAAAAATGAGAAAAAATAATATGTGAAATGTAAAAAGTTTTCAAGTCTATAAGTTCCTTCTAAAATTTATTTTTTGGATTGAATGCTTAGCATTCTTTGCTGTTGTTTTTTCTTAACTTCTTGCTGGCTTTTATTTTATTTTTTTTTCTTCATGAATTAAAGTAAAGTTTTTATGTTGTATGCCTGCCTTTTATTACTGTTTTTTAATCATTTTTACTTTTTATAAACAAAATATAGCTTTCGTCCTTCGAATAGTATGGTTAATAGAAGAAGAAGAATAATCAGAAGGTTGATGGAAATATTTCACATATTTTTCTCGAAAAATTAAAAAATTAATTAAATTAATTTTATGAGATTGAAAAATTCTCAGTTACAATTTTCATCTGTCAGTTTTCGATAGATTTATAGAATATTCCAGGATTTATCTAAAATCTAAAATTAAGATATCATTTTAACAAGAAATTATTTTTTTTTTTTTTAATACAATTTTTATTTTAAATTATATATACATATTTTAAAAATCAAGGATAAAAATTGAAATGAGGAGAAAAAAATATTTTAATTTTACTTACAAATAAAACCTATAAATATTTTCCAATAAACCTTGAACACTACATTCATTATGTGTGTCCTATGTCCTATGTAATAAATATGTATCAACATTACAAAAGTATGCATGTGTGCAATATAAATATCCTTAAAAGAAAGTTTAATTTTTGAACAAAATAACATATTTTTGAACAGTCATTACATTAAATTACATACATATTAGGTAATGTTAAATGCGGCCAAAAACCATATACATATACACATATAAATGATCAGAAATTTATGACAAACCCAAGGAATATAAATGTCATTAAGAAGTATACTAGAACGAAAAAAACAACAAAAAAAAAATCAAAAATCAAAATGGTAAAACGAAAGTACGAGAAAAGTAAATGAAATCCGCAAAAGAAAAATTGCTTTTATTTTTATCATTGTTTTTGTTATTATATCTTTTTACATTAGGAGGTGATGGTGATGGTACATACACACAACAAAATTTTATATCCTGCGAACATATTTTACAAATGATCTTAAAATAAAGTGTAAAATGCATCGAATATAAAAATGTGATAACCTCATTACATTCGATGCAATAAAATGCGGTAACGTATATACGTATACCTATATGAATACTCGTATGTTACATATTTACATGGGTATATCTATGTGTATGTACATCGTATACACGTTTCTATTGAATTAAATTGCTAAAATGTTTTGGCAATTCAATCTACATTTATGTACTATATGGTAGCTGTTTACAATCAGTTGTAGTACCTATGTATGTACATACATATATATGTAGTAGAGTAGTATTTTGGATATGTTGAATCAATTGGATGGTAGCCAGATACTAACAATAAAATACGGTAGCCGTATAAAATGTATTTTTTTCTTCTCTTATTTTTTCTCTATTTTGATTTTTTTTTCTGTTTTGGTTTGGTATTTCGGAAAGAGATTTAATTATTTTCTCATATGTTTGTTATATTATAGTTAGTAACAAATTGTGTATTACGGTAGTACCCACCAGTAGTAGCGTAGTAGTACCTAATCATCAATGTACTTTACGTTACAGTTTCTTAATAGCACGAATACATGATCGTATATCGTAAAATAGACATAGAAATATAATGTAGAATACCATGAAAGCGTATTTAAAAGTTATTATCACAGATATAGTATGTACATCCTTACATGCCTGCATGCATTATATATGAATATATCAATGAATTTAATTGATTTTCTCACCTTCTACAATCATCTACGACTGCATACATACACATATATGTAAGTTTCATTTTAACGTTTTACTGTGTTTTACTATAATTAAAGTTTGACAGTCAAAATTGAACGTTACATCGTAAAAATGTTTATGGTTTTATGTTTTCTGTTTCATTATTGTAAATTTAATTATTTTCACATTTTAATTTTTGACTGACTTAAAGGTGCTTAAAGTATTTTTAAAGATGTGAAAAAATAAATTTATTTTGTTTTTTATTCCGGAAAATTATTTATCTCACATATTGTACAATTTTAATATATGTAATTAGTTTGAAATTTTTTTGTGTATATAAATTGGATGTGTATTCATAATATTAAAATTGTATAGAATGTAGATTGTGTATAGTAAAGTAGTGTAGTCTACTAAATTAATATATTATATAGATTATAAACATCAGTTAACATTTTCAGTAGTTATACAGAAAAATCCAGTAGAAATACAATATGAAAATGGATGTCCAATTCGAAATGATAAATTAATGATGCCTACAAAATGTAAACAAAGAAAAAAAATATGTATATGATAATAAAGTTTGATAATACCGAAAGCATATACGAGATAGATTTCATTTGTATATACATATAATATGCATGAATATGTTATCAAATTTTATATCAATTTTTTTTTTATTTTTTATTTTCAGTTTATTTATTTATTTCATTTTTTGTATAGTATCCTTTTTTTTGAAAAAAAAAAAAAAAATGTTTTTATGTAAATAAGTACATACATATAGTATGTACATATATTATTTTCTACAAATTTGCAATGAAAATCTGACATAATCCTGCAGTAAACTAGTTTGCTGACATTAAAATAAATCGAAAAATACTGCATTTATGGCGATTTTCCAATAAATTTGTCGAATAAACATAAATTTACTCATTTAATTTTTTTTTTGGAGTATTTTTTTTTTTTTTTCTTAAATTTATATTGAGATAAAAATATCTCACCATGCACACCGTAATATATACTATGTATGTAGATAAATGCATTCAACATAACATATCATCATCATATTATTTTATAAAAGGTGATATTTTTGCTTTAAATTTAAGGTAAACTTAGTTTGACATTAACTCCGAATTATTTTGATTCTGTACACATAAAAACCTATCCGTACTGCGCGTATCTATTGGTATACATATGGCATGAGTTCATGTATATATTGGATACAGGAGCAGTGTATGTAATATCGTGGTTAATTTTGTAGAAAAATTAGAAAAAAGAAACAAAATTTTTTTTCCTTTTTCCAATTTCAACTTATATGTACGAGTACATATTTGATTAAAATATGGAATCGTTAAACATAAATCGATAAATTTTTGTTTCTTTTCATATTTTTACAAAAATAAAAACAAAAAGGATTCACTAATATTGTACAAAAAATTTAAGAATTTAGTTTATGTGGCGTGTATTTCAAATTTTAGAAATACCGAAATTCATAAAAAATTACGAAAATCTATTTTCTTCGAAGAAAATCATATAATGAATATTTGAGTATGAGTACGTGTATGGTACATACATGGTACATGGTACATGGTACCTACCTTTACCTGTACGCATCAATGTTCTATGCACAAATCATATTTTATCGAGTGAACTTATTCCGTTTATCGTTGTTGTTGCTGTTTTCTGGATTTGTTTTATGTTTCTCAACTGACAAGATTTTTCACTTTATCGAAAAGGGTATAATATGTATAGACATACTAGCATTACTAGCAATTTCCCCTACCTGCTCAAAATGTATAAATCGTTCAGGATATATTAACTTTTTTTTATCGGGAATTTTTAAAAATTACTTTCTTTAATGAATAATATAAAAATAAAGCAAAATAACGGAATTTTTGCAAAAATTTTTTTGTTTCTTTTATTTTAAATAGGTTTAGCCCAAATTCATATCTTAGTTACAATAAGAAAATTACACCCTTAGGATTATTCCTCTATTCTATACTTTTATTTTCAATTTTTTTTTCAGTACATTTTTAAATTTAACAATGATTTATATTCCTTACTTTTATATGCTTTAAAAAATGTTTAAATAAATAAAGGGTTATATGTCATGATGCATGTATAGATCGGGAATTATATTATAAATGTTACGTGATCTGAATTACTTTATAATAATGTATGTATTCATATAATATAATCCGATTTTTTTTACTGTTACTTGTTATCCTTTTCTTTTTTTTTATTTCATCTTTTGATCGTCATCAACATGAACATATTTGTAGAAATATATGGGTAGAGAGGTGGTGTAATATATGCTCGTATAATATACATACTATGTAATGTAGTAATGAAATGTAAGTCCTATATAAAAAAAAGGATATTTTTCTTTTTCTTATTTCTCATTTGTATTCAAATTGAAGTTAAAGGGTTTAAAAAAAAGGCGATATTATATTTGAAAATCTTTTCTGATGAAAGGTAATCTGTGACATGAAAAAGAAAAGCAAAAAAAAAAAACAATACAGAATTATACATATATTATTTGTAAATGTAATCAATAAAAACTCTTTAAAGATATGAGTAATCTGATTTAAAAATATGATTTGGTCTTTCGTTTTTAATTTTGAATTTATGAAATTTTTTTTGTATTGAATATGTATGAAAATGTTGAGTTTATCAGTTTTTCGGTTAATTTTTCTTTGTTTGGATGTTGGCTTGTTTTTTACAAAAAAAAAGAAAAATTGTTCTAAAGCAAAAGAAATGACAAGTTCAAATCAATTTTACTGCTACCAAAAAAATTATGAAAAAATTAGAAAACAAAACAACAAAAAAATTTGCATTTTTGATGAAAATTAAAATAAATTTTCAATTAAGCAGTTATCTCGTGTATATCGGAGATATTTTTAGATGTACTAGATGTCGGTAATTGACCGAATAATGAATACATGAGTGTGCTCCGATGTATGATACATATATTTATAGGCATAAGCATACCGTGAGTATAGTGCGGTAATGGATAATAACACTGTCGGTCATTCATGATGATTAAAGCTTTAAACGCGTGCTGTACATGTACAAGAGTACAACTTACAAACGTATGAGGTGGGTATGACCGTATGAGTATTTTGTACAGTTTTATAATTAAATCGATATTAAATCATTTTTTGCAATAAAATACATACACATACACAATGTTGGCATAATGTAAGTATTTATAGAATCAACAAGTTAAATTTTATTTACATTTTAATCCTTTCATTCATTCTTATTTTTTAAAGGAATACATATAATTTACGCATAATATGTTTAAAGCACACTCGATATTATTACATTATTGAGTGTTATTATATTGTTAACGATAAATATTATCAATGTGTTTAAGATTTTTCTTATTTGAATTTTTTTATCCTTTTTATTTTTATTTTTGTTACGTTGTTAAACGCACGAGCTGCTATACAATTAAAAAAAATTATAAATTTTCCAGTTGAAAAACGCACAAAAACAAAGGCGTGCTAAACATTCATAAATTATTATTGTCGAGAATTGAATTATGTAAACATGTAGAAGTATTTCATTACAAGATCTTTATTTTTAAATGTTGATTTAACTTTTATTTGTGTACAAAAAAAAAAGGATATATGAAAATAAATATGTGTGAATATGAATCAAAAGAAAGGATATGATGAAATTGTACTACATTCAAATGGTAATTGTTTACTGAGAATTTTAAGTTTGTTTTTGAAACGAAGTTTGAATATAAAATCAACAGGAATACTGCCTACTACGTTTATTATTTCGATTAAACCTTAAATTCTTATTAATAATTTTTTGTTTGTTATCATTTCAGATATTTTCAAAAAAACAAAAAAATATATATATATATATATATATATAAAATGAAATTAATATCCTTTGGCTTTGTAATATACATACATATATCCTGTGGATATGAATGTATTTTTGTTATTCAATTAATTTTATTTTTTGTAATTTTTTTGTTTTTTAACAAACAGATAAAAAATTAAAATAAATTAAACAAATATGTCCTGTAGGAGAATCATTATTAAAAAACTACAATTCAAATGAAAATTTTCTATACATGTGGCTCAATTAAGTATTCGGGCAATACATAGTTTTATATTCATTCGAATGTAAAATCTATAATGTAAGAGGCTGTTTCAAATGAAAAATACTGTGTTATTTTTTGACTTTTGTACTTATGATTTAACACACAAAGAATTTTATTTCAATTCATTTATAACAAAAAATATCAAAAAACAAAATTGCATTTTAATTTTATCATCAAAAAAGTATTCGGACAGAAGGCAATTGCAATAAAAAAAACAACAATTGAGCATATTCAAAATTTTTAAATGTTTAAATTTAATATTCAGCTGTCCTTCCTCGTCTTTTCATAACTTTTTGAAGCCTATACTTTGCATCGAACACATCAATTTTTCACAAAATTTTGGATCAATTAAATTTCATTCTTTTTGTAGCTGATCCCGTAGTAAGGTTTTATTTGAAACTTAATTTTCCAGAACTTTCTGTTCAAATAATTCCATAGGTGCTCTGTAGGGTTTAAATCTGGACTCTGAGCAAGGGTGATTATAACCTTTTGGGCAATTATATAAACTCTACAACTTGCAAATACCTGCATTATGCTTCGGATCATTATCTTCATAATATAAACAATTTGATAATAATTCGAATCTCTCGGCACTTGCTCCAACATTTTACTTTAAAATATTTAGGTAGTCAAATTTATCCATTTTACCACCAATAAAATGCAAATTACCTACTCCTAAAGCCGTATACAGTCCCAAATAAGTTTATTACCTCTTCTATGTTTTATTGTTGTACATACATTTTTCCAATTCAGCACTGTATCTTTTGTCGCCATACAATTTTCCTCATTTCCTCAATTTTCATCAGCAAGTATTACCGTTTTCTAAAAGTCTAGTGACTTTTGTCTTGCTTAATAACAAATGCAATTTTGTTTTTTGATATTTTTTGTAATAAATGAATTGAAATTAAATTTTTTGTGTGCTAAATCATAAGTACAAAAGTCAAAAAATAACACAGTATTTTTTATTTGAAATAGATCCTTCAATTATAGGATTTATATTCAAATAAACACGAAAGTCCGTTTTGCCCGAATCCTTTTTTGACCCACAGTATATATGTAAATACATACAAAAAATTAACTTTAAATTTATTGTTTATTCTATGTTATATGGTTTCAGTTATTTTTTTTTTCAATTTTTTAATATTTTATCAAATCAAAAAAAAAAAAAAAAAAAACAAAAATGAATCTCTACCTACATAGTTTATCAATTTCATTATGTTGAGTGAAATTGTTATGCTCACAGTCATTGCTGTACATTTCTGTTGATTCTCTACGCTATAACTCGTACTGTTGAATCCATGCACATAAAAAAAAATTTTATAGTTTTCAATTTATATTTAATAGTTTTCAATAATAGAGCAACGATAAAAAAAAAAATTAATAACAAATCATAGGAATAAAATATATCCAGAATACCACCTCTACCTTTATTTTTATTTGCATCCATTCTATTGTGTACGCATTTATCAAAAACTATGTACTTACGTATATATAACTCGTATTATGCATACCATGTTATGAAGTAAATATGTACATAATGTATGACGACGACGACAAGGATGATGATGACTATGAACACAAAAGCCATACTAATGCTTGTATAAAAAGTTTAATAATAATATTTGAAATTTGTGTGTGTGTGTTTTTTTTTCATTTCTATATAAAATTTAATAGAAATAAAATAAAATATAAAAAAAATGAAATACAAAACATCAAATAATAAAATTATTTGCATGATAATAATAATAATAATAATGAAAAATAAAAAAAAAATGTTTTAAATTAAAAAAAAAAAAATTCATTTCAACAAAAGAACATAGCGAAAAAAAAAAGAATTTTATGACGTTAAATGAATTCAATATTCTGACTAAATTCGAAATTTTTTATATGAGAGAAGTTGTATAGAACCATAACGAAAATTTGTATTTTAAAAGGAAAAAAAAAAAATAAAATAAAACTTGCAAATAAATCTGCATAAACTGTAGTGTAATATTGGGTAGACAGACTACAGCAGTGATTATTCTTGCAGTATTCATTTGAGTAAATCATTACTCAACACACCCTATCCCCCAACACTCTGATACACAATACTGTTCCCTTGATCATTCTGGTTATCATACATTTTTTTAATTTTTATTGTCAAGTTTAAATTATTATAATCTCTATATCGTGATTTTTACGATCAATTTTTATTCACGATTGAAAATTTTTAACTCACCTTCTTCTTCATTTGTCGCTGAATGAAATTCCTGAAACTTCATTCGAACTTACTTATGAAATTGGAATGAAGACGTAATGATCATTTTTAATTGATTTGGAGTGACATCCGGCAAATATTGATAATAATTCTCAACGAATTAGAATTGATTTGCAGCCATCTATCTATCGTATAATAAAATAAATTTTGTATGATACTGTATGTATTCGGTATGATGGAGTCAGTAGAGTAGTCAGTATAAATTCAAATTTGTATAAGTATAATAGATAGACAGACAGATACACATCAACATCATTTAGTAAAAAAATTCTGACACAGCAGTTATCAAACAAAAATTAGATTCATTCAAATATTGAATTGGAAAAGTTCACATTTTGTAAAAAAAAAAGTGTAAGGAAACGAAATTAATTTGATTTTGTTCATTGTAGTGCCGTAATTCAGTAATACTATGATAATAATCTTGTTTTAAATTTTAAATGAAAATTTCGCGTATAACATATTGTGTACATATTTGGATATCAATAAATTTTGAATGATGACTATAGCAGTAAGGGATGATTTTAATAAGGATATTTCTTTGTAATTAATTTTTTTTTAAAAATCTTTTGAAATAATTCTATGAAAACTCAAAACAAATTGATTCAAATATTTTCCATTATTATCGATCAAAAATTATTTCGAACGATTCGAACGATTTCTGTAATTATCTATGATATGACTTTATTCTAAAGTTTACAAATCTACTTATCAGAATTAAATCAAATTTACCGAAACGGATAAAAATTCTTTTCATTTTTCATTATGTGACTGGTTATACAATTTACCGACTTTACATACAAATCATGCAAAGAATACTTGAAAGGGATTTAATTTTTTTTTTTTTTTTTGATTTTGTCTCTTAGATACTGAATGAATGAATAAAAACAATATGATAAAGTTTTAATTTTGAAACATTGAAAAATGTAAAATGAAACAACAACAAATAAAAGGACTGATAGTTTAGTTTGGTTTTCAAAAGTTAAGAAGACAAATAATAAAAGAGAGATCATCATCACGTTTTTGTGTGTCTCTCCTTTTTGATTCAATGATTCGAAAAGAACGAATCATTTATCTTTGACATTATATTCAAAAAGGATGATACACACACAACAAAAACGAAAAAGGATAAAAAAAAAATATTTTTCTTTTGTTCTCAGTTCTTGACAATTTTTTTTAGTTAACTATTGAACTTGTCTTAGAATAAGTCGAGCGTTTTTGTTTTGTTTTCGAACTTTTATGTTTTTTTTTTTTCATTAAAAAAGTTTAATCGCATATCCTTTCAAATACACACATAATTTTTTAACTATTTGTTGAACAATCAGAAAATTTCTTACATGTATAGTATACTGCATGTGTCGAGTACATAATGTCCTACAAAAAAATGTACATGTCATTTGGTATTAAGTGTCTAAACATTGGAAATAAATTTTATTTTTTTGTCGTTTCTGTAAATTTCTTTCTCTGTAGTATGATGTGGTGTGATGGTCGCATCAAAACTGGAACTGTCATTTTTTTTTAAATATAAAATCGAACCAATTGAAATCTTTAGAATCTTTGTTATGTTTCAATTATATCCTTTCGAATGGATTTATTTAATCTATCATTTCTATATGATTTCCGTTTCCTTTTTTTTTCTTGATTTGTTCTTCTGATTTTGATGATAAGGGTAGAACAAATAATTTATATTTTTTAATCCTGTTCTACTTAAAATGGATTATTAAGTATAAATGCATGTAATAATGTAGTTACATATAAAAGCGGACATGTACACAATCTACATTTAAATAAGTAATAAATTCATTAAAAAATTTTTTATGCAAATAAAATATTTGTAATTTAATTTTTTCTTGTTCTTTTTTTTTACAGTTTAAAAAATTTAAAGTACATACACATATGAGAGCATGAGTAAAAATAAGAATAATAATAAGAAATAGGGCAGTAAAAGTTTCTGGTTCCAGAGTTGAAAGTACATGAAGAGAAAGAGGAAAAACAAAACATTAATCTATTGCATAAAAGAAAAAATTTGAAATAATTAAATAACTGGAGCACAGTTAATTTTACAGATTATTGAAATGGACCATTTTCTACATACATACAATACTCGTACATTACATACATTTATGTATGTTGTTATATAATGTGAAAATCGTATTTGTATACGCATGTATGCTTGCATATGCACACAAAGATACTAAGAGTACATTATGATTTTCAATGTTTTTGAATTTTTTTTTTTACTTTTTTACTTCCTTTAGTCCTTTTTCCTTGTTGTTGTTGTTTCTTTTTTTTTTTTCTTGTTTATTTTTCATTTTCAAATTAGAGAAGTAATTATGTAGAGGAAAACTAAATTGTCTGTATGTGTGTATATGGAATGTAGATATGTATGTTTATAGTGCAGCATATTTATACAATACAACATACATTATATGTATGTATTAAATATTACTGTACTGAATGACCGGAATGCATTGTAATTTACAACTTTATTCTTGTATTTTGCACAATTAAAACGATCTCTATGTGGCTATTTTAAAATATTCTCATATGGAATATGTTCCAGTTTAAGTAAAAAAAAAATAGAATACAACTGCAACAATATATCTAAACAATAAAATCATATCTACATATATAATTTGTACATATGTGTAGTGTATGAATGTATTTGAATTTATACTGAGTTTAATTTTGTGTACGTACAAATGCAGGAACTAAACATTCCACATACACGTATGTAATACATTATGATATGCAACAACAGAGAAGAATATAGTACATAATATACTCATTATTTTAAATCGTAAACATATGCACGTATGTACATATATTCTTGTATATTAAACTCGATTATATTACTGAGAATATGCTGTACATACTCATGTATGTACATACATTTATAATATCGTTCATATATATGAAGTAATTGTTGAAAGGATATTCGTAAGGATAATATATTTTTTAATTTTTTTTATTAATTATTATTAAATCTGTGGTGTAGTTTTATTATGTACATATATTTATGTGCATGTATGCTTGTACATATGTACATTATAAGTAATATCTAAAAATATATAATGTTCTATATGTTCTATATATGATATAAATTCTAATTTAGAGAACAGAACATAGCGTCTTATCATTTTTGTACACTATATACATATACAGGAAATAAAAGGATAATTTGGTTTTATAGACTCACATAATACATATTACCTACCAACAGCACCAACACAATCACCACAATCACCACCACTTTTCCTTGTGTTCATTTTCAATTTTGAACATTTATTTGTATCGTAAATTTTTTTTATCTATGTTGTATTATGTAATTTGGTTTATACAGGAAGCTGTTATTGTACTTTTATTATTTTTTTTATGTACATGTGTACATTTGTGTATGAATAAGAACTACAATTCTAATAAAATATCGATTACAAGAAATTTAAATGAGAAAGATTGAAAATATCCTGCATATGAATGTATGAACATAAAATATTTCATTTTAATTTCTGTTTATTTGATAGCATAAAAAAATGGTGTAAGTACAATAGTAATTATATTTTATATTTATTACTTTAAAACTATTATCCTTTTATAAGTTGTGTTGAAAAATTCATTTTTGTTTTTTAAAACCCGATTAAAAAGAAAATCTTTTTAATTTTGTTCGGAAAGATTACAACTACAATACTTAATTATGTTCAATAAAATTTAATGTTAAAGTGACAATACTTTCTGACACAATTTTACAGCATAATCTAAGGATAATGAAAATTTTAATTATTTACTTATAATTTTTTATCTGTTTTATTCTTGATAATCAACAGCTTGATTTTTACGAATTGATTATTTTCAATTAAAAAATATGAGAAAGAATCGACATTATAATTTCAAAGAAATTACGATACATTATGTACGCCCCTATTTTGGAGAACTCTTAATTATGAAATTTTGGGAAACTCTTATTATAATTTGCAACCAAAGGAAATGTGTGGGAATTTGTTGAGGAAGTTATGTATCATCACGTGTATCAGCATCAGCATGTATTAGTAGATGTATAATAAATTGATTTAAAGCTCTATCAGATTCTTAAATTTTCATATTTTTCCTATATTTTTTAAAAAAAAATTCTGTGCCCTATAAACAAACACATTATGGTATATAATATTTATTTTTCATATTTTTCGATAATATTTTCAGTTTAAATGATGGATTTATGATATGAAATTTATTCCAGAAACAAAAATGTACTATACCGAAAAAAATGAGTTGGGTATAAAGGAAATAATGGATTCCATCAATGAAATTGTAGTTTTTATATTATTTTTTTTTTTATTCAACAACAAAATTCCCAACGGTATTTTTATTTACATTTCATAAATAAAATATTTAGAATATTTGCACATACATATGTACTAAGTATTATACACAAGATACAAGTATGTATATGTTTCACATTTAGAAAGTTGTTAGAAACATAAAATATGATACATATTCCCACAAATGTAAGATTATGTATATAACTTTCAACCAATACGAGAAAATTTTCATTGTAATGATTTTCTGTGATAACGAAAAAAAAAAAACAGAATGGAATGTAGTGTATATACACATGTGTATGAACATTACGTCTATCGGCATGCTGGATAAAATTGGTATATTAAGTGCATATCGTGTAAATATGGTAATAAAGGAATAAATTGGAAATAAAATTGAGAATATTATTTGTAAATTATTGATTAGATGCGAAAGTATCGATTTTTGTAGTAATTTTGAATAATAATTTAATTGTAGTATTATTTCAAAATGAAATTAGCAGCAAAAAAACACAAAAACACAAACTTGAGTATTAAACATTTTCCCAATATCGAATTTTTGAAAAAATTTCTATATTGGAAAATCGTTTTTTTTTTCACAAAAATGTTTTCTTATCATAAATCCTTTAATTAGTACATGGTAGCGAAATTAATTTGTTTCCAGATAATACGAGTATACATGTATGTGTATCACAGATTTTTACTTAATTTTTTCAAAAATAATTCATTTTTTCAGTTTAATTAAGTTTATCCTGGGTCTTGTTACTATTTGTATGACCGACATAAGTAAATTAAAATTTTAGAAAAAATGTGGATTTTTTCGTTTCGTATAATATGCACATGATACTTGATGCAGTTCAGTATCAAAAATTTGGAACATTCAATCCATCATGTCTATGGGTACATGCATACACACAAATTTCTCACATTCACTACACATGAACTAAGTTAAATATTAAATGTAGTAGTCGGAAACATATTTTTTTTTCTGTCGAAATTTTTTTCATTTAAAATCAAATTTAATTTTTTCCTTATACAATTTTTCGTATCGCACCGTATAGTTTTCAAGCAGTGTTCGAAAAGTTTAAGTTTCCGAAGTGATTTCAAATTTTTGTAATCATATTTTAGCCTAGTTTTCATTCAGGAAGAAAAAATAAGTTTGTATATTTTTTTAAAACGTATCCTATTCGTATAACGTAGGACATGCATATGTTTCTTGTTCTTTTTTTCCGTTTTGTCGATGTATATTTATGGAAATATGGTACGTACACATGATGCTACCATTTATTACTTCGCCCATAGAAAATGTTGTATAAAACTTGTCAATATATGGAATTTTTTTCGTCGGTTTTATATAACTATATAATGAATACATAGATGGAAAAATTCCAAGAAAGAGAGAAAGAGAGAAAGAGAGAGAGAGAGAGAGAGAGAGAAAGTAGGGTGAATAAATCAAATAGTCACCTTTTAAAAAAACTTTCATATGTAAATATTTGCGGATATTTTTCACCATTATTCATAAGTCGGTCACGTATTTGCATAATTTTGTCATCATCATCACAAACAGAAAATACACAAAAACGCTTTAAGGATTTCAAAACGAAATTGAACAATTTTTTAAACGTTTATATGTTTTGTAAAATATTTTTTTTCTTTCTTTCTTCTAATTTTGTATAATTTGTGTTGATGAACTAGGACACCTAGGATAGTATACATCATCATCAATCATTTACCTAATCCATAATAATAGGTAATGAAATGTACAAAAAAAAAAAAAAAAAAATTTACGAAAATTTTTCAATCAATCAGTCATAATGTAACCACAAACACAACAGAAAAACAAAATAGAATTTAAATTGAATTCTTTGAATTAATTTTTCACTAAATGTTTTGTAAATTTAAAACAAAAAATTTCATATTTTTAAAGCAATCACATTTCTAATAATTATTATAGAGTGTATCGTGTTTCATAAAATATAATATTTAATTAATGAACTAATAATCTATGGGTAAATGTCTGTGCTAGACCCGCAGCTACTCATGAAAAATTTTTCAATAGATGCAAGTAGTTACGAATAATTTTTGTGTCGTTCGTTTTAACAATTTATCCTAGACACATTTTAGTACTCGCAAGTGCTTGAAATTGTACAGCAATACAACAATAGTACTGTACAGCAGCTGCGGTTAAAATAATTAAAATAAAGCAATACAAAAAAATGAAATAATATTAAATTAATTATTAATAAAATTTCAACATTTTCCTATATGCACATGCGATACTATTTTGTGAATTTTTTTTCCTCTTCTTCTTATTATTATTAAAAATATTTTTTATTTCAATATAAATTCTAATTTTACAAATTTAAAAATTTTTTAAAAAAAATGTTTGATGAATAACCAACCAACCAATCAATCTCATAGTGACTCAATATTGACAATCAATCAAATAACTTTTTTACATTAAAATTATGTATGAGTATAATGTGAATGAAATAATTTTTTTTTGTATAGTGAAAAGAATTATTAAAATACATTTACAAATTTGATGTAAAAAAAAAAAATAATTTAATTTCATCAAAACGCTGTTAAAGTATGAATTAAATTATCGTTTAAATTCAATGCTTCAAAAAAAAAAAAAAAGATAATTTTATTTTGATGCATGTAAGTATATAAAGAGACTTTTAAAATTTATTATGTATCCGATGGAATGTTTTCAATTGAAAATTTTTCCGATTATTTGTAGAAATTTCCAGCAGTCCTTTTATTAATTTAAACCCTTTTCTTGTTAAATATGAAAAATATTTTATTTTATTTTCAAAAAAAATTTCAAATTTCTAGTTAAAATAGAATTATTTTTGTGTACTCGTAAACATTTTTTTTACTAAAATTTTGATAATAATTTTCCCACACTGTGATCAATGAAAATTATTCAAAACGAAAACCATCTTTATACACGTTTTTCCCTAATAAACGTTTTGTATTTTGAGTGTGCTGTTTGCAAAGTTCGATTCAATGTATTTCGATTATTATTATTTTACTAGGATACTGATGTAAACCAAAATATTTGGATTCATTTTTGCTATAGAGAAATTAATTCTTTATCATTCAGGCATGTAAGTATATAACTGAAAATATGAATGAACATAATTATTTTCTACCAATCATTATTTTGATTATACTAAGCCACTACCACAGTCGTACACATATATTACGCTTCATAGGTTATTGTCCATTTTAAACATTTTCGCATTAGCTATGCCAATTGAAATATTTAAATATTTTCATATATTCAATTACAATAATTCATCTGTTATATTCTACGGAATTGCAAAAAATGTTAAGATTTTTTATTGTAATGTTTAACGAAATTACCTTGAAAGCAGTTCATGATACCACAATATTGATTCGATATATGTATAGAGAAAATTGATTAAAGAATTTCATAATTTTCTAATTTTATTTCTATATTCTTACTACTGAAGATTCTAAGTCTAAGGTATTAAATATGTTCTTGTAAATGAAATGATTAATGATGCAAAATAACTTTTAGTTCATCCGATTGTTTTGATATAAAATATAAATGTGTTCTGTTAACGTATAAATTAAAGTTTGCAAATATGAAATAAATTTTTCATTCCTCTGACACATCCGTAGAACATGATTATGTAGCACAAAAAACCTTGAATTTTATAACGATCCTCTGTTATTATATTTTGGGTACAAAAGTCGATAATAATATTTTTCTTATATTTAATTTATTACCACTAGAATATAATTTACAATAAAAAACAAGAAAAAAACTCAAAATTTTACTTTACATAGATGTTACTACTAAAATTGTATGTGAGAATTTTATTTATTTTTTAGTTATTCAGTTTCAAGGATTTTATGAATTTACCTTCATAATATTCCGGAAATAAATAAAGTACGCATAAACATTTTAAGGAATTTTAATTGCATTTCATCATTTTAGTCAATGTAATCAATTATATTAACGATTAGTAGTATGTCCTGTCCATTACAGTGTTTAGAGAATAATTTCTGTACATTCCGAATTGTGCTAAATTACTGGAAAATCTTTGACTACGAGGAAAATAACGTGTATGCAATATATACGGTACTATTGGATATGATCCATATTCAGAATTTACTGTTTTATAGAAAGGATTATAATTTCGTTTTATTTGATAATCACAATTATCCTGAAATGAATCTACATTATTTATAATTTATGATAAGGTTTCGACCTTCAAATATAATCATTCACAAAAAATTTTATAATTCAAAATGTGTAAATGTTCTTTTTTTATATTAATAATTTACCTGTTAAGTCATCTATTTTGTAAGCATCCGATGTATTTATAATCGGTTTTCTTTTCAGATAATTCAGATACGCTTTTTGTATACTTTCTTCATTATGACTATGACAATTATCACTAGACATTTTTATGTATTTGATGCGAAAAATTTAAATTTACTTGAAATACAGCTCCAAAATAGAATGCATACAGAATGCATTCGTTTTTATTACTTAATGTGTAAGAATTTTCGATAGAAAAGATTAAATTGTTTTGTCAATACATTATTTATGAAATTACAACAACGGTTACTAGGTTAAATTTTGAACTCTAATGTACTATTATGTTGCGACAAAAAGTGTTGCCAAATTTCAATTTTCTAAAATCTAAATAATAATAAATTATTGTTGAATCAGTGAAGTCGTATAAAATGAAATCGTATAAATCAAATATTCGCACAAAATAAGGATATTGCCTTTTACAATCGTTATAAGCTAAATCTTTCTAATGTACGTACATATAAGAAAATTATTCAGATTCTTTGCTACGAATTTCAAAGGTCCTCTAAATCTCCATTACATGCTATAAATTGTATATCTGATAAATGATTTCAGAAATAAATTCTACAATATTTTCACACATCATTTCAACATACTAAATTTCAAAATTACTACTAAAAGTTTTGACGTCAATAAATTTTTGGATTTATGTGCCTCCTCTGCCTCCTTCTATATATAATCTATCTTCTACTACTGTTACACACAAATAGAAAATACCGACCGATCTAATTAATCTTTTCATTTTTCTTGTTGTCTCTTCCTTATTTTATATTTTGTTTTTCCTTCTTCTTCTTTTTTTGTCGTTCATTATTAATGTACACTTTGAGCACTTATAATATTACATAGAGAATAATAAGATTAGACAAAAACGAAACAAATAACACATAACAAATGAAATAAAACCGAAGAATTTAGTAGAGGAATATATGTGGGATGAGCGATGGAGTGGTGAATGAAAATGAAAAAACTTCTTAGCAAATAATTTCTTGTCAACAACGTAATTATATCCTTAGGGGTGAAAATGATATAAATTATTATATCTGTCTATGTCATGTTGTCTAGTGGAGCAGGAAAAAATAATTTTTATTATAGATTCCTTTTCTAGTTATATTTTTTGGTATTTTTTGGTCTTTTTTTTAGTGAATAAATAAGGAAATGTGAAACTAAGGACACGATGAAATCTAAGTAATATATATATATTTTTTTTTTACTTTTGCTTTTGTTACAAATTCTTTTCTATAATTAGGAATAATAATTTTGGAACTAAACAAAACTACAACAGTATTTTTCAAAATAAAAGTAAAAAAAAAAGAATAAAGTTTTTAGAAATGAAAAAGGATACGTTAGCAAAACAGCCAAGAAATATTTTCACATTTATTTCTGGTGACATAAGTATAGAAAAACAATATAAAATTTATTCATTTCAGAATTTATATTTCTCTACATAGTAATTTATATACGGTGATTACATTAGTAAATTTTTATATAGAATTTATCCTGGAAATTGAATAAAAAATTACACATATGTATTAAATTGCTTATACGATTGTAATGCGTATTGGACATTATGTGAGAATATATTTACTTAAATGTTTTGTTTAATTTGAATTAACATACAAGTAAATTATGTGCGTGTGTAAGAAGCATAATGCATTATGCAGTATTAAATTTCTTCTTAAAGTAATCGAATTATTCCGTTAATAACCAAAAAATATGTAAATAAAAATGAATAAATAATATTTCATAAGCCATAACCATTTCTTTTCAGTTTCTTGGTTTAAGGATTTTACATTTTTTTTTAGCTTTAAGCAAATAAAATGAATTATCCATATTAATTTTTGTATTCATGTAATACACACTTTATTTCAAGGCATATAATATTGTATACACGATTCTATATACAGATATAAGTGATACTTTGAATGAAACGTGAGCTGAATTATTTTTTCTTAATAAAAGGAAATATAACGCGCATATACGCTACATTAAAGATGTAATTTTTTTTTTTATTTTCTATTCCATTTTTCAGCTTATATTTAAACGAAATTTCTAATTTTTACTGAAATTTCATTAACATGATGAAATACTTTTGTGAAATTTTTGTCACTTCGAATTTTTGTGTGCGTAAATGTGGAATGAAAATTCAAAAATTCACTGTCATATAAATTCGTAATAAAATTCACAATTGGAAAAAAAAATAAATAAGGAACTTTAACTAAAATGAACACAATAAACTAATTAAATAATCAGAAACATAAAACATTGAAAATGTCCTTTTAGTTTGAAGAATTTCATTATGATTTTCAATAACAGATAAAAGTAGACACTATACGATAGTGTGAGCAATATTTCATACATTATGTTTACCCGTTTTCACTATTCGGAAATTATTGATTTTCTCTCTGTTACGAATACCGTACATGAAAAAACACAGATCAACTAACAACCTCCTCTTTCATACATTCTCTCGAGCAGCGGAAGTCATTGCCTCTAACATTGTCTATAGTATGCACTACTATAATCAGTGTAGTATAGTGTTTTGCACATCATGTCAATGATCATGTGTATTCCATTTTTAAATTTTCATTTTGAAACTTCGAGTGACACCTATAAGCGATCAATCGGGAAATCTGTCACAATCCTCATTTGTTACTACTATATGAATTTTGTAATTTTAATGATCCATAACCTAACCAGTCCACCCATTAAACAGTAGTATGTAATGACAAGGTATTCAATGGTGTCTGTTTGGAATTCAAATTATATCTTTGGTACTTTATTTTTTTTCTACATTTTTAAATCAAATTATTTCAAATACATATTATTATGATGATGATACTATATGTACATAGATAACGTTTTTATATGAATTTAAATTTCTAATTATCTTATAATTTATGTAAGCAATATACAATCGTACATTCGTATGCGTATTCATCATGTTTGATGTACGATAGTATGCTATTATCGATGATATATAAAAGGTAAATGACTTAAATATCATTTTCAATTCGAAATTGAACAAAAAATTAAAATTAATTTAATAACATTTAATGAACGTTACAGATAATATCTGATGCAAATCACGTATGTATTGTATGTATAGAAATAAAATATAAAATGAACAAAAATATTCTATCTGATGCTAAAGATTCTACACACACAAATAATAATTGTATAAATGTTAGAAAAAAAATTTACAATGTACAAACACTCTTAGATAATATATGAGTGTAGGTATTAACGTTATTACGATGTGTTAGCACATGTTTCACGTACATAATATTACTTTAAGAATACATAGAATATAAAAGTAAAATATTTTCAGATATAATCAAGTAATATGAGTATACGTTGTACTTGTAAATTTGTATATGTTTTACAGTATATTTTATGTAAAATAAAGAATTTTGTACGTGAGAATTTCTTTTAAAACGAACATGCTATATTTTTTTCGTTTTGTTTCAACTTCAAATTGCTTAATTACGTTGAAAATTTTGAAAGAAAAAAAAAAGATTCCCGTATACCGTAATATATTTTCTATTCTACAGATAGTCAATTCGAATATGAAAATTTTATCTTTTTTTTTTTCGATTACAACAATGTTCTCATATGTTTTTATATGTATACAATATTAAACTGATCAATAATTTAAAAAAAATTTTCTTAATTTTGAAAAATAATATTTCACGACTATTATTATAGGGTGCTAAAAAATATGGTGGATTTAGTAAAATGTAAAAGGTGAAAATATCATTGGAAGTTACTAGACAAAAAAAAATTAATTTCATTTTTACATACACATATGTACGTTATGTGTACATTAGGAAAATTTTATATGTAATTTAGGTGTATGCAATGTAAATAATATGTATGTATGTATGCATATAAATGCGTATAAGATTTTTCGTTTTTTGCAACATCCTACACATAAGTACTCGTATTTGTGCTCCAATTTGTTTTTTTTATTATTCATTTTTACGATTTTTTTCTTTATTCGGTTCGTTTAATTTCATTTCAATAAAATTTATCTGCAAACACACATATACATTTGTACATTCATGAAATAACAAAAAAATTTTTTTATCTACTAAAATACTACATATAGATAAGTAGTAATAGTTGTCGTATAGTAAAGTAAAGTGTGCCATTGTATTATTTAATAAAATATATGTGCTAGCGTATATCATTTGATTATTTGTTTGTCCATAATTCAAATTGAATTCTACGTGACTTTTTCATATTATAGCACAGATAAAACATTTCTACATATAAAATATAAATTTTATGTATGATACATAAATACATACATACATACATATAAGTGCATAATATAACACGCAGAGTAGATATCTTTTGTTTTTTTTTTTTTTTTTTTTGGAACTGATAAAGTTTATAATAATACACACAAACATACGCATTTGTACATATTATGTATAGAGAACTAGTAAAATTTTATCAGTTAGATTAATAGCCTCTGCCTGCACATATATGAACGTACACATACACAAAAAAAAAAAATTTATGGATATGTACACCGAGTATGCATACATCATATAATATGAGAAGTTCATAATTTTATTTTATATTTTTTTTTTTGCTACATAAAAATGCACATACACATATGTTTTGCAGACACATAATTCATTTTCTTCTAAGTTCTCTGCATTTTTGATAATAACTTAAGAAAATTTGTGTTCAAATAAGAGAACTTTCTTTAGGGTTTTTTTTTTTTTTTTATTATTATCTAGATGGTAGTGAATAAATTTTTTTTATTATCATTTTCTATTTGTCTTTTGCTCTCGTAATACATTTCATGTTACTACAACGAGACAGAGAGACGAAATCTATAACCATTTATGGAACAAGCATATTTTTATAAAATATGTACATACTATACATACTTATGTACAAATAATATTTTTCTGCAGTTATACAAATTGAATCTAAATTAAATTAGAAAAAAAAAAAAATTCATGATTTGTTATCGCAAGAATGAAAACCGAATAAAATATGAAAATAATGCGAAAAACAAAAAAACGGACAAATAAAAGGATAAATTTTTAATAGAAATTTTGTTCGGTGATAGTTTATTTTATTGACCAGTAAAATTTCATATGGTAATTTTTTTGTTATGAAAAAAAAAATAGAAATTTTTATAAATTTCGAAAATAAAAACCAAAAAAAATTTCGATATAAATTGTTAAGGATCAAATTATTTTCGGCACAAAAATTTGAGAATGTTTTTTTTTGTTAGAATTTTTTCGTTGTGCTGTTTCAGTCAGAAAATTTTTTTCATTTTATAAACCCTTCGATAGATCAAAGATCAACTAGAGAGTCATACAGTGTGAGAAAAATTGCAGAAAATAGAAGCGATAAGAAGACAACAATATTTATGTACAAGAAATTTGTCTGGGTTTGTGCTGATAATAAAAATCGATTTTCTATTGAAAATGTATGTTGTGCTGTATATGAGGTATAAGTGAGATAGGTTTTTGTTTTAGATCAAAATGCAGTTTAATGTGTCAAAAAATGTATGCAAGTATACTAAAATACGATATACGTTTGCTACACGATTACAAAATGTGTGTACATACTATGCACTTGTTTATGTTACAAATTCAATGACATTTATCATCAGAAAATTTTATTTTTTCTTATCTTATTAGCAATAGAAATTTTTTTCAATATTAGCTACACATACACTGCAACTAGACCATAGAAAAATAAAGAAAAATTCGTACTGTGAATTAAAATTGTTGAAATTTTTCTTTGTTATTATTATAATGTCTGAACTTTGATGCTCTTCCATATCGTGATTATATTATATAGAAATTATTTGTCCTTTTTTTAGTATTGATTACATAATTTTGAAAATATTTTCTCTAGAAAATAATCTTCTTCTTATTTTTCAGTGTCGTTACAGTCCTTAGAGTACTTTCGCCTCTCCAAAAATCTCTACCCATTTCTCTTCTGTTTAGATCCTTCTCCTTCCAATTCTTCACTCTTAAAAGCTTGAAATTCTCAAGCATATCATCTATCCATCTCAACCTGAGTCTTCCAACCGCTCTTCTCTTATCGGGTTCACTCTTCAGCACTCTCTTGGCCGTTCGATCCTCATTCATTCTCCAAACGTGTCCTAGCCAACGCAGTCTGCTTCACTATATCTTCGTCCTCATATGGCGTTCTAATATTCTAATAGAGGGACGTATATTCTTCGCAGGATCTTTCTTTCAAACCTCCTAATGTACTCCTCATCTTCTTTTGTTAAGACCCACGATTCCGAGCTGTACATTAACACGGGACTTATAATGGCTTATGGTATTACTCTCGTGGTCTTACATTTTCTCGAGATCTTCTTAGATTTGATAATCGGATAGCATGCATTGTTACTTTTATTGGACTTCATAATTCGACTCTTTATCTACATAATTCGACTGAACTACAACCACGAAAAATACAACCAATCAATGTGTTATATATACATAGAAATTTCATATTTTTAATGTTCTTTTCAAAATACACTATAAATATTAAATTGTAAAATATTCTTCTTTTAATGGTAAAAAGATTTTAAATTCACTTCAAAAATAAATTTATTTACTTTTCTTTTTACTTTATTTTATTTTTATTTTTTTTTTTGCTAACTGAAAACTTTTACTACACGTTACAAATACTGATACATATCAAAAAAAAAAAAAAAAAAAATCAGAATATTTTTCGTTTATGTTCCATACACTATACGATGCGATAACAAAGAAATTCAATCAAAAAATAAAGAAAAAAAATGTGTAACACAAAAATTACTACAATGAAAATAAAGCTCTGATACTAAAAACTTTATTTGTACAATTTCTTTACAAATTTTTACGTATAAGTATGTAACAATTTTATGGATAAAAATATGAAAATTGTTTTGTTCATTTGAGTTTTTTTCTTTTTTTCATAGAGAAGTATTTTATTTTAATTTTGTGTTATTACATATTCTGGTACCTCTTTAATATCTACCTATATCGTTTTATTTCCTACGGTTGTGTTGTTCATAAAAAGTACTGATTCTTTTTATTTTGTGGAGGGCTTACATTTTATTTTTCAAAAAAAAAACGAAAAAAAAGGACATTCACCCCACAAAAAATACAATTTTTGAATGTATGTAGTATATGATCTTCCCAACAACAAAAATAAATATTTTCGGTTATATCTGAAGTTTTATATATGAATTGGTGTACGTACACACTTAATGGTCACTTTATAGAACGTTTTTTTTTTTTTTGTGTAATTCTGATGCACTTAAAAATATGTATGCACATTTTTATATGTGGTTTCAAGCGTAAATATTTTTCTACTTAATTCAAAATTCTACTTTTTTCATACTTACATACATTCATTAGATTTAAAAAAAAACTGTTTTATATAAACATTTTTTTAAATTCCTGAATTTTTCCTTTTTAGTTTTTATTGCAAAATTAAAAAAAAAAAAAATTGAAATGTGTGGTCGTTCTGTGTGAAATCTCACTAGGTGCAAAATTGTAGTTATGACATTAGATAATAACAAAGGTTTCTAGTTTCAACTTCGAATTTGTCTGCAAACATTTTCTTGATAAAGCGGTTGGAATGAATATGGAGATATGCGTTATATACCATTTGTTTGTTCATTGCAACTTTGTATGCAGAACAGAGAAATTGTGGCAACAAATATTGTGATGGAAGCCAATACTCATAGATTGTTGCAGTGCTATATTGTTGACTATGGTGATGATTCTTTGAAACAAAATCATTGGAAGCTAGATACTCTTACTTATTTTTGTGCGTAAGTAAATAATAATTTTTTCAAGAACAAAATCTTCTGATTAATAATTTATTAGTGTATGTACCTTATTTAATTTCAGCAAAAAAAAAGATTTTAATGAATTTTCGCACAATTATGGAAAAATGGAAGGATAAAAAATTTCTCCAAAAATCTAATTTAATTTTTACAGCTATAGGAATTACTAAGGAAAATTTGAAAATATTTAAGTAAGAATATGAATGCAATTTATTGAATCGAAAAAAAAAACTATTAAAATTAAAATAAAAAAAACAAACAAATGAAGAAAAAATGTGCCATTTACGAGAATTTTATAAAAATTTGTATAAAATTAAAGTTAAAATTTATATTTTTAATTACGCTAGTAATACACACAGATACACTCTCTTGTGATACAAAATTTTAAACTAAATTTTCGTACATACATTACATACTTACGTATTCACTTACTTTTATATTATTAAATTCATATTAATCAACTAATAAAGTATTTTTGTGTGCGACGATACGACAAAACGTTTTATAAAATTTTTCCTTGTTTATGTGAATAAAAATTTACATACATAAGGAATCTTCAATTTTTTAATTAAAACTGAATAAAAATAAAAAATTAAACAAACGACTTTGAAAATACATATGTATTTTTTTTTTTAAATTCACGGCATAGATTCAACACTAAATCAGTATACGGAACTCAATATAATAACATTGAAAGGAAGTTGAATATATTGTACATATATTAAATATGTATGTATTTATCTAAGTTCATAGAAATGATTGTACATTCATTCATATTGCCTATACAATTTATGTATCAGTAAATATGTGCGTATGTATCTACAGCATGTACTTGTATTAAATTTTCTATTGTATTATTATTTTGTTTATCCAGGAAATTTTATATAACAAATATTAAATGAAAATAATACACAATAAGCATATAACAAGGATATTTTAACTTGTGCTCGATTTTTTTTATTTTATTTTGATATTTTTTTTTTATCGAAATTTATACATTTTATAATCCGGAAAAATGGTAATAGTAGAAGTATGCTTTTTTTTTCAGGTGGAACAACGAAATATAAAAAAATTTACAAAAAAAAAAAAATAAAATAAAATGAAAACAAGCAATACTTAGTATACCGCGATTCATGAATACAATTCACATTTATATTTAAATAAGCATTCATTTATGTGTATTCTAAATATAATAATATAAAAAATTTTGTGCATATGTGTATGTATGTGTATTTTATGCAATAATATGCGCATAAATATTTGTATATACAATATTGTTGATTACATTAAATGGAAAAATAATAACAGATAAAAATACAGACTGAGCTGAAAGTAAAAATACGAAGAAACAATATGTAAATAAATGAATGAATATTTACTGGAAATTCTTTTTTTTATCGTTATTTCTATTGTTTTTGTATTCATGCATACACGTACATAAATATTTGTATGTACATATAGAACAATGTACATTTGCAGAATATTTTTAAATAAAATGAAAATTACACATAAAACAAAAGATGCATTATATCAGAGAAGAGAAAGAATAGCAGAATAGTATATTGTATAACAGAAATGAAATTAGTTTATAAATTTGAAAAATGTTTCATGTACTACATACATAATGTAACTCGTACATACTTACATATAAGTAGTGAGTAGATTTTTATTATGAGGAAATGAATGTATTTTGATATTCGAAGTGTAACATGATAAAAAAAAGATATGTAAGTCAACTATATTTCACTCGCACAGTGAACTTTCGTTATTATATTTCATTTCTATAAATAACATATGAATCTTATTCCTTTCAAAACAAACCTTTATATAGATAGAGAGAATTTTTAAGAAAATGATAAGAATCTCTCTGATTCCAATAGAATTTGTTCAAGTTTCAAATGAATCAACAGTATAGAATAAACTGATAATAAAAGAAATTAAAAAAAAAATTAATAAGTTACAATATTTGTATGATGTTTTGATCCTTCGTATGTGATGCATACTACAATCATATATACGTATGACTGTATAAATGTTAAATAATTTACACGTTTTTAAGTGCGTAACATTGGGTAATTATTTATTCGTATATACTATATACCAGAGTAATTGTTGATCTGTAAAATCGAATGCATATTTTACAAAACTATAGAAAATACCTTACATGACAGCATATAATAATGTAATATATTTTTCACAAAAAATAAAAAACATAATTATTTTAAACAGATGCAGGACATATAAATGCTATGATGTAGTTGCTCATATACGTACATTTTTGTCGATTTCATTAAATTTTTCTTCATTCATTTTTTTTTTTTTTTTGTAAAATTTCACTGACAATCAATTATACTTATGTAACAGCAATATTTTATTCATAAAATTGACCTCACAATAAAATGACAGAAAAGTAAAACAAATACATAATAGTGGTATTCATGATGTGTAGTAAAAGCCTCGTAATCGTCGTTATCATGGTAAATCGTAAATCTTCGTAATTGATGATAAAAATTTTATATGGGAAAACGAGTTAGTACGACACGATGATTCTTTTACGACTTTTACGATTTACAATCAATTTATGACTTACGATACATCAGGAACACCACTATTATGGATATAATTATATATATATATATATATATATATATATGTAAAGTAATAAATTAAAATGAAAACTAATTATTATATACTCGTGTAACTCGTTATAATTTCGAATATCGTGGGATTTTATTTTTTTATTTTAAATATTTAAATATGTATGAGTGAATTATTCTTGATCGAATATAAATATATGAGTTTATTTTTACATTGGATACAATTTATAATTAATGTCCTTATAAAATATTATGTACTTGTACTTGTACCTTTTAAAATATTTACAAAAATGTAAGTGCAAAATGCTAATAAAATTAAAGCAGAGAACAGAAAATTTAATTTAATTTCTCTTCAATTTTAATTATGACAAAGAATAATTGAAATATGACAGATGGAATTTATCTTGAAAATTTCGAATACATTTCGGATAATATTATTTTATAATTTTAAATTAAATATCTAATTTACTATTCTTACCATTCATACGACAATTTTATGAAATATATGTATATGTAATATGTATGTTATTTTTTTCAAAATTCAAATTACAAAATAAATAAATAAAACTTATATAAAATTATACAATGACAGATATTATAATTTGTGGTTGTTATAGTAAATTCCTATCCTTTATGAATACAATTTTCTTCTAACACATAAAATTTTCGACAGTTATATCATCACACATTTAATTTTAATTATAAAACTAAAATCATACTCTCTTGCACAATATAACATAATTTCATTTTCATATTACACACTGTATGTATGTGTGTATATATTATTTGAATATATGTAAATTTCGTTATGTATTTCTTAAGTTTTTCTTGTTCACATACTCGTATATAATTGTGTTCACATTTGAAAAATAAAATAATTATCATGTTAAATATTTAATATTTTTCATGTACATATGTATGTGATATGTATAATATAATTGCCATACATTAATTACCTTTTTAATAAAATAAATAAATTTTTTTCAACTTTATCATAAATGTATGGCAATGTGCTTAATACACCCACAATATTAATCATTTTATATAGTACCTACATTTATATAAGTAAATATGAAATATACGAGAGAATAATTTAAATATATATTACAATATAGAACCGTTTTAATATTTCTGTGTGTGTTTCATATATAATGTGTCATAATTTCTTTTTCATTTTATAATCATATATTTATTTCCTTCCTTCCTTTTCATACCAAAAATAATAATTATTATTATTATTGTTTTATCAAAATGTATACGAGTGTATATATCTTTAATATCCAATTTGTAATATCTTTGATAAAATTACAATAACAATAGGAAATAAGGATACGATATTATAGTACCTTATATGTATATGACATTTAAAGCGAAACCAAAAAATAGAAGAAGAAGAAGAAAAAAAAGAAAAAAAATACCAACAATATCTCTCATATTAGATAAAAATTTATGTCAAAAATTTATACACACATTATACATACACATAAAACATATCTATATAAAATACAATTGTTTATGATGTACATATATGTATAGTAAGGTTATCATGTATAAAAATGACATGATATGATACGAACAAACACATACACAAGATATAATCATAATATGTATTGTGTGTATAATTCTTTTTGTACTTGTTATAGTGATTAAAAGCAAAATATCAAAAAGGACTAGATATGTGTCCTATATTATTGCTATTATTATTATTATTATTATTATTTGTATTTGTATTTGTATTTTTGTTTTATGTTCATGTGTATTTTATGCACGTTACACGTATAAAGATATGCGATATGTATATGAAGAGCATACACTTCATTTTCATCTTTTATATCTATATATTTAACAGAATACAGGATCTAAGTACACTTATACATACATAGAAATAATTATATGTATTTATTTATATGCTTATATAAATGTAGTTATATACGATACCATTATAAAGTAAAGGAGCACGTTCAAAGTCAAGACTAAATTAATAGACAAATATACAAATATGTAGTAATGTACATGGACAAATTTTCTATGTCAACATCCATCCTTCCTGGTACACATAATCTTTTTATTATTTTTTATTTTTTTTAAACAGATAGCATTAAAATATTATTTTTACTGCATCACACATTTTGTACATATTTTACTTACATACACACAAACTCACACACACATACACACACACGTGAATATACAGAATTTAATCGTATTTTTATCTGAAAAATATTTAAAATATTATGATTATTTTACATTTCATACACATACATATAGACATATAGCTTAAATTATGTACATTTAAACATATATATTTAGATATTTCTATCGCATATGTATCGCTATATGTATAGTATATATTTACATAAGTAAAATTATAAAATTATACCATTACATTAGTATGCATAGCTAGTATGTTTAACTATGTCGGGATGATCATCATTATCATTAAAAATTATATACGACGAGTATACATATATGTTACATTATATGTACATACATATATACTTAAACAAATACATTTACAGATATACATATGTACATATAAATAAATATGTGAAAATATTAAATTTGCTAACCAAGATATGAAATAATGAAAAGAAATTTGATATGTATCTGTAAATAAAGTATATAACATTTTATGTATGTAAATGTACTACATGTAAGTTTGTATATGTAATTCATTCGTTTCTTTCGTTATGAATTTATGTTAAGTGATAATTCTTTTTATATTTCATGTGTGTACGGATGTACATATGTATATGAATATGTCATCCTTCACTATAAAACCAAAATTATAACTATGTGGTTATAATCGTTGTAAATTTAGCTTAGAATTATATCGTATGTATTTGGATCCATATGTACATTGCATATAATCACATACAAATTATCGTCTTGCAATAAACTCTATGATATTCAAAATATGAATATATTTTCTAATAAAAATAAATTATGATATTTAGAAAATTAAATAAAACAAAAATGTATATTGTATCTAAAAGTATTCGTATAATTGTAATTGTATATCGGAAATGGAATGTATATAATATTCATGTTCAAATTTTCGAGTATGTACGAGTATTGTATTTTTTCGTTTGGTAATTTAATATATTTAATTGAAATTTTAATGACTATTTATCTGTAATATGTGATAAAAAAGCAAGAAGTTCACTACAATTATTGCAGTACATACATATCCATGAATTTTATCTGGAAATTAAAAGACAAACTTCTTCACAAAAAGTTGATTTTCTCTCTGTAACGAACAGCGCACATGAAAAACCATGGAAAATCAACTAATAACATTTTTTAATTGCTCCTTTCTCCTCTCCTCTATTAGCATTCTACACATGATGTGTACCCGTATTTACCATGAAAAAACACGAAAAATCAAGTAAAAACATTTAATACTTACCCCTCCCCATTATACATACTCTCACTCGAGAAGTGAAAGTCATTTATTTTAACAGTGTCTTTCTCTTTAGTTATAGTATATGCTATGATAGTACGAGTATAGTATTTCATACATCATGTGTGTGTTCTCATTGTTGTAAGCTTGTTTTCCAAAAGCATTTATACAGAATCTAACAAAAATTATTAAAAAACAAAATAAACACATATACTCCTACTAATCCGTGTATAAGCTTCAATTATAGAATTAGAACTAAATTTGAACGACACTTCAAAAATATGCACATAATATCGACATTCAAATATTTTTTTATCTTTTTTGTGTATTTGAATACAAATCCTTAAAGTTTTCTAAATGTACAGACAAAACTGAAAAGAACAAACAAACTTTTCCTATAAAAAAGTATTACAAAATTCTTTTACAAAAAAAAAGAAAAAAAAATATTTACCCAAATATTTATCTTACGAGTATTTCATTTTATTTTCTTTATTTTCTTACACTCAACGTACTACATACATAAATTGAAATATTTAACATACTTAATGTGTGTTTATGTACATAATTCCTGTAGTTCGTTTCTAATGTACAATGTACATAATATGCAAATGACAAAAAGAAAAAAAAAATACTATTTTGCCGATTGAATTTTCATCTAACATTCATGATGTGCATACATGTATTATGAGTACGAGTATATGCATGTTTGTGTGATAATAATATAAACTGATAATTTATAAAACGAGTACATAACCAAATAGGATTTAAGTAATTTGAAAATTGTCTAAATCCTTTTTAATTGTTTAGGCCATCTATATTACTTTGGAATGTACTATATATCTATGTTAGTCCACATAAATTTGTGCGCACATATTCCCCATCCATATACATACATACACATTATTTAAATTAGTAAACAAATTTCACTTGATTTTCACTTCAAACACTATACAATTTAATATTTATAGGTATTTACGATTAGTACAGATATGTACATTGTATGCAGAATTTTAGATAAATACTGGATTCAATGAAATTAATTTCATTTTTTTTTCTTGCTTCGTAAAATGTAAATTTTATAAGAATTTAGAATTCTGTTGCTTACTTACATACCATATCTGTTAGAGAATTTAATCAGAATAATTTTTTATGCATGCATCTGTATTATAATTTTACCAAAAATAAAATAATATTAGTTTACGTTATCTATATGAAACCACTCATCCGTATTTTTTCTTTAATTTTAAATCTAAATATTTTAATATGTACGATATGTACATAAAAGGAGGATAAATCTAGAAAAGATATTAAATGCCATAAGTTTTTCTCTTCAAATTAACAGATTTAAAATTACAGCAATAAGAAGCTAAAATTAAAATGAATAATCCCTGACGTCAAGTAGTAGGTAGTGATAGTGTTCGTACTGGAGGAGTGAAAGTAGATTTATATATAAAAAAAATTCAGTGCTCGAATACAATATTATCTGTACTTTCTTTACTCCATTCATCCGCATATTAAAAAACAGGGAATTTTTTATTTGGTTCCGTCCTCATTAATGATATTACTTTTATCCTGGCATTGGGAGTGCATGTGAACTATTTGAAATCTCGATTCCATATGCGTATAGATATATTTGATTTTCCGTCATGATACTTATGTCCTTAAAAAATGAAATGATAATTATGATCCTTTTCTGTGTATGAGACTTTATTATGCAATTCAATCACACTGTTTTAAAAGTTACATATACGTATATGTGTATATATGTATTAAGAGCATTCCTTAAATAATTGAAACGTCCTATTAATGCACAAACCCTGCTATTACATTCGATTTTGTGAAAAGGAAATAAATGGAAATTTGATTTTACAATAATATAAACAAATTATATACATATGTATTTTTTTTCTCGACATCAAAATGTAAAAAAGATATTTTATAAAAGGATTTGTTTTCATAAAAGGATTACTATTTTTATTCTAAAAAAAAAAAAAAACGCAAAACGAACAAAGAAAAAAATTTCACATTACGTTCAAAATAAAATCCTTTTCAAGGTCATTATATAATACATGTAAAATCCTTATTTTTACAAAATATAATAGAAACGTAATAAACAAATCGCGTGACAATATTTCGTTCAAAAAATGTTACAACAACAACACTGTAGCTACTGATGTATAATAAAAACGTTATGATGGTTTTAGTGAATTATTTTTGTACAAACACGAATACATACATATCTAGCAATAATATTGACGTATCTGCTGTCTGTTATCTAAACATGGTGTAGTAATAACAACGCAAAAAAAACAAAAATGAATAAATGAATAAACAAGATAAGTTTTTTTTTGTTTTTTGCAAAATTTTATTCTGTACAAATTTTAGAATTTTTTTCCATAAATTTTTTGGTATTTTTTCACAAATAATGGAAAAAATTCTTAAATTCAGTTTCCGTTTCCTTTTTTCGTAATTTTTATGCTTTTAAATAAATGCAATCAATATTTTACATTTTAACATCCTGTTATTATTTTTCACTTTTGTTGTGTTTTTTTTTCTGCCTTTAATTTTATTAATGTAAAATACTTACCCTGTTATTTTCGTTATGAAATTAATTTTTACGTACGCTATAACTACATACAAATATTCTGTTATGAAAAATTTTTTTTACCAAGTCTTACACTTTCTATACATAATGTATGCATGCATATGTGTACGAGTATATGCGGGATACAATAAAAATAAATGCGGCAGGTTGTACCAGTTTTCGATATCATATCGTATGAAAAACAGAAAAAAAAAATGAATAAATAAATAAAATAAAATAATAACTGTAACAGTAACAACAACAAATTGTTGAAAAGAAAAAATAATCTAACAACGTAGTTCAGTAGTTATATTTGAACAGTTGAAGAAAATAGTTGAAAATTTAAGTTTTCGTTTTGTTCGATATTACAGAGAAGGCAAAAAATAAATAAATTCTTTTTTTTTTAATTCAAAAAAGGACATTAAAAACTAAAACTAGACGTCAGAATAATAATATTGTACACAAGTGATTATTTTTTACATACGGTTATAAATGTCCATGTTCATATGACATCAGACTTTTAATTTCCAAACACATATGTATGTACATGCATATATGTACACATTTGTACGTCGGTATAATACACGGTAGATTTAATTTTCTATTTCAATAAAACAAAAAAATAACGAAGAAAAAAGAAAAAATATTCATATTACTCGTGTGTATATATTATGTATGAACGATTTACTTGAAAAATCGATTAAATTTAAGTACAAAAAACGAAAAAGGACAGCATATATATTCGTTTATCTAGAATAAAACCCACCTGTCTTATAGCACAACAAATTATTGTGTATAGGTTGTTTTGGCGTTATGTTGTAAAAATATATCGTTCTACAACTGTGTTGTATGCACTGTGCATTATGAATGCTTATAAACGTACGTCTAGCACATATGGTTCAGTGATCATTGCATTCGATGCAGTCAATTGTAAATTTTAATCGAATACAGTTGATTTGTCTTGAAATTTTTATTTTCATTAGTTCTTAGTTATTAGAAAATTACAGAAAAAAATGTTACCACAAACTGAATTGGATAATTATAAATTGCAAGTGGAACTTCTTCAGGAAAAACTTAAACGAAGGTAAATACTACTAGAAAATTTCTGCTAGAAATACATATTCATATTTATATTTTGTAAATTCTCATTCACTTGAAAATGATATTTTTCCTGTCTACCTTGTAATTAAGTGTTCAAGAGACTAAATGATAAAACTGAAATAAGAATAAAAGTTAACAAAAAAAACAAAATAATAAAAGATGTGTATAATTTCAACATTTATTTTATGTCAATTTTTTTCTTTTATTTTATTTTTCATTTCATGATTCCACAGTTTTAGTTCTTTTGCCTAAATATCCTTTTTTTTCGTTTCAATTTAATTAAAATACATTTTAAATTTAACGACACCGGAATATAGATACATAGTGATAAGATTTCGTTTCCTTTTCATTTTTTTTTTATTTGCATGAATACAGCGAAGAGCATCGTCAGCAATTAGAGAAGAAATTTGAAAATCTCATCAAAATACGTAATGAAGAGTAAGTATTTGATGCTAGCTAGTTTTATTCAATTTAAAAAAAATATTTTTTTCTTCATTTTATTTTTACTTTTTGAAATACAATTCCTCTTATAATATTTCCGTGAATTTTTTTTAAATAGAAAATAAAAAGAAATGAAAATACAAAAATCTCATTTTATATTCCAGTGAACGAAAGCTAGGTAACAAAAGAAAATTTAAATATCAGCAATTCATTGAAAAATTGAAGGAGCGTAATGAACGTAATAAGGAACTAGTCAAAATGTTGGAACGTGTCGATCAGGAGGCAGCTGTACTTGCAGCTAAAAGTGAACGTCTAAAAATGATGAAGGTAGGAATTGAATAATATTATATAAATGCATTTAATTGAAAATGTATATCGGATATGTTTTTTTTTTTAGAATTTTACAAGGAAAAAATACTTATATCCTTTTGGATAATTTCATATTCAAAAAATATTTGATTTTTTATCTTAATTATTTCTATTTTATAGATTCAATATGAGCTTTATTTTGCAAAATTATTAGAAGCACAAGCAGCAAGATCCGTTCAAATGACACCCAAACTTTATGCAGCATTACTTACAACACCACAAGTTCTATCAGCACCATCACAACCACCATCAGGAACAGCACCGTCATTCCAATCATCAGTAATTTATCCAACATCTAACGATAATTTATATCGAAGAAATGATAATATAGCTAGAAATTCAACAGCATCGATAATGGAAAACTGTAATATGATGATGGCTAACAGCTTTGCTAATGCTAATATTGATAAAAGTCTCTCACATCAAATACCATCTTCATTGATTCATTTGAGTGGGCAAATTCCATTAAATCAAGTACCATTAGAATCAACATTACAATCATCGTCAGTATCAGAGACAAGACAACCACCGATAAGACAAGTCAATTTAAAATTTAAGAATGAAGAAGATTCAATTTATCTACAGTCATCGAACCATTCGAATATTGGAATTAATGATACAAGGGTGAATGATGATGGTGGTGGTCGAGATGAACGTGCTAGAAATGATTTCAAATTTTATTTAAATCCAAATGATTTGTATGTAACATCATCATCCGCAGGAGCAACAGCAGCAGCGAATCCAATGAATATTCAAAAACTTTTTCCAAATAAAAACGAACCAAACAAACAGCAAATCAATGATACTCATAATATTAGCCGAAAAAATGAAGAAAATCGTAACGAACAAAATAATAATTATTTCGAACAAAATGATAAACATTTTGGGATACCAACTTCACAACATTATTTGACAAGTGGTAGTGATATACGTGAAAATACAGCACAGCATATAGACGAATATTGTGGAGATAATAAATATGGAAACCTAAGAAATTCTTTTGAAAAATCAGAACCCATAAATATCGTTAAACAGACTTACAGGAGTGATATAGAAATGGATGATCCGAGACAGAAAATCAATGTGAATGCTGAAGAAAAAATGAAATTGACACGAAATGAGAATATACCAGAAGATGATATAAAAATTTTTCCTCCTGAAAATTGGATGATGTCGAGGGATGGTAATAAAATGACAGAAAATTATCGAATGTCTAGTATGTGGGGTGATGGAAATATTGATAGGCAATATAATGTGAAAAGAAATTTCTCTGATTCGCCATTGCCAATCAAGTTGGGTAAAAAAGAAAAAATATCGATTGAAAGTATAGAAAATGTTATTTATGGAGAAAAAATAAGTCCGATTAGTTCTGACAAATCTGATTCGATTCTAGTGGATAAAGATAAATTTGTGTTACACGACAATGAAAATTTCGAAAAGAAAAACAATTTTATATTTGACAGTCATCAAGAGCTAATAGACACAGATGAAACGAATACAAAGGAAATTACTGTTAAAAAAGAAAATGAACTGAATACAGAGATAACAGATAATAATTTAAGTACAAGTCAATTAACAGGAACACAGAAGACAGTCAAAAGTTCAGAAGAAAAGGAAATAAAAGTTGATAATAATCAAGATAGAGGGTTAATTTATACATCAGAAGTGCCTGTGAATCAGCAACATCCGGAAAATATAAATGAAAATTATCAAAGGCAGCCAATTAATGAAGACAATGAGATTCGAATTGATGGATTGTTAAACGAAAATCAAATAAATCAGAAACATGAACTAATTCGCAGCGAAGAAAATAAAGAAGCAGTTGAGAGTGAAGAAGCGAAAGCGATTGAAGAAAATGTCCCAAAAGAAAATCAATACACTGACCAACAATATACGGATCAGAATTATCAATATCAAAATGAAACGGATTATCAAAATCAAGCGTACACTGAAAACTATGAAGGCCAAGATCAAAATTATCAAAATGACCCGTATCAGTATGATCCGAATACTTACCAGTATAATTACGATGAACAACAACAAGATGGACAATACGCTGGCCAATATATTTCTGAAGGCCAGTATAATACATCTGGACAGTATCCTGCAGATGGTCAGTACTCAGTTGAAGGACAATACGCAAGTGATGGACAGTATATAGCAGACGGACAATATCCAGTAGATGGGCAGTATCCCACTGAAGCACAATATTCAACGGAGGGACAGTATCAATCGGACGGACAGTATGCGACAGAAGACCAGTATCCAATAGGCAGTGAATATAATGCCGACAACAATTATCAGGAACAAGTTCAGCAAAATTATTCCGAGGATAAAAAGGATCAACAAAAATATGGAGAATTTTTGAGTAACTATTTTTTTTTTATTTATTTTCATTAAGAAAAAAATAATTATCAAAATTTTTCAGATACAGAATATCAACCAGAATTCGTGACAGATGTTACAGGAAATTTGGAAAATAACGATCAGTTTTTCCAACAAGAAGGCTTAGCAAATATTGATCCATCATCGCCAGTAAAAATCAATGAACAACCAACAACTCCTGACAAAAGAGCAGATGAGATAATATCTGAGAATGTAATGGAAAATCGTAATAGCGTACAGAAGAATGAATCGCAATCCTCTTCCGACGAAAATCCTGCTACCAACATGACACCAGTAAAGCCAATTTTGTCTATAGATAAATCTAATGAACAACAGGTGCCTGGAAAAAAGAAGAAAAGAGTGAATTTTCTCGATAGCGAAAGTGAAGATAGTTCGTCAATTCAGAAAGCTGACTCAGTCAGCAGAAAGAGTGATGAAAGTGATTTTGATTTTTCATCGAAATAAGATTAATTTTAAGATTTATTAGCAATTGTCAAAGCTCATCGAAAATATTATTTTGGTTCGACGAACAGCAGAATATAGGAGAAGTGTGTTTGAAATTTATGTATTTTTGTTAGCATTAAAATGTTGATGAGATTCGTATGAGATTCAACAATAAAAATTATGTAAGTTTGATGTTAATTTTAGTTAGTAGCCTAGATAGCTAATAAAAGGATCTGTTCGTTAAAGCAATTTTTTATTATTTTTCTATTTTATTTTTATAGAAGAGATTTTAAAAATTATCCATACACGCGAATTGTCATTATTATTATTATTCTTTTTAAATTGATGAAATTTTGTTAGAATTCTGAAAACAAAAAGAAATTACCGATTATGAAATTTAAAAGCATTTGATTTTCCAATTATATTCGATGCTATATTCTATTTATTTAGTAATTGGTAATTGAAAAAATCGTTTAAAAGAGGATAAAGAATATTTGAATGCAGAAAGGCAATCAATTTTTTTTCTATTTAAATTTTGAATAGATCTCTAAATTTAATTTGGAAATAAAATATTTTTATCTTTTATTAAAACGCACTCGAATTATATAATGAAATTATACAGATATTTATAGATGCCTGGTTACAAAAATACAATTGGGAATTTTCGATAAAGCTTATTTTCAATTTTATCTGAATTCAACACGAGTATGTAGGATTTACTCTTTTTTTTTTACTTTTTATTTTTTAAATAAGTTACCTAGGAAAATAATTTGCATCTAAATAATATTTCAATTTAATTTAATGTTTTAATCCTAATTATGTAGCAGTATTTATACAATTATGTTCTACAATAAATCAAATTTTTTTTTCGTTCGAAAAAATTATTATGTAAGTATTATTCGAAATAACTGATAAGAGATAAAAATTACATAAATTTACAAGGATATTTTTTGAAAAATTTGTTTAATTAGACAAAATAAATTTATAAAAAATGGAAGCATACCTATACGATTCAGGTTTTTGTTAAATGTTCGAATTTCCAAAAAAAAGTCTTCAGAACAGATTCATGAAACAGTTCAAGAAAACGTTAGTGAAATTTAAAATTTCATAATAGGATAAAAGTGCAGTTTTTATCGTGTAAACTTGAATACTCGTATGATGTGCAACGGATAAAAACACTTTAACTGCAAATAAATATGTACTTCCTTGTATATGTACACCGCGATACCGCATAAATCTTTAAACATGACAATCACCATCAGGCAGAAAATTTGTCGTAGAAAATTTTGTCTGCAATGAAAAAACATGAAAAATAAATCCAGACAGAATATAATTTAAATTAAATTAAAATGTCTAAAACTATCAAATGATTTGATATGTTACTAGAGAACGTATTCATCGTTTATTCCGGATTCATAACCCATAATGCAGTTAGAATAGGCAGACAAAGAGGAACATGAAAATTTCTTCGAGTTGAAGAAGAAGAAAACAAAAAATTATTTTTTTGTAAAATTAAAATGTGTATGTTCGAGAAACTTTAGGAAATAAGTAAATTTAATGCAATCCTTCTTTATTGTTATTATAATTTTTTAAAGAATATATTTTCCGTTTAAAATACACGAAAAAAAAATTGAATTTAAAATTAAATATATTGGACAAAAAAACAAAAAGCAATCAAAAAATGGAAAAAAATTAAAAACAATTTTATTGCCTGTTATATTATGTTCGTACATTTCAGACAAAATTGTATCCTTTTAATTTTTATGTAAAAATTATACTGACATGTAATTAACTGAAAAAAATTCTCATTTCCAAACAGCAGCAAAAAGAAAAAATAAATTGAAAATGGTTTGTTAACACACAATTTTCGGTATTACATTTCGATGCATTTTTTTTTTTTAATTTACTGAAAATCAGTAGACATTGAAGATGTGATGAAGAGTCATAGGATGACGGACGCCCTATACATGTGTAGCAATCAACATACATACATACATTTTGTAGTTGTTGTTTTTCAAATTAATGATTTTAATAACAAATTAATTTCGTTTGTTTCGTAAATCATTGCATGAATAAATCAATGCCCATAAACTAAAATACATACTAAGTAGAATCCTTAAACATATAGAATGGATTATTTGGATCTTTGACAATATTTCAATCAATAATATTGTTCGTTAGTGATATATCAATATAAATCTGTCGAATCGTATTAGTGATAAGGAATGTCCTTTTACACAACTTGAATTTTCAATAGTAAAACAGATTGTATGTACTGGTACATATGTACATGTTCTGATTGATATCAAACAAAATAAATGATTTGTTTCAAGGATCATCTGAATAATTGATATTGAATTCTAATTAATACTTTATTGATCATAAATTAATGGGCCTACATTATAAAGATTTAACAACCGTATGGATGTTTGTAATTTTTATCTTTTAATGAATTAAAAATAACGATTTATTTGTGTACAAAATAAAACATATAAAAAGAACGACAAATTTATTCCAATAAGATATGTATTTATCAAATGATACTGTGTTCGTGTTTATATAATTTTAATTTCTCATCGAAATACTTTTTCTAGTATCTTTTTTAATTGAGTACATTTATACAAAATATTCTTGGAACTTTAAAGAGTCTTCATTTATGGATAAAATTTAAAAAGGGACTTTACAATTTTTAAAGTATACAAAAATGAACATTTATGTATATCTGTATTCATACTGTCATTATTGTGATTGTAGGTTAATGGACTAGGAATTCTAGATAATGCTGTTTATTATTAAAAAAAAAAATTTTTTTTTTATAATATATTCCTAAGATCCACAACAAATCATCGATTTATTTTTTTTTTCTTTTTTTTTAAATATGGCTAGCAGATAAAATATAAAAGGAAAAAAAAGAAAAAAAAATATATATAAATTTCTTTTATCTTCCTGTTAAATTTATTCATATTACTTTTTTTTGTACCATTTTCGTTATTATTTTTTTTTTCTGTGTTTATTCAAGAGATTTTAGTCCATCAGTTTTATTTCAGTTTGTTTGTTACATCCATATATCGACACATTATTATTCATGGCACGTAATGAATTTCATTTTTAATGGTGATTTTTTTTTTGTGTGTGTGTGTTTTATAATTTTTTTTTAAAGGTAAATTTTGTTTAACCTGATTCTCTGTCATTCAAGTTTAAAAAGTATATACATAATATGTATATATGTAAGTGTACTCTATAGACTCGATCATTATTCATTATTGGTTGTATAAAATGGTCTAGATTGCTATCGTTTTTTCACTATAGATTTGTGTACCTTGTGTAACTATATGTATACGCGTTATACAATTTATTTCCCAAAGGGTTCCATACACCTTTATATTCGTATATTAAATTTGTGAAAAAAAAATTATGCTTTTGGTATTTTGAATATTGTTTTAAATAAAAAATTATTAATTTTGTATGAAAAAAAAAAGAAATACAATAAGGAATAAATGCAATATTATTCTACACTTCATTTCTTCATTCATATAGGTTACAGATATCATTATTATTTTTGTTATTGAAAAACATTTAAAATTATTTATCGACTATAATTAAGTGCCTCTATACATACATACTTAAAGTTCGAATTTATAATTACATAATTTCTAAGACATATTACGGAAAATAAATTTATTTGCATAATTTTTCATGGGAAATATTTCGAATAAAAATGGCACCAATAAAATTAATTTTTCTCGGTAATATCACAGATATTTTAGGTAGAACGTATAGAATATTACATGCATAAATATGTGTTTATTCTGGCATTTATTTCGGTATACGGCTGGCTATACTTAAATGTTTATAGGATGTTCATTTCAATTTGATGTTATCTGTTATCAAGACTATAAATCACAAAAACAGTGAAAAAAAAAATTGTATTCTTGTCTTTATTTGTTCTATAACCTTTTCTTATTATTTTTCTACATTTTGTTTAAAAGTTCTGAAATGTTCGACATACATATATTTTTGCAGAATTTCTTCCTGTGTAGAATTCAACATTTATTTAGAAATTAGGCCAAAAAAAAAAGTTTACCCTATGTGCGGGCATGTATAGATTCTCCTGCATTTACAACATTGTTACATAAATAGTTACAATGTAATCAAAATAAAAATCATTTCATAAGAAATTCTATTCACGCATTTTTTTTTTTCTATAATTTTGCTAACTAATTTGAGTTTACCTTCTTCTTTTATTTTCTTCTATTTTCACTTGATTTAAGTGTGTAATTTGTATTTTATATGATAGCAAAAAAATACCATGGTATTTATGTACATACGAGTATTTTGATATTACTACCATACAAATACGAATAAATCATTTTTATTAGTTGAATAACCCAATAAATTTATGTTTTAAAGTGTTTTTGTTGTTGCTGTTTTGTTTATTTACATTTACATGAGAAAATGGAAAATTATTTGTTTTTTCCTTTATCGAATAAAATATAAAATATAAATAAAAACAAATTTATGATATAACATCAATTACGTTTAAGAGTTATATAAAATATGAATACGGTAAGAAAATACTATGTATGTAAGTATGTATGCGAAAATAAAATTACTAAAGTATACCTATCCATACAAAAAAAAAATACTCTGTACGTTTATTCCGTGTTCACTTCAATTTATTTTTCTCTTATTATTATTTTTTTTTATTTAATTTTGGTATTAAAGAAGCTTTATTATGCTCTTCTACATATTGTATAGAATTTTTTGTTTTTTCAAATTTCATGTTACAAATTTGTATAAGAAACTCAATCAATACGTAAAAAAAATTTCACTGGAAAATTATTACTTTACCACACATATATAAAATGTAAGAGTTATTATTACGGCACATGTGCGTACATCGATTTTGAGTGTATATTAAAAGGATAATTGAGATTTGAGTGTTTTGGGGGGTTTTTTTTCATGTTTTGTTGTGTTGTGTTTTGTTTTATGTTTTGTCTTTGAAACATAAAAGCCGTCTATATAATGATAATTATGAACGGATAACATGAAATTTTTTTATTGTGTGCAATCTGTAAATTTTTCAAAAAAAAAATTTGAATGATAAAAATCAATTTTATTTTTCCTAGAAGTTTGAGAAGAATCGATTTTAAAATGACAGTTTTACATGATCGTATGTGGTTCAATAAAAATAATAAACGTATGGAATAAACAAAAAAGAAAAAAAGATTATAGTCAATTTATCAAAAATTTTGACGATTTTTAAACGATTTTCGTACTTAGATAGTATGTATTTTCAAATTAGTTTTTTTTTTTCTTTATTTTATTAAAATTTTTATGGAGGACAAAAATCTCTTTCATAATATAACGTAATACATGTCCCTAGAATTTTTCATATTTTCAAAATTTTTGACAAAAACATTTCCTTTTGCATACACCTATGTATACAACATATTGGCACCAGTGGCGGAGCCAGTAGTTTTTCCTTGTGTGTTCAGATTTTTTATTGAATATACAGATTCATTACACAAACAATAATAATTCTTTGGCTAAACTTCCGAATTTGTGCCGCCCGATTTTGAAAATGAGACCTTCCGATAATGATGCTTTGGAATATCCTCTTTAACGTGGTATACTCGTATGTCTCTATTAGCGCATATTCATCTAGAGGACGCAAACTATACCCTTAAACATTTTTGGTCCAAAATGGCGGGTTTTACGAAATCCGTTATTTCTCCAGATCAGGATCTTTGACTGGAACTTCCTGTTCTATTTGTCACAGTTTATTTCACTTTAATTGGATCAGCGGTTTTCGAGATATAAGAACTTAAAGTCAAAATTTCGTGTTTTTTAAAAATCACTTTTTCAACTTCTTTTGATGACGGTATATCTTCTAAACTTGAAGAATGACATAAATATTTTATTCTTTCATTTGAAAGGTTTTTTTGTCCTCTTTCCAATGATATTACATTTACAGATAGAAACTGCATAGATAAAAAATAAATGCACAAATATACAAAAAATTGCGAAAAATACACATAATTTCATGCATTTTCATACATTTTTGAGTAATTATTTCAAAGCTTACTACTTTCGTAGTATTATTTACCTTTTAGTGTTCACTGAACACCCTGAACACTACCACCCTCCGCCGATGATTGGTATATACATTTATATGAACCAGATATTATCACAGAGTCACAGATAAGGATATTACAAATTTGGTATACACATAGCATACGGTTTTTGAAATTTAATTGAGATATTAACAAAAGATAACCCTCTATATACAAACATGAATTGCATGTATACTATGGTAATGTATGTATTATCGTAACTAAAAATCTTTCAGAATGATTTTACTTAAAATAATTTCTGTATTGATTCAATCTTATCATAGTATTTTTGTAAAATTTGAATCATCATTTTTGATGAAAAGATATATTTCGGATTTGTTTTTCTTTTTACACTCACATTAAATACCAGTATACATATACTGGACTCGTACATTTCCATATGGCACGTATATCTATACATTTTTGAAAATATGAAAATTTTTTATTTATAAATATTTACCTACGATACGAGTATACACAATTTCATATATTAGTGATTGTATTACAATACTCATACATGTAAAGTATAAAAATTATATTTATATAATAATTTATTCAATTTTTCATAAGTAAGAAATAAAAATAAATTGTTTGCTTGTTTGCTATTTTTGTTTGTTTGTTTATTTTTATATTTTTAACAATTTATTAAATTGATACGGGTCTGACAGTTTTATCCTTAAAGGCTATTTCGGATTTGATCAACAGGCATAATATATTTTTACATATAAATACATACACAAACACATAGAAATTTATATTCAATATGTACAGTACTGTATATGAAGACTTACATAATATGTATATAAAATCTACATTGATTCATAACATCAAATAAAATACCGTAAAATATCCTGTAGGTATATATATACATAATCCAATTCATTTAAAAAATAAAGTTTGTATAAAAACAAAAATAACATCAGCAGTAGATGTAGTAATAGTTTTGCTGTAGAAATACATACATATATGTATAAGTACAACGATAAACTCTACTAGAAAAGATGAGAGATAAACTTCGATGAATAAAATGAAACAAAAAAGGAAGAATCATTTAAAATTGGAATATTATTGATATTATGTATATGTGGAGCGGATATTGAATGTATATATGTATACATACAAAATATGTAAATATTTGAATATACATATACGTATGCAATTATATAAGAATTTAGGTTAAAAATCAATCAATCAATGATATTAAATAGATCTACTATACGAACAATTTAATTTTAATTTAAGGCATTTACTTAAATATTGAAAGCTGATATATTCATTTAATTGATTAAAAATATCCTGATATCAGGGAATGTAAATTTCAATTATATTTTGAATACATACAGTATAGTACATATATATGTATGTATATGCAAACTGTAAATAGTATAAATGAAAGAGAATTTGTTGTGAAGTACATCATATTTTAACTTCTATATTTTATTGCATTCATATATTTTTCGCTTTAAAATGTTGAATTTTATTTGGAATAAATTGAAATATATTTGAATAATTGAATATTTTAATATTTTATTGAAAACAATAAAAGGACGATATATATCTGTACTATATGTAGATAATAATAATAATACATAATTGTACACGTTTTGTATGATAGATTGATAGTTAAAATTTGTTAATACAAAATAAGGTGTTTCATTACCACAGTACAGTACATAATTTACACAAGAAAAGGACAAGAAGAGTTACTATTCGCGAATCTATCGACTTATTTTTCTCTTTTTCTACTTATCAAATACTCAAGAGTTCAATGACCATGTTTGATTACAAATGAAAATATAGATCAAAATATTTATCGGTTTTTCTTATTTTGTAGTATTTGAGACATAGAAAGAGAAGAAGGAAGAAAAGTGAAAAGAAAAACGAATCGTAATTTCTGTTCTCATTTTCTTGTGTAAATTACAGCTCTATACTGTAGTAGACGTGTATGAAGAAGAACACATCATGAATACCTATACATACATACAAATAGTTAGTTAAATTATTTCCACATTAGTTTTGTTTGTTTCTAATTTTTTCCATGAATATGAAATTTTTTTGATTTTCCAATTAAAATTCGATTCATAATTTTTCATGAATATCAACGATTTTCTCTATTAATGTTTTACGATAGCCTACTTGTACAGTCTGTATTTATATTTATGTACAAGTTCGTATTCTCGATAAAAAATTGATGATATTTTCATTTGATGAAGATTCATGATTCATTTACTCGAAACATACATATTACAAATTTTATGATCCTTTTTTTTTTGCTCTTATATGAAGTGAAATATTTTCTTTTTTAATGTCTACTGTGTCGAATAATTTTGTTTATTCCATTTTTCTTGGTGATATATTTTTTGTTTTTTTTTTTGTTTTTTTTCCATTCTGTCTAGTTTTTGAATGAAAAAAAATTTTTATAATAACAACATCAAAAACAAAAAATCAAGAAGATAAATAAACAAATAAAAATACGCAACAAAAGAAAGGCAAATGAAATATGTTAGATAATTTATTTCTCTATGATATCAAGGTACAAATAATAATGTAATATTTCATTTTTAATTTATTTTTGAATATCAAAAAGACAAAAAAAAGACTGTAATTTGCACATTACGTACGGTAGAGTTTATATTCCTGTATTATAAAAAAAAAATGAATAAATAAAATGTCAAAAAAATGTATTTATAGTAGAATTTATTCTGTTAAATTCATATTTATGTGTACGCACATATGTACATAAATTTGTAAGTATTCGTAAGTTACCATACATTACGGTATGAATGTACCATGAAATGTGTATGCGGGGATGTGCATGTATATTTTATCGTTTATTCATGGTTGAATTCTCATACAGAGAATTTAAACAAAACCAACAAATTTATGTGACAATGATTTTTCGTTTTTCATTTTTTATTCTTTTCTCCTTAATTTATTTTTTCTAACAACAATAATTGTAAATTATATCATATAAATGATAAGAGGATATATTTTTTTTTAATGAAAATGAAAATGAAACTTTATTAAATTGACACATTGCTGAAATAAAAACAATGACGAAAAATGAAAAAAATATATATCAAAAGGGCATTTCCTTATTAATATTTGATTTCCTAATCATATAAGTTGATATATACATATGTATTTTCACCATAAATAAATTTATTATTGTATGATCAATGTCAACATCACCCATAATTTTGGTATTGATTTGGTAATAAATTGATTTGATTAGTGCGAACGGATAATAATTCTTAACATTTTGACAATGCTGTATTCCTTACATTTTCCAAAATTGATTCCCTAAATAATTATAGGCGATCACTTTATATCAGTATTATGTTTATTGTTAATTAAACTGAAAAAAAAAATGGATGAAAAATGGCGGCAAGTTCTAGCCACATAGAACGGAATTGTGTTCCACACTACAAACAGCATTTATTAAGAAATATCAAGAAATATTGTTGTTACCGATTGAGAAGAGATCCAATTTATTGCAATGTCCCGTTTTACAAAGGCTATCAGGTTACCATTTGTTTCAATGTTTACAAAACTCTTTTGAACGCGTAAAACTTTCAATAGTGATGATGATCTGAAATGTTAGTTATTGTCAGTTTCTTCACTGATAAGTAAATTATTCAAATCTGAGAAGAACTGGTAACTGAATATTTTTTGAAAATTGATCGAAATTTGAAATATTCCTTTTTCAATTTCATTCCTCTTTAACCAAAATACATAAACAAAAACAAATGAAAATAAAATATTGATTTTATCTGAAATGGTTTTCGACAACATAAATTTCGAATTTATATTTTCTTCTCCGAAATCAATTTACCATATAATCCTGTACATTGGTAAAAGTTGCTTTTATTATTACTCTTCAACTGTTATCCTATACTTACAAGTACAACAAGAATAAATTATTTGAGAAGGCTTAGCTATTAACATTTTTTTTTTAAATCTTCTTTTCCCTTTTAGATTAAATAAAGTTTAAAAATCAATATAACTTCCGGTACTAAATGCACAAGGACAAGAATAAGAATAAGTAAATATAACAACTCTTCCCAAATATACAAAAAGAAAAACTAATAAAATACGAAAAATCATGAATTTATACAAATACATATGTAGAGCTATAGGTAAGTTTCTAAATGTTTTCTATGAAGTTTATCAAAGCTCTTATACTCGTAAAAAATTAAATTATTCTTGAAACAGAATATATTTCCTTGAAATTGTATCTAAGAGCAAAAAAAAAATATGGAAGATAAGATTTCTTTTATTTTTAGTTTAGATTTCATTTTGAATGAATAATTCATAAAAATGTTAACATATCTTTTTTTGTACAGAAAGGATTCATATTATTATCATTTTCTTCCTTTCCAGATGTATTTGAAAAAAAAAAAACAATAAAATCTCTTTACAATAGAATGACAAAAAACAACAAGGATAAGGACAAATAAAAACTGAATATTAAAAAGCAAAACAAAAAAAATGATAATGATAAAATGTTCACAGGACATCTTAATAACGTTTGTTTAATTGCACTGTAATGTATGTATATATTATAGTATGTAAACGAATATACAGTAATTATTATGAGAATGTTACATTGTGGTTTATAAGTTTACATTTAAGCATAAACGAGTACAATGATGCGATTAAATGTAAATACATTCATACGTATGAAATTTCGAATTATATGTATGTATATATCGAAAAGTGAAATAAATAACAATAATTTCAGGAAAAATTTCTCTTTCATTTTCGCATATCATATAATCATAATTCCAGTTAACTACACAAATATTACATTTGTATTTAATATTGTAATGAAATATTTTATCAAGGACATACTCGTACATGAGATAAATATTGGTATTACGTAAATTATTTATTAATTAATTTTGAAGTGAACACTTTTACAACAAATACTCAAAAATAATTTGTATAAAATATGCGAATACTTGTATTCGTTGGGATGTATGTAATGAATAAAAATATAACAAACTGTTGAACAGTTAAAAACTATAAATAACTCTTATACAGGATAAGTAGTCAGTCATGTACTTTGTACTTCACTAGCAGATGGATGATCATGGATGGTGTATAATTAAAATTTTATTCAAAGATAAAAATTTTCAATATACATAGTTATAAATATGTGGATGTATCATTTAAACGATGCTGTAATTGCTGTAATGTACATGTGTTTTGTTCTGTACATATATCAAACGCAATTATGTAGATTCACACATCATGTCTACTGGACTGCACTCGTATTTTCTTTCTTAGTATAGAGAATGCGAATATTGTACATCACAAACACCGAAAATCAAACTAACAAAATTTAATACTTGCTCCTCCCCTTTATACATATTTGATTTCGAGCAGTGCAGGTCATTGATTCTAACTCTACTCTATTACACTTAGTATTTTGGACATCATGTGTACTCTGTACTCGTATTTTTTTCTTCCTTCTTCAGAAAAAGTTGATTTTCTCTTTGTTACGAATAGTGTACATGAAACGAATAAACCCTGATAATCAAGTATAACGATTTAATATTTGCTCCTTTCTTCATACATGCTCTAGATCAGTAGAATTTATTGATTCTAACAGGACGTATAGTAAAACCTACGATACTACATACTACGAATAGTGTTTCATCATGTTTACTCACTATTGAATTTTCATTTTTAAACTTCGATTGATGCCTTTCTCTATGTATTGGAAAATAATGCAAAATATACGGATTACGTATTTATACACATATATTCACTACAAATATACAAACATATATTCTTATATAATATTACATTGCCTTTATATATAAAATGCTTTTATTTGCTCATTTATATCCCTACAATATATATAATCAGCCGTACTATGTATGATGTAAATGTGCCAAGGACAAACGTGACTAAATCTAAAAATTTTATTTTATACCATATCGTGTATGTAGTATTTAGAGTATGTGATAAATAAATACTTTTGTATCATATATCAGAGAGGATACGATACATACAAAAGGAAGAAATATATAAAGTTGCATATACACATTATGTATGCTATATGTAGTACAAAGTGTAATAATATGATGTGTAGAATGATGTATCATAATAGAAAAATTTTTGTTTTTATATTACTGTATATAACATTAATTCTTTTACGAGTATTTTACATTTTATTATTTATTTACTTGTTTTTTTCGTAGAGGCACGTACATACAATCAAATTGTATACTGTATGCTATTAAATTTCATACACTTACTCGTACACCCACTCATTTGCGACTCAGTGATGAAACAAATAGACAGAATTGTAGTACCTACCTAATTCAGTAACATTTCGGGATTTCAGTTAATTTTTTCATTTGATTTTTAAAAAGAATTTAATTCTTCATTTTGTTCTTGAATTTATACTGAAATGAAAATTCATTATTAATTTTATAGTTAAAAATTATAATCGTAATGCATTGAATCTCATAGTTAGTTCATATATGGGTTAATGAACAAAAAAGAAAATTTCAATTGTTAATTATACTTCAATACCAAAATTTAAATAAATTTCATCAGAAAAATTACGTAAATAATTTATATTTTATTGAATACTCATTTCAATACTTAACACATTTCACGCATTCCATAGTATTAAAATAGTCGTACATAATACATACATACTTACTAAATTAAAATTCATTTTCTTTTTATCCTTAAAAAATGAAAATTTCAATCCAAAAATTTTATTATAAGATTCGAGTACTTTTCAATAAAAAAATGTTAGAACCGACAAAAAATAAAATAAAACTTGTTTGAAATTACCCAAATTCCAAAGGATTAAAAATTGAAACGAAAATATAGTTAGAAAATAAAAAAAAAAATTAAATATGTCATATATACGCGAATAGTGTTGGGTTTGTGTGTATATACGATTATTAAAGACTGAACAATTATTTATACGAATTTCAAAATGCAAAGCTGAAAAATCGTTTATTTTCATTTTGTTCGCTATTTTTAGAGATCCCCAAAAGCAATAAAATACAACAGAAAAATTCACGTTCGTCCAAACAATATACTATGTATATCTCGTATATTATGACAGCAAAAAAAAAAAAAAGGAAAAAAAAATGATGAAAATCAGGACATAAAATGCATTATTCTTTACACAACATGTAGATGCACGAGTATTATAATGCATATGTGTATATGGTATAAATTTATTTGTGTTTTTGATGGACGCAAAAATTTAACGAATATAAATATCGAGGAAGTAAAACGGGAGTTTTAATCATGATTTTATTTTACTTCTTTGTTTTTTTACGAACAAAAAAATTTATAATTCCAAAAGATAAAAATAATAAAAAAAAAATTAAATAAAAAATATCATTCCACATATTTTTAAGTAATTCAATTCGTTTGATATATGTATTTGTTTCATTTCAGTGTTTGTTTTTTCCTTCGAAATTTATGTGTATTTATGTATAAAATTCTGAAATACATAATTCGATTAAAAAAAAAACATTTTCACTTCCCAACCAACACAATAAATAACACAAATAATTGTTCTCGAGTACACTATGCGAGTACACACACGTATTCTCAATAATGTGTTCCTATATGAATGAAGTGTCCTTTAACAAATATTCTTTAACAAAACAAAAAACATTTTTATTGTGTTTATTATTTGAACATATAATTTTTTGTTGAAAAAAATAATAATAAAAATCCGAAATATACTTATAGGCAATATATGGATATCACATGGACATATTCGTATATTACTTTTGTTCATACATACAGTATTTATGGTGTATCACCATCACTAAATATATACGTATATACATATACTTTCACATCCATTCTAGTAATAATCGCAAAATTTTATTTCTCATATTTTTTGATTTTTTTTTTTTTTGCAACAAACTATTTTTGCAATTATTTGTAAACAATACACAAAACCTAATTTTTTTTTATTTCATACAACTTACATTCCATATTTAGATCCGTTACTGAGTATCATACTTTTGTGTAAAAAATATACGTGAACGTTTTAAGTACATGCGCATGCAATAAAATTGATATAAAGTCTGAATTTAAAAATAATTAAAATTAAAAAAAAAATGAAAGGATTTTGTCACAATAAAAATAAAAATCCTTTTTCAGTTCACATTCTATATAAATGTACTTATTTATTTTTTATTTTAACTTCATTTCATTTACTTCACCATTATTATATCCTGCTTACAATTTTTGTAATAAATAAAATTTGAAATTAAATTAAATTTACGTGTTTTTGTGTAGAGGAAATAAAACAATTATGTCCACAATGAACTATGCTTAAAGACTTATTTCAAATCTCTCCCAGAAATCAAACATTATTCAATATGAATGATGAATTCTATATACACATAATAATTCTCTGTCTATTTATATAAAAATCATTTTAATTTAAATTGAAAATTAATTCATAAATTATCTACAGATTTAAATAAACCATTTTATATGTACACTCCTACTATATACTATTTAGCTTACAAACATATTTTGTATTATTATCTGTCAATTAAAAAGCTTCTACATTTTTATTTTTGTATTCATTTGAATTATGAAAAATTAAATTTTATTCATTTATCATTATTAAATCAAAAATGAAATTAAATGCTTTACTCATTAGATTTTATTTTAATCAAAAGTGACAAAAACTAATTGTGAAATGATATCATAATCATAATTCGTCTATTATTGTATAGAATATAGAACATTATTTCCAGGTTGATTATAAATAATTTACATGAACGCAAAGGATATACTCGTATAAACAAGAATGAGAAATCACAATTATTTATTTTTCATTTAATTTTTCTTTTTCAATTTTTTTTTTTTTCATTCGAAATAAATGAAAAGATATATTCATCCTTAATACGATCATATTATTATATACCTTGGAAATTAATATTTAAGTGTCTTACATGCGAGTATACTACAATAATTGTATAAAATATGTATACCGCTTATTATGAAATAAAAAAGAAGAAAGTAAAAAAAAAATAAAATGAAAAGAAAAAAAAATTCAATAATAAATTAAAAGAGTGTCTCATGGGATGAATTTAATAAAAATGTTTTTAAGGCATTCAAAGACATTTGTGAACGTGCCAAGAATATTATATGATGTACATTTATGTATGTAAGTATGTATAGTACTTCTTATATATACAATCAAATATATAATAAACATGAATATCATACGTACATATACGATATACAAACTCAACGATAAGTGTTTGTACTTGTATTGCTAGCAAATTTATTTTATTTTTTCATGTATAATTTTTTTGTATACGCATAAAATATGTTTATGATTTAATATACATTAATTTAATATACCGTTTGTGTGTATGTATGTATATAGTATAATTTCAATTTTTTTTTCCTTCTTTCAAATAAGGATACTCGAATAGCACACGTGTCTTATAAGAAAGAAAAAAAAATTAACATGAAACAACACCAACAGTGTTAAGTGCGATGACAATTACCCTCTAGTTAGAAGTTAGAGTTCGAATTAGTCAAAATGAAGGATAATAATTCAAAGGATGTGTATTAAAATGTTCGTTTTTATTTTTATTTTTTTCTATAATAAAAGTATACGTTAAATGTTTAAATATTACTGGATGTAAGTATGTTTGTGTGTTTGTGTGTGTGTGTGTGTATTCTTTGCTCACTTAATATAGCCATCACACATCACACCTTATCTAATATTTTAGTCGCATCGTTTAAGTATTTCAAAGTATTCAACTATATATTCAACTAAGTATATACAAAACCAACAAAACACATACTAGCACATGTTCAAAGAAAACAAAATACAAAGCAAAAACATCATCTACAAAGTACGAAAAATTGAAAAATGAAAACAAAATACTCATAACGAAGATATTATGTAATACGAAGGTGAGCACGTTAAGAATACAAAAAGATGCTTTACGAAGATGTTGAGTTCAAAATTTATTGAAATTGTTGTCGTTAATGTATCGCGTTAGAAATTATGAAAACACACTGAGATGCGATACGACACCCACTTATATAGGAAAATGAAACGAAAATAAGAATTGTCGTGATTTTTTTTTCACAAAATTACGTTCTGTCCTAGGCCCTTTATGTGTATTTATGTACCATGTAGTGTGTGTATAGTATTTTTTTTTGTTTATTTTATTTGGGAAATAAACAATCGATTTGTCGCTTTGTGTGATTGTACGCAGTAAGCAACAAAAAAAAATCGATGGAAAAATGTTCCTACTCAAACATATCACCGCATGTAATGTGTAATGTACAACAAAATATGATCCCTTTGTACTCGTATAAATTGAAAAACAAAACAGGGATTTTTTTAAAAATATAATTGCATAGAATCTAATCTTTAAAAATGAAATTCAATTTTCCCGATTTTATCATTTATTTTTTATCAAAATTTAATTTTTAATTTTTGTGACAAGTTTTTTTGTTTTTGTTTTATTTTGTTTCCATAATAGTTCCTCTTCAGAAAAATAGAAAAGGAAATTAAATGTATATGCAAAAAAATAACATTGTCAACTGCTTGAATAAAAAACAAAATTTTAGAAAACGTAAAAAAATGGACTGAAAATAACAAAAAGATGAAAAAGGAAAAAAAATTTTCTTTATTTATTCCTTTATTTATTTCACTTTTTTGCTGTTGTATTTTTTTTATCTTTTCATATTTTATGCTAAATTATATTTTCAAATATTTATGAAATTCAGTGTTGTAAATTATCTGTGAGAAATTATGCATTTGCTACATAAGTTTTTAAAAAACTAATGCATAACAATATAATAACTGGCAAAAAAAAACAGAAACAAATATATGCATCCCATCATATAGTATGCACATAAATCTTAATAAACAAAATAAACATTAAAAATAGGAACACATGTCCAGTACAAAAATTAAAATTAAAAACAGTCACAAAAAATAGATTTTGTTTTGTTTTTGTTGTTGCTATTTTTGTCTCATTTAAAAATTCATTGCTAATTTGCATAGCATGACTAACCTAGTTTTCACTAAAATGAACAAAAAAAAAAAACACTGATAAAAATACATAGATAGGAGATGCTCTATAAAATATGTACATAAATGTATTATAACAAACAATCTCGTTATGAAATTTATATAGATATTGCATATCCCAAGGCGTGTGCACACCTTACACATGGAATGACATGGGAGTATAAATTCAGTTTTAGCAGTAAATTTTCAAATGATAATCGTTTTGTTGACAAAATCAACAGGAAAATGGGAAATAATTTCCTAATACTGGACTCGCATAGAATCACGTACAATCTTTCATATGTTATTGTATATTTCGTATACAGATTTAAATCTAAAAGGTAATCATTATTATGAGTTATACACATTACACTTATCCTTGTCGAAATTTAATTGAGAAAAATTATTCATTTAAACACTACAGAATTAAATGCATTCCTTCGGGACATATTTCGAACAACTACACCTTATGGAAAATTAAATATACACACATTGATGGAAAGGATATTAGCGGGTAATGAAAAAAAAAAAACAAATTTTCATAAATAATAATTTTTCTTCTTGTTTTTTTAATCAATAATTTTTTGTAAATGATGGAAGGTGTATACTTAACAAAATATGTATGATATTCACCACCCGCACATTACATCCTTGCTACAAATTTTCTGTTGGATATTTAACCTTTAATGTTCCCTTGAAATTTTTCATTTTTTTTATTCTATGCTTCCGTTGGTTTCATTGAATTTTAAAATTTACTGTGGGTGACTAAAATAAATCACCGTTGTATGGTATTAAAAGGTAAATTGAATATTTTTTGTTTTTTTTTTTTTTGTTTTTGTATCAAAGAAAATTTCACCTCACTTAACTGTATAACTTGTTGAGCTCTTTATGTTACATCGCAGTATGTATTTTTGTAAAAGAGAAATTTTACTTATTTTTTTTTTCTCATTTTTCTTTTTCCATTTTGTGTGATAAGTACAAAAATCGGAAGGCATCTTGAATACATTTTATATTTCCTTCTTTATGAATTATATTTTTAGATTATTTAACGGACATTCCTTTTATATTATTGAACGTCTTGAACATTTATTATGAGCATACAGCAATTTATACACTCAAAGCTCAAACATACCAGTGTAATCTTAGTTCATTTATATAATATATGTGCATTTAATGGATGTTAGTAAGTAAAGTATGTATAGCTATATACATTCCACATTTATCACACGCAAATGTACATTTGTAAAAATAAAAGTGTATTTTTTAAATATATTTAAATAGATGGATGTGAAGAAAAATAAAATTAACTTGATACTTATTCATCCTTATGTATTCGTAAGTATGCATACATTTAAAATGGCGTTTAATTTTTTATGCTTGTTTCTTGGAAGCAAGCCAGATAATGTTTGTATGTCATACAATGTAGATGTGTACATGATGCACGAGTATGTCTGGAGTGAAGCAGCATTTACGAAAATTTAAAAAATTTGTACGAAAAATTCGTATGGCAAATTGCTAGTTTGGTAACTGCACTATTTCACTATTTTTTTTTTCCTTTTTTATTATTACTTCATCTTTTTGCTTTTGTTCTATGCGAATGTCGGAAATTTTTTGTTTTTAAAATTGTAGAAAATTTCATATGAAAATTTTAACTGAAAATGACATTGACGAATATTGCTTTCTTTATTCACACATTATAAGGATATATTTTTGTATAAAAAAGCGTATGTATATAAATTTAAATATAGTATAGATTCATTCATCTAGTATTCATGATAATTTTTCGATTAAAAAGAACTTACGTTTGTGTACATGTCTTCGTATATGTAAAATTTATTTAAAAATATATTAACATTCACAATATTTACAAGTAATATATATACATCTGCACATACAAATATTATATGATTTATAGGGTATAAAAAATCAATTTGAATTTGAAAATTTTTTCGTCTTTGTGTTATTGATTATCTTTTGGTATTTGTGCGATGGTGCAATATGTAGATGGTATAGGAAAATTTCTAATATATACATAAGTACATAACATACCTACTTACGTACATATTCTGTTAGTAAAGGTTATAAAATTGACAACAAACCTAAAAAATATTATTACCAAAATTAGATAAAAAAATATTCATACACTTTTCCTAGTGCACTTCCATACTTTGCCCTTCATTCTCCATTCACATAAACAAAAAAAAAATTCAATTCACCAAAGAATAATCATTTCTGCTTCAAAACTTTATAGATGCAAAATGCAATTCGACTCGAATGCATATATGTAATCACAATCAGATAAATCACTTGAAGATAAATTGCGAATGTGTACTATACATTCCATACAAACTTTAGAAAAATTTACCACAAAAACCACCCCATCAATGACACAAACATACATGCTTGAAATTTACAATAATTTCAATTTTCCCCGTGTATCTTTATCATGAGATCCCTTGCACGTACAGACATGATAATAATTATTATTGAAATTGTACCGCAAATGAGTTCTCATTTAAATATCTATCTGTATTCCCATTCTAAATGCATTAATGAAAGAATTATTAACCGAATTTACATTATCACATCATATTTTTTGTGAAGGTAAATAATACATGATTGTGTATATACGAGTATATGTAATGTACGCAATATAAACTGCACTCACTTTAATCCTTTTTTTTTATTCTTTTTATTTCGATTTTAATTTTTTTAGCTTTTAATATTACATATTTACGAGTATATTATATTTTTTTTTGTCGGAAAAATTGTAATTGAAAATCGCTATATCAAATAACATCAAAATATAAAGAAATATATACATATATAGAATGTATACATTTTCTTCCTGATATTATAATAAAAACACTTGAAAATGATTTATTTTCCTATGCATTTATGTTTTTAATGTTCAGAATATGAGTAGTCGTAGTATACGTACTACATACGTATCAGTCTGTATGTGATACCCGAGAATATAATGTATGTATGTAGATGCGTATATAGACTCATTAGAATATATTTATGAGATCAAAGAAAATGATTTTCTTTTTTGAATCAATTAAAGATTAAAAAAAATAAAAAACTTTTGAAGATTATCAGATTTTTAATTTTTAAGTATTTCACATTTTGTGGGATAAAGAAAATTTTCCAAAAAAAAAAAAATATGTTTAAAGGAGATTTATTTTGGATTTTGAATGGATTTTATTTTTTGGTTTTTTTTTTTCGATGTTATGATGATGACTGGTAACAAACAGATCGATGAATCAGAAATTCACTGTATGCGTTCATTGTATTTCTTTCGCATATAAAAAATAAAATTTAAATTAATAATATTTTTTTTTCGATATTCATGTAGTTGGTTTGAAAACAAATTTCACTGGGCTTGAAAAACTTACATAACATTTAGGCTGGGAATTATAATGTATGTTGCGTTATAAAATTAACAAGGGAAATCACGATTTATTAATGTACACACGTAAACAAAATATATGTGTACGTACATCCATATGTTACGTTTATTCTATAACTTTCCATTAAATAAATTTTTGAAACCTTCGCTACATGTTACTCCTACGAATGAGCTCTTACTCCTACTAAGTTCAGGAAAATACATTATCTGTCAATAATTCTAATCTAATTGTACAGGTAAATACTCGCATATGTAAGTAATAATGAAAAAAAAAATTACAAATTTATTGAAATCATCATTATTGATGATGCTCCAAGAAAAAAATGAAAAATAAAATTTATAAAATAAATGAAGAAAAATGATAATTACATTTTCTGTGACATGTTACAATTCAAATTACTTATGTTGTGAAGTGAATTATGCCTGCATGTAAGTATTGTTGCCACACCGTTGAATTCAATATGAATTGAAAATGAAAATGAAAAAAAAAAAATATTTATTTCTTTTAAATAACGAAAATGAAGTATGTAGATACTATGGATGTGTGTAATAATAAGATACAAAATTACACCTCTAAAAAATGGCGTGTATACATAACATACATGTTGAAAAGTTGACAAAAAAATAAATAAAATTAAAAAAAAAAAAAAATTGAAATATTCAAAAACAGAAATCCACATATATACGTAAATAGAAATAAAAGAAGAAACGTAACGCATTTTACGCTCAAAAATTACCTGCCAATCAAAAGTGAAATTTGTTTCGATTATTTATTTATTTCATTTCATTTTGTTTTTTTTTTTTCGCATACAACAAATGCTTTTATAATTTATATGTTGCTAGATAATGTATACGAGCGTATAGTATATCATTCTATATTATGTATGTACTACACTTAGATATACAGCTTATAACATTTTTAAAAAATAAATGTGTGATGAAGAAGAAAACGTAATAAAAAAAAATACAAAATATCAAAACACAAAGGTAGAAATAAGTCACTGAATCCATTATTTTTGATTCTTTTTTTCTGTTTTGTTTTGTTTTTACGTTCATCTTGTTTCGATACGAAATCAATATTTTATGTGTACGTTTTGTTATTATATTATGTAGTAAGTGGATATGTGTATATACGAAAGTTTGTTGACAGTTTGAATAATCAAAGTACATAATTTTTTTTTTAAAAAATTAAAATGAAAATGAAAACAACCATATAATCAAAATCAAAAATCATTGAAAATAAACAAAGATAAACTAAATAATATGCTCGTGTATTGTTGGTGATACATTTGTACACGTAAGTAGGTATGTAGCTTGTTTTGTACATTTTGTGTATTTATATGCATATGATGTGTGTATGTGGTTATGTTATACACCATATACTCTTTGATATATTTGATGTACATGTACGACAAATATACGAAAAAAAAAAATAGAAGAATACATATAAGTATGTATCTTTTCAACCCTCATTTTTATTGTTTTTATTTTCAAATTCATTTTATTTACTTTTTATTTTTTATTTTTTTTTTTTTTTTTCAAACCCATAGTTTTTTTTTTTTCTTTTTCTGTTAAATAAAATTTAAAAAACAAAAAAAAAAAAAATACGAGAAGAGAAAATTTGTTTTATTGTTCAATTGTGCGACAATTTAATATTATACATTATACTTTATGTTGATGTTGTTGTTATTTTTCTTTATTATTTCAAAATGTTTTTCCTTCATTTTTGTATTTGTTTTCATTTTATTTTATTTACTTATTCATTTTTATTTATTTTGATTGCTTAAACACACAAAATTGAATTTATATTTTCTCCATCATATCATATGTACTTACCTAACCTTACATCTTACATACATCTTTCTTCGTATTTGCTGCTTTATATGATGCGAACATGATTCTAAAGATGATTGTGACTGCGATGATGGAAGGATACTTTGATAATAATAATGGAATAGCGGAAGAAAATTAGTATTCAATTTCAATAATATAATTTTTCAATTAAATTTATGTGAATTCTTGAAAAATGAAATTGAATGTAGACACAGAGTGTATAGTAAGCTGAACTGATATTGTGCAATACTTTTCATTCATAAATTTCATTCATTCATTTTTTGATTTATTTATGAAAGTGTGTGTAATAAAAGAAAGAATAATGAAGAACAATAAAATTGAATCAAAAGAATTTATTGATAATGTGTATAATGTATATGAAGTAAATGAAGCATAGGTTAAGTGAAAAGGAAACAAAGTGTTTTTTTTAACTCTCGTCCTATATGAGAAGAGTAAATAATAATAAATGAATGTTTACGTGCATGAATGTACATAAACGCGGATAAGATTGATAATAAAAACAAGGTTAAAAATTAGAGAAAAACATACAAACAATATAAATAAATAAATATTTGAATATTGTTATGCAAAATTCGTGTGTGTTTGTAAACAATTTATTTAGAAAAATTTCAATAAGTTTAGGAAGAGTTACAGATTTCTCTTGAAGTACATACATTTATATTTCCAAATAATATAAATACAAAATGTACTCGTATATGCATTCAATATTTATGTATTTACAGCGTAAAAAAATTTTCAATAATTTTTCATTAAAATTGCTAAACTGATTTGGTAGCTTGTCAATTTTATTTCGTTATTATAGCATTCGATGGAAATGTGTGCGGGTTTCAGAGTTCTTCTGCGATTTATTCAATAAAAATTAATTCAATAAATTTTATTCTACATAGAAATGCCACTAAAGTTATGAAAATCTTGTTGGATTTTTAATTTTTGGTCCTCTTTAATTCACATCAAGAAATAAAATATATTAAAAAGTTTCAATTTTTAGATTGACAACACTATTGAATCTTATCATAAAATGAAACTGAAAATCTTAAGCGTAAACATAAATTTATTGTTCTTCATATTGTTCTTAAGATAACCCAGAAATAATAATTGTGATGTTCTTAACTGTATTCAAATTCAAATTAACACTCTCTGTATACTCATATGGTGTACATATCATAATTCCATTTTCATATATTATTGATTTTTGCAGCTGTTCTCGACCTTTAAAATGTTTAACCAGATGTTTTTCTCTAGTGTATAATATACACGATTTATTTAAAACAAAAAAATTTTTTTTTCTTTTCTAGCTACTTTATATGCATACATTTCACACATGTACATGCTACATATATGTGTAATATCTACTATAATATAAATGTGAATGATAAAAAGATGAAGCGTTGAAGGCTACAGGACAGGTTCAAAGAGGAATAAATCAAAACTAAAAAAAAAAAAAAAGAATTTAGTATAAGAGAAAAATGAAAAAAAAAATTCTAATGTGGAAAATTCAAATAAGCATATTCGAGTATGTGTGTATGCAAATACTTTGCTTACACTTATATGTACAGCATAGCATAAAGTATACAGTTTTAGATAGACGGGAACGGATGGTTTTGTAACTAATAATAATATACATGTGTTTGGAAAAAATATTTTCAATTTTATATGAGTGAAGAGCTAAAGATACACATACACTTACATTTTGTATATATTTTTTTTTCTTTTGTGTGAAAAATTATGTTAACACTCCAGATCCAGACCATACACATACATTCAGTACATCTATATACATACATTCTTATTACAGATTATATCTAAATGTGTATGTACATATGTACATTTGGTAAGGGTACAAGAAGAGCTAAGTATAAGCATAGGATGCTCTCTAGATACTTATATCACACACATACGATTCGTATGCATATTTAGATTTGGTATGTATACATGAATTTCAAAATAAAATTTAAAATAGAAAAAAAAAAACGTATAGAATCAAAGATTTTCCTCACATATCATACTAAAGAGGATTTTCCTTTGAATTATCGTATTAATATGAAGAGTGTATATATCACATACATGTATACATAACAAACAGAAATACACATACTATGAAGCATACATTAAATTCATTTTTTTTTTCTCTTTGCTACTTATATTCTCCAGCATTTTTTCTTTTAATTTTATATTTTTTAAAATTTTATTTTTAATTTTTATGTGCATTTCTCTTATGTTGTTGTTGATTTTCTGTTATAAAAATATTCAACATTTATTATCTCTGTCATCTTATTCTCTTTCTCTCATACTACATTTTCTATATTTAGTTTTAAATTCATTTAAAGTTTATGTATCTATATCCCCATTCCCCATTCTCTTCAATATCGTATTCATGTGTATTTATGGCGGCAGCATTCTTAATTTTTCTTACACATATTTTTAATGTTTGTTGAACACTGTTTTTCTCATCATTATTTTTTGTTGTGTGACTTCTTCATGTTTGTACAGTAAAGTATAGTACGTGGATCTAAAAAAAAATAAAAATATTTTTTATGAGCTATGAACATAAACGTTTTAAGAAAATTCTTCAGTATATTATAATGATATGAGTATCCATTAATTCGGCACGTGGCAATGTATGCAAGCATATACGAAACATATTATGTATGTATGTGAATATGTATATAAGAATGTATACTGAAACATTTTTTTTTTAATATTCACATGAACTTTAACATACTATAAGAACGTTTGTACATATGAATAAATACGCATTTGGATACATTTATAGAAGTAGACATCTTGATAAAAACATTTTTTTTCATAAGAAAATATTTTTAAAATTAATACAAAATACAAAATCAAAAATAAAAAAAATCTGAAAACATCGAAAAAATTGTGTGGTCTTGTATAGATAACACATACCGACACCCGCCCTCCCCCCTCCACTACCCCTCAGCTATCAACATTCGTTAAATTTTTTAACAAAAATTTTTATCTTCTATCTTTTTTATTTATCAATTTATGTATATTTTTTGATGTCTTTTAAAAATATCCAAATAAATTGAACGTGATAGAATTTTCGTTTTTTAAAAATTAATTTTCAGAACAAAACAAATAAAATGAAGAAATAAAAAGATGAAAAATGTACCTATACGTAGCTACGGAAAGTATATAAGTTCATAAACAATATATTTTAAATGTGAATATATAAAAAATGTTAATGAGAAAGAAGATAATAAGGTATTTCGGTAGATTAAAAAGCACAATAAATGATAATTGTTGAATATCATAGCGTATCATTCCTTATTTCGAACATTGGTTCAAATATGATACGATTGAATGCAGTAACATTTTTCACATCTGCACAAATATTTGATTAGGTTTTTATTGATATAAACCTAAGAACATAATTGTGTAATTCACAACACACATCGTAATACCTATAGCATATAGTTGCTTGGTATATGAATCTCGATGTACTTAGCATACAGTTGCTTTGTACAAGATACAAATACATATCGTAATACCGATAGCATATAGTTGCTTGGTATATGAATCTCGATGTACTTAGCATACAGTTGCTTTGTACAAGATACAAATACATATCGTAATACCGATAGCATATAGTTGCTTGGTATATGAATCTCGATGTACTTAGCATACAGTTGCTTTGTACAAGATACAAATACATATCGTAATACCTATAGCATATAGTTGCTTGGTATATGAATCTCAATGGACTTAGCATATAGTTGCTTTGTGCCAGATACACATAATTATATCATGATACCTATAGCATATTGTTGCTTGGTATAGAACAAATGCATCTTGCGATACAAGCATGCACATGTTTCGGTTAATTCCTAGCATTTACACTATCCTATGCAAATATTTGCTAAGATGATGATATCCTTTCTTTATGATCACAAAGGATATCATTTTCTTGCTTTCATGTACTCCGGTACAATAAATGCGTTCCTTGCATATTTCGTTATGGGTACATTGATACTCTGACACAAAGATTTGGTTGGTTATCAACCAATACAAACAACTGCATAAACTTTCTATGCTTCGAAATGAAGCATACTAAAAGATCTAGGAAGATCAAAGAAAAAAGGATAGTGTTATTACACAAATTTCACTTCATTGTGAAATTTGTCGTGTAGTCGCGATGCATTTCACACTTTTTTTTCTCGTTACAGATTTTTCTTTTTTTTGAAGAAAGGAACCGTCCAACATAGAGGAGAAGGACTGTTCAATCTCATTATTAAACAATCCCATGTCGACAGAGGAGCTGGCCGATGATTCTTAAATCATCGGATAATAGATTTAAAATAGTATAACATTTAAAAGAAAATAATTTATATAAAAAAATGAGTATAGTTTAATTATAAAAAGAATTAAAATTGGTGTATAATAAAATTACTAGAAACGTTGTAACCAAAAGTTCGTGTTTTTTTTTCTATCATCTTTTTTTTATCGTTAATATCACTAAAAATGCTTAGTGATACGGAACATTGGTCCTTCGAGCCGGATTGTGATTAATCCTTTAATTGAATAATTTTTTAAAGATAAACCGCGTACGTTCGTAATCATATATTTAAAAAATTAGAAAGAACCTGTGAACTGAAAATAAAAATTTAACTGTGATTTTTTATATAACAAATTTTATATAAAATTATCTATTATGTTAATAGACATATATGAAGATAAAAGTGATTATTTTTCATTTTACTTAATTCTTAATACATTATGTAAAAATGAAATAGCTTGACAGATGTTATCTGTATGTTTGTATATAAAAATAAAAGTATTGTTCATTGTGCACGACTGATTGGAATTCGCTATATAAAACCAAATAAATAAAAAATATATATCCTGTAACATAATAGATTATAAAATAAATAATAAATAATTATGTGATATACTCACATATATTGTATTGAAAATTATGTGATTACACACAATAAATTTATGATTTGTTATCGTTGTTTCGCTTATGTGCATAACGTAGTAAATATTTTAATATTCTTTCTGTAAGAGTTTATAATTTTTAATTATTTCACAATCCTATACGAATTGTTACATTCATGTGCATTACATGTATACTCTTGTCGTGTGCATATAGTATGATTTCACGGAAATGATAACCAATATACAAGTGAAAAATATTATAAATAAATAAAAACGTATATAGCATCTGAGTTAATTAAAATCAAATAAATTTAATCAGAATTATAATTCAAATATAAATTTCATATGTAAGTATTCGTACATGCTGTGTGTGCGAGTATAATAAAAGGATACGGCTCATCATCCAAATATATGTAGTACATGTTATACGTACATAAGGTACATATACATAGCTATTAGCTTAAATTCGATATTGATGAGCATATGTAGGTAACTTACTGTTTATTTTTATTTATTTTGTTCTTTTTTGAGATTTGTGTACATATGATTCGGTACACATACCAAGTACTACGTACAGTGCGGTCAAAAAGAAAAACAATTAAAACATTTGATTCGATCAAATTATTTTTGGCTACTCTTCACTTTCATTTAGCAATTGGATCAAATCCGAATATTACTTCAAACGAGAAGTTGTTTTGTTGGGTTTACAATCTATAAATTTGCCGGGTTATTTTGTTGCACAGCTCTATATTAGTTGATTCGAACAAATAGATCGTATAGCATCGAAATACTTATTTTAGTATCGATATATAGTATGTAGGAATTGAACTAGGATTGAAACCATTTCGTTTCTACGAATGTGTCACGAGAGGTGCTACAAAATAATCAATTAAATGGAGAAAATGAAGAAGAAATATTTGATGACATGATACAAAATCTGGAAATTGATTTATGTGCTATTCCAGTTGTAAATTTCGATCAAATGAATTATGAAGGTGGTTATCCGATATCGATAGTTAGATTCTGTTTGATTGTACCGATATTAAGAAATTACATACCATATTATATGTATTTACTTTTACCATTTAATGTAGAAGTTTGGATGATTATAATTATTTTGACAATGTTTTATAACGCTAATACTGTACCTATCTAGATGGATTATAAAAAAAAAAAAAAATATTTGGATGTTAGTGAAATATCTTTATATGTTGTATGCGGAATTTTATACGAGTATATGTATAAATTTTCAAATAAAAAATTTTATCATAAATTTAAAAACGAATACAAAAAATTACATACAAATAAATATAATATATTTTATAATTTTAATATCAGGTCTCTTATTATCGACCATGTATCGTACATTAATGGAAAGTTTTCTGTCGAAAACAATTGAATGTGATAATTTAAATACAATTGATGATCTGTTAAAGTATAATATAAAGATTTTAAGTTATAAATTCAAAACAGATATTTTAATTAATTATACGATAAGTGAAATGAATGGAACAGATTCAAAAGAAAATGAATTATATTTGAAAAAATTGAAATCATTATTTGTGAATGTTGATATGATTTTGAGTGATAAATATCGTGAAAATTTGAATACAACATACGCATATGCTACATTATTATTTAAACGGCAATCATTATTGAGACATCAGCTATTTCGTTTATCATCGGTATGTTCTGGTTCATTTTATTTATCATTTCCGATACATATTGATTCGTACCTGTCGGAACCATTGAAATTTTTCATAATTCTAATACATCGGAGTGGTCTAATAATTATTGGTTAACACGAATATTCGAAGATCATGTCGAAATGGGTAGAATGAAACGTTTCAAAGATCAATTGAGAGATTATCAATTATTGGATGCTAAATTATTGACACCATTATGGATTTTATGGTTCTGTGGTTTGAGCTTAAGTACTATATCACTTTGTTTGGAATTAATTTGGTTTAGATTTATGAAAAATGGAAATAATATAAGTCCAACTCCTCCACTTGACATCATTTATCTACTAATTTTTTGTTGAAGAAAGTTGAAAGAAAGAAGAGAAAGATTCTCTGTGTTTCTGTCGAGCTTCTTCTAATCCATTTTAAAAACTGGATTTTTACTATGGACTATCAAGAATTTTGCATAAGCATGTGATTATCAATCTAATCTGTCGAAAATAGTTTATCCAATGATATATAATGTTGATGTTTACTTACACTAAACGTCATATATGTTATATTAACGTGGAATATTCGATATTTTTACACCATATGGAATTGTTGAATTAAGAACAAAATGTACAAAAGAGGTATCACATGCCTTATCATGGTGTACAGCAATAATTCGGAAATATCGAATGATCGTCAAAAAAAAAAATGATTATTGTCAAACTTATTTCTTTTGACGATCAAGTAGAATCGCAATACAATAATAGTTGTTATCTGCATTACTAAACAAACTGCGAATGCAGTCTGCTTGCAAACGACGTTTCCAAACACAGCCCTAAAGTGGTATTTGATGCATCATGCAAAACTTCAACTATACCTAATTATATTTTAATGGTCGTTCCTGTTGTCCAAGACGACTTATTCTCATTATAGTGTCGTTTCAGGAAGCATCGTTGTGTATTGACGGCTCACATGGAAAAAATGCACCGTCAAATTATTATACACCCTGATGACACTCCCCTGCGACCTATACTGCGAGAAAATTCAGGGGGAATTCAGAATTGACTTGCTGAACACGGACGTGTACTTTACGGCCTCAGCACCCTTTTTGGCTACCAGATGCATCAAACAACCAAGTATTGATAACGGACATACCTTTCCGATTGCTTCGTCTGTACTAGAAAGAGACGTCTATGCTGATGACGTTCTAACAGGAAGCAATTATTTGGAAGAAATTGACAAAATTAGAAGCGAACTAGTAACAGTGTTGAAAAGTGCAGGCATACACTTTCACAAATTGTATTCCAATTCGAAAGATTTATTAGCGAAAATCAAACAAAATCTTTACCAAGACACAAACATCATCGATGACATCGATAACTAAAACGCTTGGGATGATATGTCATTCAATCCCTAATTATTTTATTATCAAATTGGATAAGACAAAAATTTCAAGTCGAATTACCAAGATCGACTTTGTCCATCATAGTTTCTCGATTCGATCCACTTGGTCTGGTGAATCCTATGATGGTTAATGCATAGATAATAATGCAAGAAATTTGGAAATTGAAATTGGATTGGAACGAATCTGTACGGTCAGAACTGCATGGTAGATGGGTAAAATTGTTGTCAAATTTGAAAACTATAATCGAGATTAAAATCGTACGTTTTGTCGTGCTCAATAAAAAGTTAAAAACAGAAATTCGTGATTTCGCGGATGCTAGTCACGCAACCTATGGTGGGTGCATCTACATCCGATCCACAGACGGTTCAGGCCAAATTAGAGCAAGTTTACTCTGTTCCAAATCTCGAATTTTGCCAAGACTCAAACTTCATTTCGACTCGAACTTTGTCATCATCTGTTAGTAGATGTAGTTGAGAAGATCATCGAATGTCTGTAAATTGAGATTTCAGGTATCTATTGCTGTCGGATTCTTCCATGACATTAGTATGGATAGAAGTTTCCCCTTCAACATGGAACGTCTTCGTATCACGCAGGGTCAGCAGAATCTAGACAACATCACAAGGGTATAGCATTAGTTGAAAACATGTTCGATCTCGAAATAATTCTGTCGACATATTTTCAAGTGGAGCTCATCCTGATCAGCTCCTGAACATTCAATTGTGGTTTCATGGCCCTAACTTCCTCCAGTCGAGCGAGTTATCATAGCCCAAGACTCAATTGACTATGTCCGTTTCGCTTGAAAGGAAGAAGACAAAACAAATTCTCAAACTCGTTGAGAATTCCGATTTGCTTTCACCATTTAAGTATATCACTTTATATCAAAGAACTATATGGGTATTCGGCTATATAATTCGATTTATAACAGAGTACAGGAACAAATCCACACAGTTTCCTTCGAAAGAACTTCAATTAGTTGATTTAACCGAGTGGGATCAACATAATCAATACGATATAGCACCTTGCTTCCGACAAGGAAATATCAAAATTGCGAAGAAACAACGTCATTGATAAAGACAGTCAATTATCTTCTTTAAGTCCATCTCTTGACGATCAAGGTCTATTAAGATTTGGCGACCGCCTAGAATTTTCCGAAGTAGAATTCGATGCCAAACATCCAATCCTTCTACTTCGATCACACACCTTTATCAAGTTGATTACCTACACACAATACATTTACATGTAGGAGCTTTAACTCTATACATTTAATAATCAGTGGACTTTTTTTCATCTTTGATGGCAGTGAATGAACTGTTATTAACTGCACTTAAAAATTTGACAGCTGCTACCTTTTAACTACGATGGTAACAGTCTAGTATTGTTTCTTATTCGTTAATGATCGTAAACTGTTTAAAATTCGTTGAGTAGTCGTGGCAGTTTCTATGACTGCATCATTTTGGAAACAGTTTTGTATTATTTTCCTGAAATGTTACTCCTTTCCCTTCGAAACTAATACAAAGGTTTAAAGTATTTTAACTATATGGCAACTGTATTGATACAATATTACTAATTGCTTACGAAAATCTTCGAACCTTTGTTTCTAAAATGCATAAATTATGTATACACAATGATCTTTCGGCAACAATTTTGAATTCAGTGTCGAAATAGAAACATGTATCGCAGTTGCCATGATTGATATATAAAACTGGCATTTTACAATAACAGTTGTTCCAAAAGTGAGTCTAAATTGTCCTTTCTTCTAAGTTACGTTACATTCTCTAAATATTTTGAACGCATATTAGGATTGAATGTTGCATTACGCAAACAGTTTGGCAACATTCAGAAGAAACTGTCTCTTTGCAGAAACGATACTCTCAATTTTCGTCAGTTTAGAAACAGATTAGTTAATTTTTCGGAAACGTCGAGAAACACTCGCTATCAAGAAGTAGCATTGGTACTTAACACTGTTTCTGCTTGGGCCATCATCGAACCAGATCGAACTCATTGCAAACTCAATCATTCTTCTCGCTGGCAACTCATAGACAGATTGTAGAGTTTCTGGAAGAGATATTTAACCACTCTTCAACAAAGGACAAAATTGAAAACTCCAGCGAAACATATCGAGATTGGAGCAATCGTTGTTTTGAAGAATGAAAATTTGCCTCCAAGAAATTGGTTGGTAGACAAAGTCGTACAGACTATTCCAGGTTCCGATGGCTACTTTCGAGTAGTCGATGTTCAGACTCAGAACGAAGTGTTACGCCAATCAATCAACAACATTTGCAAGCCTTTTTCATTGAGAGAAATGTAGACTCTTTTGAAGTCCCTTCAAGGCGGGGGGCATGTTGAATATCATAGCTTATCATTCCTTATTTCGAACATTGGTTCAAATATGATACGATTGAATGCAGTAACATTTTTCACATCTGCACAAATATTTGATTAGGTTTTTATTGATATAAACCTAAGAACATAATTGTGTAATTCACAACACACATCGTAATACCTATAGCATATAGTTGCTTGGTATATGAATCTCGATGTACTTAGCATACAGTTGCTTTGTACAAGATACAAATACATATCGTAATACCGATAGCATATAGTTGCTTGGTATATGAATCTCGATGTACTTAGCATACAGTTGCTTTGTACAAGATACAAATACATATCGTAATACCGATAGCATATAGTTGCTTGGTATATGAATCTCGATGTACTTAGCATACAGTTGCTTTGTACAAGATACAAATACATATCGTAATACCTATAGCATATAGTTGCTTGGTATATGAATCTCAATGGACTTAGCATATAGTTGCTTTGTGCCAGATACACATAATTATATCATGATACCTATAGCATATTGTTGCTTGGTATAGAACAAATGCATCTTGCGATACAAGCATGCACATGTTTCGGTTAATTCCTAGCATTTACACTATCCTATGCAAATATTTGCTAAGATGATGATATCCTTTCTTTATGATCACAAAGGATATCATTTTCTTGCTTTCATGTACTCCGGTACAATAAATGCGTTCCTTGCATATTTCGTTATGGGTACATTGATACTCTGACACAAAGATTTGGTTGGTTATCAACCAATACAAACAACTGCATAAACTTTCTATGCTTCGAAATGAAGCATACTAAAAGATCTAGGAAGATCAAAGAAAAAAGGATAGTGTTATTACACAAATTTCACTTCATTGTGAAATTTGTCGTGTAGTCGCGATGCATTTCACACTTTTTTTTCTCGTTACAGATTTTTCTTTTTTTTGAAGAAAGGAACCGTCCAACATAGAGGAGAAGGACTGTTCAATCTCATTATTAAACAATCCCATGTCGACAGAGGAGCTGGCCGATGATTCTTAAATCATCGGATAATAGATTTAAAATAGTATAACATTTAAAAGAAAATAATTTATATAAAAAAATGAGTATAGTTTAATTATAAAAAGAATTAAAATTGGTGTATAATAAAATTACTAGAAACGTTGTAACCAAAAGTTCGTGTTTTTTTTCTATCATCTTTTTTTTTATCGTTAATATCACTAAAAATGCTTAGTGATACGGAACAATAATAAAAAAAAAAATTGAGAAAATGAAAAATATAAAAATGATATTTAATATACTCATTAAAAATAAATGATGGATCATAATATTTTAAATAAGAATATATAGCTCACTCTATATAGCTAACACATATTCGTACAAATGTGTACATAAATAGGCACATATAGATATACTTGTTTATTTGATTGATGAAGGACTTCGATTGAATTTTCTAGAAATGTACAGCAACATTTTTTTTCAAACGAATTTACATTTTATAATGCACATTAGATATATATATTTATATATATAGATGCCATCGAGGAAGATCTTAAGACTCTAGAAGAACGCAACTGGAAAATTCTGACAAGAAACCGAACAGCGTGGAGCGCAATGTTGAAGGAAGCCAAGGCCAATAAAAGGCTGTAGTGCTCAAGATGATGATGATGATGAATGCACAATAGATGTATAGCTAAAGATAGGTGCAAAAGTATGTGTAAATATGTGCATTGTGTACGTACAAATAATGTAAATTTACAAGTAAATTGTCCAATTTATTTTTTGCTCTAAATCGGAAAAGTAATCTCTCAAAATAGGCGCATGTAATCACATAATTTGAATAAAAACTGACAATGATTTTAGTTGTTAACATTTCCGCATGAAAATCTCAAAATTTATTGATCCAAAAAAGAAAGAAAGATAATAAAATCTAAAAATTCTTACTTTGTAAAAAAAAAGAAAAAATAAAATTTCCCAGTTATCCTTTAATTTAAATTGAAATACATTTTTACATCGGAATATACTCAAATGTTGACTTTTCGAATACTTCTAATTTTTTTATGTATGTATAATAAATTCTTGATATACTTTCATAATATTATTCACTTATTCAGTAAATATTTATTCTCACTGCTTGTATTTTTCAATTATCATCGCGTACGTTTTGTTTCAATTCAAAGAATTTGAAATGCATCTGAATGCAATTTAATCAAAAAAAAAAAAAAAAAAAAAAAAAAAAAAAAAAAAAAAAAATTGTTTTTACAATGAAATTAAATTCACTTTTCTTAATATTGTTAAAAATTTTGTAGTATTTTTTTCCAATTTAATTTTTCTAATTTTTTATAAAATATAAAAGAAAAGTATATAGATAATATATACACACTTATACATGCGTACATATTTACGTTTTGAATAGTCGTTTTTTTTAATAGAGAAAAGTACTTTATTTATTTATATTTTTGTTTTTTTTTTCACTTCTGTAGATTTCCTTGTTTTACAATTTGAGTAAAATATTATGGGTAATTTTTCTTGAATTCTTTTCTTTCTTTCTATATACTATTGATACTATGTAGATAGGTACACACATTGGTATATTTCAAAATATATTTTTTTCTTGTTTGCTTTAGAAATGACTTACTACACTTTATTTAATAAATCCTTAATTAAAAGTAAGAAGCACTTTTCATGATTATGCATTTTTTTTTTTTTTTTTTTATATTAGGGAATGTTGGTTTTGTAAAAAATTTTCTATTCAAAGAATAGTACAATACACGAAATATTTGTATGCATCTATGTAGCTATAGTGTATACTATTCATTCTTAAGTACGCACACTTGTATTCATATATTCGTATGTAATGTGTGTGTGTGATGTTACTCGTTTTGTACAGTACTTGTTTTGTATTCAAATTAAGAGCAAAGAAAATATAATTTCTAAAAGCAAAACAAAGGATATACTAGTGTTTGTGTGTGTGTGTATAAGCACAATAATTCTGTAGTAAATATGGACGTATTTTAATTTTTTAATTCTAACTCTAATAAATTGATTTTTTTTCTTGTATTTTAAAATTGTATTTCTATAACTATTTAAACAAAGTGGTTTCATTAAAATTAATTTTTATTATTTATGTTTTCATCTAAACAAATAAACTCTCCCACATCCCACATGCTTGTTCAAATATTTATTTAATGTATATTGTATATATGCGATTTGTGCTTTAACTTTTAAAGATTTGTCTCAAATTAGGACATTTTTTCATTTGTTTTATTTGATTTTTTTACAACCTACTTCGCACCAAAAAATCATCAAAGAATTAAGGTGATTTATTATTTAATTATAAATAATCACGTATACTAATTTTTATTTTGTTTAATGAAAATTCATTTTCTCTTCAATTTATTCTTAGAGTTTTCTAAAGAAATGAATTTATATTTTTGAAGGGCACTATATTGAAATGCTTCTACACAGAGATAATAATGACCAGTTCTCATATAAATGCACCATTGAAGGATCTTTCTTCACATTTAAACATTACAGATTACAGCCATCTTTGTTAATGTTATCTTTGTGTTATCTTTAATGAAGTAATTTGCTAAGAAAAAAATTATTTTACTATTTTATCATATTCATAAATTTGAATCCCTTTTATCCTTTATCCTTAAAATTCAATGCAGTTGATTTTCAAAAAGTTTTGATACAAACAAACTCAAATATGTCATTCAATGTATAATTCCGATTACAATTCAGAGAAAAAATTATAAAATTTTATACTTCACAATCTATAATGCCTATAATAAATGTGTAATTTTTACTTCTTTCAGAAATTAAATACTGAAGGGGAGAATATAAATAACTAATAGAGGTATGATAAAAAGCAAAATATCATATAAAAACTTAAAAAAAAATACATAAAAATATTTTTTCCATTTACGAGAAATCACTTAAAAACTTTTTGTGTGTGTAAGTATGAAAATTCATAAATAGCTTTTATATATTGTGTGGAAACAATATTCAAAAATAGCCATCCATCCCGAATATGAAAATTTTCTTAATACAAAGATGAATATGCTATACAATACAAAAATGAGTAAACATGATGTGTGAAATACTACTCGTATTATCGTAGCATATGCTATAAGTCCTGTTAGAATCAATGACCTCGACAGCTTCAGAGTGTGTATAAAGCGAAGGAGAAAGTATTAAAAATGTTGTTTGTTTATTTTCTGTGTTCCTTATATACTCATAATGTTTGCATTCTACTAAGAGAGAAAATCAAGTTTTACAGAAGAAGAAAATACGAATAAACATGATGTGTGAAATACTACTCGTGTTCTGGTAGCGTATACTATTGCCTTATTACCTCCATTTTGTTCGATAGTATGTAGAAAGGGAAGGAGCAAGTATAAAATGTTGTTAGTTGATTTTCCGGATTCTTTGATTTGCACTATTCGTAACACAGACAAAATCAACTTTTTGTGAAGAAGGAAAATATGAGTACAGAGCACACATGATGTGTAAGTAGAATACCAATAAAAAAGAAGAGCAAGAAGCAAGTGTAGAATGTTGTCAGTTGTTTTTCTGTGCTTGTTCATTCACATTATTCGTAACAGAGAGATAATCAACATTTTCCGAAGACTAAAAATATTGTACACATGCGATGAGTGAAATATTACTCGTATTTGCTTAGCGTACAGGTACTCGTATGCATTCTAATCTGATGAAGAAAATAAATGTAAATAAAAATCAAATGAAATCTTATCCGAAAATATTCTCATTAAAATGTCATAATCATTTCATGAGAATCTTCTCATCGATTGACATAAAAGAAATTCAAGAAAAATGAAAGTAAGAAAAACAAAATGAAATCATATTGGATCAGATACATAATGCAATGCATATGTCATACTTGTGCATGTATGAATATTGATTTGCTTCCATTTAAGTATTATTAAATTAAAATATTTTTTTTAGATTTGAAGAAAAAATATTTGAAAAATTTCTCAAATTTTCCACTCTATTTGGTTACAAATTTCGTTCGTTATGTAATCTATTATACCTATAAGTATTAATACCACTCGTATATGTGGGTATAATGTACTAGAATAAGCTCATTTACACTTATAAAACAACAAAAAATCCAAACAAATAACATTGATTATTTTCTTGCATTAAATGTCACACTCTCACACTTAGATAAATGTGTTCTTTTTTTTTTATTCAAAAATTAATATATTTTAAATTCAATAACTTCGAAAGTACATTTTCGTTTTTCAAAAGAATTTTCAAAAATGACAGAAACAAGAAAAATAAATTTCTTCTAATGCTGAAGAAGATTGTTTCTTGAATTTTCCTGTTTTTTTTTTTTTTTTTTTTTTTGAATTTTTCGTTTAGTTTTTGTTTTTATTAAATCATTTTCGTGGGTGGTGGCTAAAAAAATTTCGTAATATGTATTTTTTTTGGAAATTAATTTTAATTGAAGCTCCGCATACAAATAAATGTTCTAAAAATAGAGAAGATGTCAAAAAGTGAAAAATTATTATTTCGAAAATATTTTATGTATAATTCCTATGCATGTATTACATACAAATGTACACATTTTCATTATGTATTGATGAATTTTTTTTTTTTGGCTCATTGCCTAAAATTTTTAGAAATATTTTTTTTTCAATTTAAAAGTAATATGTAATAAAAAAATTATTAGAAACACTTTATTATTCTTCTAATAAACAAACACACAAAACGCATGTACTATATGTATGTACATATGAATATTATGGATGGTGTATTATGGACTTGTACATTTGGGAAAAATTCATGACAAAACATCATACTACTGTGTTCGAAATTATTTCATTCACTTCCTTAAAATATCAGAAATTTTCCGCAATGTTATTCTGCTAACATATGAGATGAGTGCGAGAATGTACGCAAAAAAGTTCAAGGTGAATTATTATAATTTGATTGAACGAAAATAAAGCATATTATGTATGTTCGTACCGGTACGCGAATACAGTTAATAATGTAATAAACATATTTTATGCTTGAATAATAAACGAAAGAGAAAATGAAATTTGTTCAAAAAATTACATTTATACAAATTTATGTTGTAATTGTAAATGTATTAGTTTTTATATTTACATTATATATACGAACTATGAATTTATATGTACGTTAAATAAAATCCATACTAAGTAGTATATGTATACAAAAATATATTATGAATGGTGATGAAAAAATCTCTCTTGATGAATATGTGTAACGTAAATTTTATGTAATAATTTTGTTTAATTTAATCGTTAAGAAAATTACTTATCATAAACGAAAAGGAAAACTTTTTAACTACATTTTATACGTAAATACAGTATAGTATATGAGTACTGTAAATGTTGTTCTTAAGTAAATTTATTCTGTTATCTTTGTGCTTCATTATTATTTTTTGTTTTACTTTTGAATATTTTCAACGTGCATAATAATCTTGTTACTATTATAATTATTATAGATTGTAACTAACGACAAAATACATAATAGTTCTACCAGTTCTATATACAGTACAGCACTCGTACTGTAAAATCCTAGATGTTGTAAAGTTTATTAAGATTATGAAAATTGTTAAATTTTATTTTTGATGATTTCTTTTCATATAACACAATTATCAAATATTGTATGTATTTTAAATTTTGTGAGGATCTAAATCAATGTTGTCATTTATACGATGAAATATGAATCTTTTTTAGTTAAAATTCTTGTGCTATTTATATATGTGCTTAACATGAATTTTAAAATATGTAAATACAGCTCAACAATTAGTGATTATACAGAATATTATATCTACAAGTAAAATAGTCCTAGTTGATTTTAATCTCCCATTAAGTTTTTCTATTGTAATTAAAGAAATAATTCATTCATTTAATTTAATGCGAAAATATACTACTATGTACGTATATTTATCTTGGAAAATTTTTCAAAAATTTCATTATCTTAGCGAAGGATATATCGAAATGATAAACAAAATGCATACTACGTATGGAAATATCTATCTCCCCTACTGCAATTAAAACAAATTACCTACCTACATATGACTAATTAGATTTAATGTGCACTAATTATGCTTTTGTTCGAATTAAAATTACTCAAAAAGGCTATAAATCAAAGTCATTATCATGAATTTTGTTTATTTATGTTTTTTTGTTTTTTTTTTTTGTTTTCAAAAATGTAGAATGAAATAGAATAGAAAAATGTATTCTATTCATTCATAAAAAACAATAGTCATCATGAAGCTATGTATGTAAATTGATTTTGAAATCCCTTTCCAGCGAATGTAGATATAGTACGTTTTGTATTCAAAAGGAGTGTTCAATGATAAAACGTCATAAATTATCCTTTAAACATCCCATTTTTATGTTCATTCTTATTATCTTTTTTTTTTGTTTCTTTTGTATTGACATCCATATTTATAGGAATATATTTATATACATATTATGCAGAAGCAATCATTCTATACTTGATTTTATTCATACATATTCACATATTCACATATATGAATGGAATAAACATAAAACAATAGACTAGAAAATTACCTATAATACCATTCCTAGAATTTAACTTCTTGTACATATCTATAATACAAAAGAAAATACTTTATTTACTATTTTGTTTTTGTTTTTGTTTTTATTGAAACAAAAAATGTGAATAATATTCTGTTTAGTCAATAATGGTGTATACCTAGCACAATTAGTCATTCAAATGTCCGATTGTAGTGTGTTATTCATTCTTTATATTTTTGTTATTGTTATTTTGTACATTTTTTGTTTTATTTTTTTTTTTTTTTCTAAATAAAAATGAAAAAAAAAATCGTGTAATTGTATTATTCATTCGTCAGGAGATCTCAATCAACCACAGAATTTCAAGTTAAAAATCACTCTCCAGAATTTATACATATAACTCATATACAATACATACATACAAGTTTACTACAAGCGAATACGAGTATTAATATGGTGGCGTGTAGTGTAATAAATATATGAAGTCGATTTCGTTTCTATTTTTAATGAATAAATGGTCATATGTTTCGTGACTGGCTCGTAAATGAAAAACGAAAAAACAAAAAAATAATAATGTGAATGCATGTATACTACTCTCATATATCCCAAACAGGATCTATACAAAACTAATGGTTTTATTGAAAAAATACAATCGACTCTATTGTATTATTACTAAATTTCGAATGGAATGATAGTAATATAATAGGAAAAAAATACCGAAAAACGATTGACTATTTTTTTTTTTTTTGTTTGATGCCTTGTTTAGTTGATTAAATACCTGACTATTGCTGTGCCTTTTTAACGAACTATGAATATTGTACTCCATGATCTATAGTAATATTATTCTCCCCTACACACACCACACGTAATATTAAAATTCATTCATTCATTCAAAAAAGAAAAAAAAAAACAAATAAATAAATGCAACGAAATCGTATACGAGCACAATAATAAATATCCACTGTATATTTTTTTTTTTTGTTTTTTTTTGAGACTGAAGGACTAGACATCATATACTCGTACTACGTTTGTATTTTTTTTAATGTTTTGTGTATTTTATAGGTACTCATCGTATATGAAAAAAACCCATCTGTCAGTGTCTTTTTCAAAATTTTTATTATGAATTTCACCTTTTTTTTGTTTCTTCTATTTTACTATTTTTGTGTGTTTTTTTTTTAGTTTTTAGTTGGGTTTTTTTTCTTTTACTGCCCTATTAGAATCCTGAAGAATTGAGTCACATAAAATACCACTCCCTGGGGATGAATAGCATAAAATGCAACTTCAATTATTGTTTATGGTATATCATTTTGTTGTTTTAATTTTTATTTTTTTTTTTTTTTTTTGTATTGTTCATTTTGGTTACGTTAATTTGAATCCAAACTCTGCTGATGATTATTCTTCTGGATATCATGCTGATTTTTGTTTTTCTTATAATCGTTAATATTTATACACATCTCTGTTATAAGCAGACAAAATAGATAACACATAATACTATCATATAATAGAGAAATAAAATTTTTTTCTGGTGACTTTCTTAATATATTTTGATGAGTTTCTGTGGTCTCTGCAGAGTATATATAAACATAAATATACAGAATGAATATGAATAAAATATTATGTTAAGAGTGTTAAATAACTTTTGTACAATTATGTATGTTAATGTGTATATACATAATAAGAATATTATACATTATAATGCATAGTTATTGTCGGTATATATAAATAGACTTTATCTGAATAGTGATAACATTTGACACGTTCGATATTCTAATCTCATAAAATGTTCATGAACGAGTAAGTGAGTATATACGTACATCTTCATGTATTAGTATAGTATTTATGTCTATTGAAAAAAAAAAAAAATTTTTACAAATACATTTACATTTATATTTTAATAGAAAAGGAAATATAACCCCAGGAGAGGTTATTCGATAAATGCTTGTAATAATTAATTCCTTCGGGATAAAATGATCCAAAATCATTCCGAAAAGTTATAACCATTATATTACACGCTCTAATATATATGTACTTACATATGCATGTATCTACATACATATGAATTTATCTTTGATTATAATATTAAATCCAAATACTGTTCGTATGTACATATGTTTGAATAATTATATAATATGGTATAAGTATATGTACATATGTATGTGTACCATGTACGTAATGTTATATTATACATGTACCATACAAAATATTTAATATCATATAAATTAGGATGCTTAAATGCAAATTTTGTAACATCAAAAATATATTTCCGGAACATGGGACACATTTCCAATAATTTGTAGTTTCTTTTCTATATAATGTGTACGTGTGTTTTTTTTTTTTTTTATTATTTTGGAAAGAAACTGAAATAGTTAAAAGTGAATAAGAAAATTGTTCTAATTTTCTGAAGATTTCTTATAAAAGCATTTTAATGTTTTATTTTATAACCTTGTTTTCAGATTCTTTTTTTTTTTTTGTAGAAATAAATATTTAAGAATTAAATTTTTAGTTTTATTTATATTTTTGTCGTTGTTTTAATTTTGAAAATTTATGTTTTTTCTACATTTTTATTTTGTCTTTTTAGTTTTTTTTTTTTTTCAAATAAAGTTTAGTTTTTCTTTATTACGTAAATTTTTAGGTGCACGAAGTAAAACATTAAAAACACTGCTTATACGTTTTTATTTTATTCACTTTCAATTTTACCGAAATACATATACGAGTATGTAGCTACATACTGTTGTGAAAAATTGAAATAAAAATTATGTATTTTCTAGTTTTGTTTTATGTCTTTACTCATTTCGATTGTTAATACAGGTTAATACAAAAGTATTTATAGGCAGATCGTTTTCAAATAAGAAGATGATCATTCTCAAAAGCTTTTGAAGGAAATTTTTGTCTTTTGACGATGTATGAATGAAACAATAGAATTGAATATGAATTGAACAATTCTCGAGGATGAAAATACACAATAATTGCGAATTTACTTGAATACTATAATACATTTTTAATTAAGACTTTATGCTTTATTCTTATCATTTTTATCTTTTTGCATCGCAAATAAAAAATCTAGATATGAAACAGTTATGAACGGTCAGGACTTTATCAGGCAGAATATTGATGAATGTAAAGCACAATTAGCTACCCATTCATCATGTAAAAATGAAGGATAACCGCAAAAAATTTTATTTCTTCAAAATATTAACTGTTTCATAAAATATTTTTCGAAATTTAACTAAATTTTTCTTCTAAATTTTTGATTTAAATTTTCATTTATTACGATGAATTTTTGGCTTTTAAATAATGTAACTAATCTAAAGACTCCAATTCATTTATTTCATGTACATTCTGTTTACTTTTTATTGTTTTCCATTGTTTCGATATTTTCTATTAATTAGACCTCATGACTATTTAATAACTTCTAGGATTTTAATTGTTTAAAAATACCTTGAAGGTATATAACCCTTGATGAAACTTATTATTGTAAGAAAAATGTAAAATAAATTTTACGTTTGACTGTGCGTAATTATTCAAGGATATCCTACATATATAATTTGAAAAGAAGAAACAAGAAATTAGGTGTACTGAGTATATTTAAATGAGTGAATATATAGACAAAACAAAAGATAATTTCATGCACATACTTACATAAATAATATTCATAAGGATTTATGTATTCATATATATATATTTAAGTAGGTACATAATTCCTTTATCCTTGATGCAGAAAATGTATACGTATATCAGTGCATATCTCAATAAATTTCAAGTTAAGAAAACTATGTTTCACTTAATACTCTCCATCATAATAAAATCAACTGAATGTGCATTTACATTTACATTTATACTGGTAGTGGTACCTTAGTATATCTACGTGAAATCATTAACAGTTCCATTGAAATACTAGTGAGTGGTGACTTGGTCAATGAACGTTTTACCATTCTGTCAACCGTATACATACTCCAATGCTCCAATAATTTTCTACTTAGAGTGTGTTTCGTATCTGTAATCTGTATGTATCCAATATTTTTATTCACTGTGTTGTATACATTATAGTATAGAGAGTATACAGAGATTTTTCTCTCAATGTCTAGGGCTGATAAAATTCAAATTTCCATTATTCATACATATGTAGGAATGTGTGTATTCATTTATTATCCACAAATTTTCATCTATCAGCTGTTCTAAGGATGAAAATTGGTGAAAAAAAAATGTGAAAAATCACGAAAATCTGTGTATACCACCATAATGACGACGACAACGTATTCGACGAAGAGTATGTTCATGCGTATCAGTTTTGGTTTGATTTGAAGAAAAAAGTTGAACGAAAATAACGAATTATCGTACATTATGAAGTTTTAAGGAAGTGCTTGCTATACAACTTCAAAGTTCTGATGTTGAATTTGTTTTTCAATGTTTTTTTTTTTTTGGTTTTTTGTTCTTTACGGTGTTTCTGCTGATGTTATTTTGTCTTCGATCTGAGAGTGTGTATGCATACGCATCATTATATTGAATATCCTTATGAATAGATCCATTGAACAATTGAATATCCTGACGAAGAAGAAAGTATGAAAAATTTTTGGGTTTTTGTTTTATTTCAAATTTTGTATATTTCAGACAGAATACACTACAAACACACACATACGAGGACAAAATAATGTAACATATTCGTAAAATTCAACATATATCTACATGATACAATATAACACATATTCCACTCGTATATATACACATATTACACACAGCACCAGATGATTATTGGTGACAACAAAAAATATATGTAATATAAAATCTTCAGCATACATACAGCCAGTATGTACATAAATTATGTACATACATATAATAAAAATAACGTTCGGTTTTCTTAAAGCTCAGGCCCAAAACAGATAATCATCGGTGTGATGTGTTGTTATATATAGTAAATTTATTCAGTTCGTTCAGAGTTATAAGTGCTTTTAGATGAAAATGTTTAGTATGAGTTCGTATTTACGGATAGTCTTATGAGATTCGCGTTGATTTTCGGTTATTATACTGCATATCTCTCTATATATTTTATTATTTTTATATAATATACACACATATAATATTATTATTATTATTATGCCTTATAATTACAATTGATTTGAAGTTTTTTTTTTTCTAAATAGATAAAATAAAAAAAATAAAAATTAAATTAAAATTAAAAACAAAAAAAAAAAACAATTAAGAATCAATTCATTTACAAAAATCAAATCTGTATACTATGGTACAGATTGTAACAGAAATTCAAACAATAAATATAAGAGAAACAACATTTTTTATAAATACTACATACAGAATTTATAATTTTGGATTATTTTTACCATCAGAATAATATCTACATAAAATCCACTTATTAAATACAATATCTGCATAAATGTATATTCAGTGATCTTTATTGTGTTTATTATTATTGCAAAAAAATTTATTGTTATTATAGTATTATGTATAATTATCATATATTTTGTGTATTTTTATGTACATACATACATATACAATTTTAAGTAAAAACCAACAATTTTTATTGCAATATAATGACAATTTATGAAGAATAGTTATTGTGTGCAGTTTTAATTTTGTTGCGGTTTTTTTTTTGTTTTTATATTTTTTAATTTTATTTATTTTTGTATCTTCCTTAATTTTTTTCCATTTTGAATTGATTCACATGCATATTGCTATGTGAGAGTGAAAGAAAGAAAATAAATAAATAAAAAAATGAATATACTGATAAATATGATAAAAATGCATAAATTTCATAAGATATTATTATAATAACCATTGTACATAATATGTACATATATAATTAATGCATATACTGTATATATGTATATTACACAATAAATGTAATTACTATAATAATTCATTTAATAAAAATAATAAATAAAATAATAATTATTCATGATGTATATCATTAAAAATATGATCGTTAAAATATTACATACACTATGTGTACATTTATGTACTTAAAAATTGCATAATATATGTGTGTATTTGTAAATGATGTGAAAAAAATACAAAAAAATTTAATTAAAAGTTACTTCCCTTAAGATGTCATCAATAATTTGTGTAAAAATAACAAAATAACAACCTATAAAAGTACTCAAAGTTATACGTAGATAATAATTTATATAGTAGTATTTAAGAAGCATGATATATTTTGTGCTGTAAGCGTTAAGTAAACAAAAATGAAAAAGTAAAAACAAAAATAATTAAAAAAAAAAATAAACATAAGAAATAAAATGTAAAGTGAAGAAAATCTCTTTAATACGTTTTGGTTTCGTTAAATTTTTTTGTTGTTGTTGATATTTTTGCTAATTAATATGCAAAAAATATGGTTGTGAAATAATTTAAAATGTGAAAAATTTTTCGAATTTAATATCTATACAAAATAAATAAATAATAGGTATACATTACATGCATAGTACATTTTCTCCTATTAGATATGAGTATACGTGAATTTATAATTAAATTAATTTCATTATAAAAAATCTATAATACAAGAAGAAAATTATTTATAATATCAGAAAACATAGATAATGATATGCATTGATATGTACATACATCCATATATACTTATGCTTATGTACTTGCATGCATATAGATACATTATGTGAGATATTATGTGAGATTGATAAAATATGTATAGTATGTATATGATAAAATTATTTATTTATTTATTCTTTTTCGTGTGTGATGATAATTAATTAAAATTTTAATAAGATACAATTAAAAAGAGCAGCATAATAACAAAAAAAGGCAATAAAAAATACATATGTATATAAAATAAAATGAAAATCTCTTTTGAATTCATCAGTTTATATACATATGTACATTATACATTCATATTTAAATAAATAGATAATATGTGGGTGGATGTGTTATATAGATATCGTAAATAAAATGTACAATTCTTATGTCAGATTTTCGTTAAGTGTTAATTATTTGCAATTATACATACTCGTATTATAGAAGATGTATATGAAAATATTTTGAATAAAAATATTTATCATTACTGTACGTACAAAAGCCATATAAACGAGTGTATAAACAACATTTATGTATGTACGAAAAAACAAACCGTACATTCAAATAAAATCTAAAACAAATTGAGTACATACTCATCATTTTATTTATACATTACATCAGAACATGTATATAGAGATATTGTAATGTACATTAAATGTATATTTTTATAAGTACTCGTATAAACATACATATATGTTCATATATGTATGTCGTATGTTTATATAAATATAAATTTTCGTATATATGTATACATAAATGTATATGCACATAGGTACATTAAAGAATTTTATGTCAAAGAAAATATTTTGGATTAAAATTCATTTTTAACCGGCCTTTTTTATTTTTAGATATATATTTTATGTACACACACGATATGGTTGGTCAGTGAATTGTGGTGTTAAAATACTAATAATAATAATAATAATAATAATACACTCGTTACAATTCAAAATAAAAAAAAAAAAAATAAAAAAGTACACAAAAACAAAAAATAACAAAAAAAAAACATTTTAATAAAAACGAATTCATTTATTACAATAATAGAATATCAAGTGGTGTGTAGAAATCTAAATATACATTCATGTACATTATGTATATTTTTATAGATATGCACATAAAAATATAGTATGCACATATATATATGTATATTATATTATTATTCTGATTGATTGCCTCTATCTCTTTGGCATGGTCCTGTTTGTTTTATAAATAGATTGTATGAATGTATAAAAAGAAATTTACTCAAGGAATATGCCAATGCCCCATAATTGTATGTATATAGTAACCTATATAAAATTGATATTAATGTTTTTATTGAAAAAAAAATACATTTATATAGCTATAAATATATATAAATACAATGTGAATATGTAAGCAAAAATATAGATACATTATATTGTATGCGTGTATAGAGTATATAGAGAGATTTATACTATATAAATCTTTTGTTCATTATATATGACAATTTTATTTTATCTTATTATTTTTTTATAATTTTTTTTTTCATCATATGAAAAAAAGAAAGTATCATACTTATTACTATATACTATTTGAACTAGAAAAAAAAAATATTCATGTTTATCACCGATATCAAAATACTCGTCTATCAAAATATAATGTTACATGTAGCTGTACATATCTATATGTATGTATGGTACGTTTACATATTATTATGTAAAAAAAAATGATAATTATTCAAGGATTATTATACTACATACAAATATTATTTATCTTTATGATTGATTATACTTTGGATTTCTTTTTACGTAGATACCCATTAGATATTTTTTCCTTTACTACATGTTTTCTTTCAATATACTCCAGTAATTTTTTGTGTTATGTACATATTCACTACACCATTATTATTATTATTATTATTATTGTATAAAAAAAAAAATTTGAAAAATATTTTCCGTGAACTTTATTTCATGTAGGCGTTCATGTTTTTATGTATGTCAATATATTATATTAAGCAATTTATACAAGATTTTTTTGATAAAATATTGGGTATTTGATATATCACGCACATACATACATACACACATATGTATGTACATATACAAATATCATTAAGTCCAGATTTATTTAAAATATTACAGACTGATATTATATGTTGATAATAATTTTTATCTGGCCATAATGAAATCGTTTATGGTATGGTATGTAAGTATGTATGTAGATGTGAGAAGGCTTACAACATGAACATTTAATTTTTATAATTAATCCATATGTGTAAATATGTATATTATTATATAATTACGTATGTACAATGTATGCTTATTATTTGTGTAAAACTTTCAAAATCGTCTTTATAAATAATTTTATTTTTTTTATTTTATTTTTATTTTTGGGTTGGTATTTATTTAACTATACAAATTCATACATAAACAAAAATACGAATTACAAAGTTTACGTGAACGTGATTTTAATTAATAATGAGCTGAAAAGCTATCAAAAAAAAAAGGACTTGGATAATGTGTAATTCCATACATGATTACATACATATACCTAGTCGTGAATATCTGCACATAATATGTATTATCAATTCAATACTTTCATAATAAATTTATACGAGTATATACGTATGTAATGTACATCTATACGTAAATATGAATTAATTTGAAAAGTATGTCAAAAAAGGTTTTTGGTTACACACATAATGTATGAGTATATATGTTTATAAATTTTATTTTCTTTTATTTTTGTTTTCTATTCTGTTTGTTTTGTTTCGTTACATTATGGAATATCCATAAAGATATGTATACTATATACGTATATATTTTGTATTAAGACCGTATTATTATTTCTTCTAATTAGCATCTCATTGATATTCTTGATACAAATAAGTATATACAAACGTATAAATTTTTAGAAAATACATATTTTTTAGACAATATTCTGGTATTATACATTATGCATTAAATTTCCATTTCAAAAACATTTACACAGATTTACGCACATGTACTCCATAAATACATACATATTATGTATTATGATGTACACTATACCATGTAGTATACGTATGTATTTATATCGGAATACTTCAAAATCATTCATTATCAAGAATTAACCTTTAATCCTCTTTATTATTATTATTATAACGAACGAAAACATATGAAAAATTAAAAATAAATACCAGCGTTTCTCATAATACGAGTATATATAATGTGTTGCAAATCATATTGTGAAAATTTTAAATTTCAATTTCATTTTATGTGTAACAAAATTTGCATAAATCTTTTTTAGCTATTTATATAAATCTTTATACTTTAGCTATATACATACATGCATGTATGTTTATGTCAATTTAATGTTATACATATACATACTATGTATTATACATCTTTTTAAATGAAAATAAAAAAAAAATTATTTAAAATAACTAAAGAACAATCAAGTTAACAAACAAAATGAAAACATAAAAAAAAAACAAACAATATTATTTTATTTTGTATATAAAAATACGAATTGAGAAAGAAAAAAATAATATATTTTGAAGAAAATGTATACGGAAGAGGCTTTTAAGCTTTTAAAAAATATACACACATAGTATTTTCATGACAATATTTATATGAGCACTTAAGATTAAGATAATGTAGATTTACAATTTTCATAAATTATACGCACAGAACGTATGGTACTATATGATGATGATGGTGATAATAAATGAAAAAATAAGAAGAAAATGAATATAGAAGAAACAAAAAGAACAAATTGGTATACAGGGAAAAAAATTCAATAAAAGACTTATTCTATTTCTTTCAATTATTTGAATTTTTTTTCATTAACTTTTTTCTCGTAAGCATAAAAATATAATGAAAAATTTAGAAAAAAATATAGAACAAGATTTTATGATTTAATAGTAGATAACTTCTTTTTGTTATTGCTAAAATTAATCCTTAAGAATTTATTTTTTGTTTAGATTGAATTGTCTTAAGATTTACTTAGAATACTATGAAACCTTTTACATGAAATGTTTTACATTTTTTGTAATTCTTTAAATGTAAAATATTTAATTTTGTCATTTTGATAGAACTAACTGTGAATTTCAATATTTCCGTCAAAATGTATGAATATTAATCTATATTTTGAATTCGTATAGTGACAATTCTTAGGAATACTTTTAATTAAATTACGATTATCCTCTTGATTTACCTAAGTGTCTGTTCTTAAACACAATTTATGATACAGCCAAAATCTTTATAAAACAAATTTTTGAAATTTTTGTTCCTGTCATCTGAATAGGATTATACATACATATTTAAATCACTGCTTTATGATGTAAAAGAATCGTTATTGTTATAATGTATAAATCATTGAAACATATACATATCCAATAAGAATATCTCTGTGATAGTTTAAATAACATACAAAAGATTTCCTACATACATACAAACAAGTATATAGTCGCATATATACTAAGATTTTCTATTCTTATTCAAATTAATTTTGGCTACGTTTTTCAAAATTCATTTATAGTACATAACGTAAATACAGCAGTAGTATATAATATGTATGTAAATAAATTGATATAACCCGTATATACATATATAAATATGATTAACTCTGTCTATAAAGAATTTATAATTATATTATGATATTTTCTTCCTTTTCGTTTGTTCTTTTATTATTTATTTTTAATCATAATTAATTTTTACGCATTTGTGGTTTTAACAAGATTATATATGTATGTATGTATGTATGTATAATTTTGTATATAGAGAATCACACATAATGGAATTATATAATTATTAAAAATCTATTGTTCATTGTTCAAATAAAAATTTTTTCATTTATTTTTTAATGCCTTCCTTCCGTCAAAATTTTCGGATTTACATATATTTTTTTCCTTATTATCTTTTTTGAATTCTGTGAACAAAATCTTAATTAAAATCTTATTAAAAATATGAAATCCTAAAATAATAATTTGGCACATTTTATATGATATGTGTGTTATTAAAATTGATTATATAATTTATCAGTGTATATGAGTTTGAGCATACAAAAGACGTTATGTACATATACACATAGACATGTATATCTATAGAATTTATTCGATAATTATTAAGAAAATGAAATATCTACCTATATGTACAAGGTAAAAAGAAAGATTTTAATTGAATTATTATTATAATTAAACGTATATATGGTATCTATATGCGTAATGCTGTAATTAGATATATACATGTATGCACATAACGCTTATATAACACTTACTGAATATAAGTATAATACAGTATAGATTTTCAAAGGTTTTTAATAAAATTTATATTCAGTTAATGATCCTATAATACATACTCGCTTATTGTATAACATAATTTTTTAGATTATATTTCCATAAGGATAGATTTTTGTTTTTACAATGAACTAAAAACAAATTGAATTTAATTCAAATTATATCTAACTACTAATCATATAATATCTTATTTGGGCACATAAAAAATGTGTACTTTCAAAATAATTCTCACTAGTTTTTATGATTTTTTATAACATTGATCCTGGATAATCTATAAAAAAAAAATTCCACTTTTTTTTTCATTACCTTCTGAATTTGAACATAAATTAGATGCTTTTCATTCTAATAAATTTTCTAGTGATAAAAGCACTTAATATTACAGCAATCTACATACATACATATACATATGTACGTAGAGGTGTTTTGTTTATAAAAATGTATCAGGAATTAAACGAACATCCTGTTATACATTATTCACATTATTTGTTTCTATTTGTTTCTCATTTTTGTTTTTTGTTCGTATTTTGTTCGTTTTGGTCGATTTAGTTTTTCTATTATTTGTAGCTATACTATAAAAACACACATACATATACGTACGTATGTTGTAATCAATAATCGTATATAAGATCTAAATCTACATAGTATATATCCTGTGTAAACGTAAAGATAATTTCATGCTTAATGGAATGAGTACATAACATCTACATACATTACTTACGACGAGCGTAAATATGCAATACATCAAACATACATATATACGAGAATGTATACCAGGAGAATAATCCGCATATACATACTACATATACAATTTTATGTAAAATATAAATAATCGTTAAAGTTTCTCTATTGATGTGAAATAAATAAGAATAGAAAAGCATAAAAAATTTTTATACATACACACAAATACAAATACAAATTTGATATGTCATTGATGATTGAGATCTTTTATTGTGATTCATGAAATCCATTAAGATCAATAAAGTGTGTGCATATATGTATACATATATAAATATAGAGAGCTAAATACGATTGGCAATTTTATATAATTTTTTTTTCCCAGTTATATATTATTGTATGTTTGTATTTGTATTGATTACCATATAAAGTTGTATGCGTATATATGTATTACTGTGTACATATAATAAAGATTAGAATTATATGTATATACATGAGAGATGAAAATAAAAATAAAAACAAAAACAAACATCAACAAATAAAAATGAACAAATAAAAAATAATAAATCAATGTTTCCTTAAAATAAAAATAAATTTACCATGTAGAAAGTTTAATTTTATAAATAATATGAAATTAAAAAGAAAGAAAAACTAAGCTAAGCAATAAATATTGTTTCATCATACCATATTATACTTGTATTTATGTAGCTACATACAGTCATGGAGAGATTATACATATAAGTAATATACGAGCACATATTATATTTTTCTATTCCTTATTATTTTTTTTTTAAATGGATTTTTATTAGAAAATGTAATTCAAGGAGATTACATATTTTTATTCATTCATTTCACTTCATTCGAGCTCAAATCATGTGAATAAAAATGCTCGTGGAATGAGTACGAGAGAGTCTTATTCATCCATATAATAATAACAAAAAATATTACACTATGTTTACTTAGTTTAGTAATGGCTCAATTATTTCGTATATGTTATGTTCCATATTTTATGAAATAATAATTGTCATGTGTGTTGGTAAAATATGAATGCATATTCACTTTATGTGCTTGACTTGTATTCCAATATTTTTATCGTGTTTAAAATAATTCAATGAATTCATTTTATTCGATTAATTTATTTGAAAAAAAAAAAATATTCTATTCCTGCTGATATTAATTTCATTTAATTTGGTATTAAATTATATATGTATATATCATCCCTAAAGATTTTGAAACACAAATAATAAAGAGGACTTTTCAATTTATTGTCATTTTCAAAAAGTATCACACAACACAAAATAAAAAATGTAATTTTAAAATTTTTTCTATTTCGTTCAAATCGAATCCTTGATGTAACAAAAAAAAAAAAAAAAAAAAAAAAAAAAAGAAAAAAATATCGCAAAACCTTACTGGCAATCATGTTGTGAGTAGTAATAATTGACATTAATTTACATCTTAAATTCTAAATGAAACATGATGTAAATGAAAAAAGGATAACGATATATATATGTATGTACTATCGCATATGAAAATTTATAACAATAATAACTTAATAAATAACAGATAAATCATTACAATAAAATAGATAACAGATAAAAATGAAAAATAAAATGAAGTTATTATGAAAATTCTTATATTTTTCTCTTCTTTATACAAATACGTATTTGACTGTATTATATGTATGCAGATGTTAGGGAATATAATTAACAACTCTGATGATAACAAATGAAAGTGAAATTATTGAAACAAGAGGAAAATAATAATTCAGGAAATAAAGTAAATTAAAAATTTCTTTTATTCTCAGGTGTATTTTTTTTTTCTTCTCATATGTAGTATATGATGTGTGTACTGCGTAAAATCAAATAACACGTATTATAATATATATCGAGTTGTAGAGAAAATTATTCATTCATTTCAAACAAACCAAACCACAAATCTTTAATCAATGAAAGATGTTTATCTTTCGATCAGAATATGTACGAGTATATATATTAACCTATGTACGCAACATACATACGAGTATGTACGTATAATATCTGTATATCTCTGAAACATTTTGTTTATGTAAATGGATATACGTAAATCTTTATACGAGTATATGTGAAAATATTATCCTTCAAGCCATTGCCAATCAATATTATGTATTTTGTTTTTTAGTCAAATAAAATCTACATTTATGTACATTTATCTATATAATTCTTATATACATTTACATATACATATATTATGTATAGGTACGAAATATTCGCATCAATTCATCCATGTACACATGTCCACATTGTATTATGTTATGTGTACAATTGGTTTACCAAAAATTGCTTACGTTTTATGTATTTCATTTGCATACGTACATATTATACCTGCATACATATACACATATACACATGAATATCATAAGATAAAATATATCATTTGGTTCTACGTACTCGTATTTGTTAAATATATCGTTTTTGTATATACACCCATCTACAAATCTTTGTCAAATTTGGGTATTAAGCTAGTACGTAGAGTCGTACTTATTTATGTGCATACGAATGTATGTGTCGCTTTGATTTGTCGCTTTATATTTATTGCTGTATTTGCAAAGATTTCATTCCAAGGATAATATATATAAATATTTTTGTGTATAAGCAAGAAACTGTATGTATTACGTGAAAAGGACAAATATTTGCAACGTATATTAATTAGAAGATTTCTGTTTCTTTTTAATTTTTGTTTTTTGTTTTTGTTTTTAAGGTTGGGTTATTCAGAATTCTTTTACAAATCTCATCTATATGTATATCTGTTGGATTTATTGAGTATTTTGTGTGCGTAGTATGTTTATCAAATAGTTCCAAAATAAATACATATACTATACTGAAATGGATGATTAAATAAACGAATTTCTATCCTCCGTTGAAACTGAAAAGTTATCATCAGGTAATTAAATTTCAATTAAATTAATCAAGTGACAATTCAATGTTATTAATTATTTTCCATTTATTGATTTATTCAGTAACTGAATACTGTTCCTTCAATAATGTATTTTTTTTTCATTTTATTTAATTCCATAGAAAGTGTATCACTCTGCACAAACAGTCCACAAATCTTTTCAATTTCAATTTTTCTTGAAATTCAATTTTTAAACCAATTTTGATTTTCCTAATAATTAATTTAGAGGAGGAATGGAAGATCCTCAATACCATTAATTTTTATTTGCAAATTTATTTTATCGGTAATTTTTTAAACCAAAAATTTTTTCTGTAAACACATGTTTTAGTCATTCATTAAATATCCTTGAGTATCCATAAATTTGAAAAAAAATTAAAACTTTTGGAACTCATTCGTTATGTTAGACATTTCCATATTTATCAGCTTTTTATTATTTTTCTTTTTCATTTTTTGGTTTACATTTATTTTAAGAAATCATCCTTAAGACATTTTTTTTTTGCCTTCCTTAAAGTAGATAATAATTGTGAAATTTTGACTTTTTGCCATGTTGTGTAATTTAATTTTTTTCCTTTTTACGTAATATGGAAAAATTTAGAAAATTTTGAAGAAAAAAAAATGTTTTTCCTGAATCCTTTCATGTTATTTGAGTGAAAAATGATTACCAAAAAAAAAATAAAAATAAAAATAAACAGAAAAAATTAAGTGCTAAAGTTTCCAAGAAGAAAATTATAAAGAAATCTCATTTCTTTTGTACAGTGCACAGACAAAGAGGATCCTATATACGGTTTCAAAATAAAAATCCATGAAAAAAGGAACCATCATTTTTTTTTCTTCTAAAAAAATTAATAGCTGAACATTTTTAAAACTTTTATCTGCTTGCGTTTTTGTATTTTTGTGTTTTGTTGTTGTACCACCCACATAGCCACACCGTTATTACATTTTATCCTGAATTTTTCATTGAAACTCGGGTAAAATATACTTATAAGATGTGTCTGCATGTAACAGACACATAAATGTATACGTACAAGCCAAAAACCTTAACAGGATTAGTTCAATTAATATCCTTATTTTAAACTAAGTATATAAATTTTAAAAATATATTTAGATATGTATGTTTCTTTTTAAATCTCGCATGTAATGTACATATATGTATGTTAGTCCTTTCAATTTTTTTTTTTGTGATCCTTTTTCGATTTTTTTTACTTCTTTTCTTTTTCTTTTTGAATAAACTTTTACAACAATAATTAAGCTCATAAAAAGTAAAAGTGTGTGTATGTGTGTGTGTACATAGAAATGAAGAAAATAAAGCAAAAATAATTAATTTTTGTTTTTTTTATAAAAAAAAATGACAAGAAAACCTCAAAGGAAATTGATACAAAAATCACAAGACTAGAAAAAAAGGAAAAAAATATCAACAAGGAAAATTAAAATAAAAACAAATTAAAGTTAAAACGCAGAGGTTTCGGTGTTTGATGTTGTTCCTTTTAGAAATGTTTTGTGTCATATGAGATGGATATATAGGAAATTACACTGTTTAGGCAGAGTGATACACACACTCATGTATGCGAATACATATAATGGAGCGATTTGCGGATATAATATCTTTTTGTACTTATGCTACATTATTTTTTATCCTTGTATGTTTTGTATACGTTTATATTGGTATCAGAAATTACATACTGCGTGTAATATTTTAAAATATTAAATCTGGTTGAACATTTTTTTTTTCTTCTGTTTGTGGTACGATTGTTTGGTTGCCAAAATTATTTTAATTGTGGCAATAAAAATCCTTTAAATTTATGAGCAAATTTTAAGATGATAATAATTATTATATAATCGTTTCTATATAGTATTTTTGAATGTCTCGCACTGCGTGAAAAATATAAAATTTCAGCAATAATATGTATAGGAGTCATGTACTTATGTAAGTGATATTGACTCTATAGGTTACATAAAAAATCTGCATGAAAATATAAAAAAGGAAGTTCTGTAAAAAAGAAACAAAAAATAGGCAAACTTAACGAATCTTAATTGATTATTTTTTTCTTTTATTTGTGTTTTTGGGGTTTGTTTAATGTTCGTTTTACTGTTGGAAAAATTCAAAAATCGATGATTAAATAAATTCCTCTATATTCTAAATTCGTTACAAGTAATAAAAAAAAAATAATATAAGGATACTCTTAATAATAATGGAAGCTAAAATCCACATTAAATGAAAAATTTGTGAGAGTTCTTAAATGAACAAAACTTATTAAGGAATTTTCGTTAATAAACTCATAAAAATTTTACACGATACTGTCGCATTAAATTAAATTTTTTAAGAAAAATTATTATTTTTCATTTTTATGTTTGATTTCAGTTCCATTAAAAATTATATAATATCATATATGTGATACATATGATATACTGGTAGATAAGAGAATGCATAAGACAGATATCGTGGTCATTATACAAAATCATAAACGATCATAAAATACCCTCATCATGAAATGTTGTACTTCAGTATACATTCATTCACATACCGTATGTCGTTTCGTTAGTCAATTTATTGATGTGTTTTGTGGTCAGTTTTATTTTGTTAACAAAATTAAAATTTGTACGATATACGATTATCCTTCAAATTTCAAACAATGCTTTGTAGTCTCAAAAACAATATCTTTACATCATCTATATCAGTACATTTATCTGATTATTTTGTTGTTGGTCTTGTTATTCTTTTAGTTGGTAGATTTAATTAAATAGAAATCCATACGAACATATATAATGGACTAGACTATGCATTAACGCATAATAAAAACAATAAAAACGAATAAAAATATGCAGGATCAATATCATTTTTATTTAATGGCATGTACAACAAGATCGAAACATAGAGATAAAACAAATAAAATACACTCGTCTAACATGTAACACTAACAACAATATGAATTTCGTTTTTTTTTTTTCACTATTTCCGTGTTATTTTCATAATTAAATTAAATTAAAAAAAAAAGAAAAAAAACCATCTAATAATATACGCGATTATAATTATTATTATTATTATAAGAACACAATTTCTTAATGTTAAGTAATGTAATTACATAATATTTGTATAATTTAAAATTATTCCCTCATTTAATGAATTATAGCATTATAGCGTTCCATTTATCGAGTGATAAATGTTCTTTTTTTTTCCTCTTTGTTTTTTTTTTGTATTTTTTTATTATTTTGGTTTCATAAAAATACAAACACATAAATTTTTTTTTACATATAATAGATATACGAATATTTCTACGTAATTTTCATTTAGTAAAATTTTCATAATTCATTATGAAATACCCTCATAATTTAAAAAGGACTACCCAATTATAATATTATAAGCCAATGAAAATACGTAGTATATACTCGTATACCATATAATACTGTATACGTACATTTGTGTACACTTTAAAAAAAAAAAAGAATTCAAAGAAGAAATGATGATAATGATGATAAAGAAAATGTAATAATAATGTTTTAAAAAAAAAACGAATTAATTTTTTTTCTTTTTCTCCTTCTTATTTTATTTTGTGATTGTTGTTGTTAAGTTTTTCTGTCGTTAATATTATAATGTGAATGAAAAAGTATACAAAATTTTACATTAAAATTGACAATAAATAATATAAAGAAATAAAAATGTAAATATTTTAAGAAAATATTTATTATTTTATGTCCTTTCCTTATATATATTATTTTAAATACAAATACAGATAAATAAATTTTTAGATGTGGTAATGTGCAACTAACAATAATGATTAGACATTTATAATATGAAAAAAATTCAGTGAATAATGTGTAAAAAAAGGAAACATTATGAGAGTACATATACTCGTATTCGTACATATACAATACATAAGCTCAGTATTCAGTTGTATTTATTAAGTTGAAATTTTCATGAATTAAAAATAAAAATTGTACATTGTGTTGAAAACTCTGAGATATACATTCTTATTACTGAAATACAAAAAAAAAATATTAATAAAATAAAAGTGCGTGAAAATGTGTAGAAATTATAAAATGAAAATTTCATTCATTAACTTCATTCTTAGTCTAACATTGAAATTATGTCCGAAACATTATTATTCCGTACTAATTTCCTACACATAAAAATTTGCTATTTTCATGAATAATGTACACCCATACACCATAATATGTACATGTAAATGTATGTTTGATAAATGAAATAAACTTCACTCTTTAAAAACTAAAAAAAAAAAAATTGAAAATTAAAAATTTGAAAAAATAAAACAAAAATTCAAAGAAATTAAAGAAAAAATGATATTTTGGTTTTGATGAAAAACAAAAGCAAAAAGAAAAATATTTAATTTTTTTTTCTGTGCGGTTTCAACATATCATTAAACAATTTTTGAATCCTACAAGAAAAATTTTGTATAGCGGTTTTTATGGTATTCCAAACAAAAGTGAATGTAGGTAGATTATGTACAGTAGTATGTAAATTATGTGTAGTAGGTATTACTGGCTATAGTATTTTTGCTGTACAACATCAGATACAAACATTTAACATATAAACGTTTTGACACAAAACCTACCAAAAAAAAAAATATATTACATATGATAATTTTTAGAAAACCAAAAATTTTGTACATAAAATAAGGTACTAAACACATACAGTAAAATCTGATATACAGGTATATATATGAATGTGTTAGTTAATGAAAATTATGTTGAAAATTTTCCTTGTATTCATATGCAGATACAAAATAATTTTGGTACACCATATAAGTACCTATAGATATATGAGTACCAATATTAGGTGTATGTAGTAAAAAATGTAATGTTTTGTGTGTACCTACCAATAAAAACATGCAGATTACAAAATTATTTAACTATACAACAAATAATAGTGTATGGTGTGTGGTTAGATGCGATACATTTTTGTTTTGAATTTTAAATTGCAATATACAGACAAAAATACATAAAATATATAATTACATTTTACATTATATATATACATATATGTATGTGAATCCATAAAATATTAGACTTCATTTTAGTGTCAAAGAAAATATTTGATTAATAGAAAAAAAAACAAGAGAAAAATTTTTGAAGAAAATTAAAATATAAAGAAAGAAATTTTAAAATACAAAAAAAAAAAAGAAGTTTATGAAAAATATAAAAAAATAAAATAATAAAAAAAAAAAATAAAAAAAAATTTCATTTATAAATCACATACCTACATACTATAGTACATAACATTTTATTCTACAAATGTTTAATAGTGAAAAAATAAATCAGTCATTCTACACGTATGTGTGGTGTTAAAAAAACATGGAAAAATCGAAATTTTTTTTAACAAAATGCCTAAACATAATTACAAATTACCATCAATTAAATACAATATGTATACTAATAATTATATTGACAGGATTATTTGGTTGGACTGGATGCGACGATTCATTAGATTTTCAAAAAAACAGTAAGTAAAAAAAATTTTCTTTTTTTTTTTGGTGCTTTTATTTCTAAAGGAATTTTTTTATTTTTAAATTAATATGTAGAAAATTTATTAAATACATTCATAATTAATCACATATAATATATAAAGTATAAAATATATCCTGATACTGGCATTGTATAATCTAAAAATCTTCAAAAAATATTCAAGGATCTTCTAGGTACTAGTGGTACTACAGCCATTTTATATTTATATGTACATCTCTTTCATCAAATGTACGAGTACATAAATATTTTTATTATTATTACTTTTCAATGGTAATTATTTTACGGTTAACTGACTTTAAAAGAATATTATTTATTCGAGCATACATACATAAGAGTACTTTTAACATAAGATCTCTAATATGATAATGATTTGGTTTAAAAATAATAACGAAAATTGACTAAATGAATTGTAAAAGTAGAAGAAAAAAAATAAATAATAAATAAAATTAAAGGATATTTCTATCGATGATATATATATACAACAAAATACTACGTCGTTATATGTACTGTGACTTTGGTCTAAAAATATATCGCGTCTGTAAATTTAGATAAATATAAAATGACTTAACTATGTTATTTGAGTGTATTTTTCTTCTATATTTACACAAGAGTATTGTATATAGATATAATTCGAAATTTCAACTGTTTCGGATAGATATATTAATTCATTTTTTTTTTTTTTTTTTTTTTTCAAAATTTAATCTAAATTTATTGTCAAATAAATTTATATTTTAAATCCTTTCGAATATAAATTTCAGCATGTATAAAAATGTGAAATTGAGAAAAAAAAATACACATATATATATTTTTTGATCCACATTACAACGCTGTACATGGCTAAATTCTACAATTCGTACGTGTATACATACATTTAAGTTAAAAAAAAAATATCAATGTATAGTATAAGTGTACAAAAATCATATAGACATGGTCTATAAATTTAAATGGAACCATAATTATATTTTTCTGCTTCGATTACATTTTTTTTTCATATACACACATAGATATAATACGAAATAAGTAGGTATATGCGTACATTTATACACAAGTATAAGTATATTCTTATAAATGTAGGATAATATTACAAATAATATTTAAATTACTTATAAATTCTGAATTTTTTACATTTTTTTCGACTCAAATTATATTTTAAGTATATCCTTTACATAAATATAAAAACAGTGTTTAAATATTGAATTAAAAATAAATCATTGACATGAAATATGTATATTCGACTTATTTCAGGATTCACATACTGGTAAAAATTTCAACAAAAAAAAAAAAAATGTAGTATCCTCATACTGTTTTTTAATGATTATAAAATGTTCAATACTTATATGCACATAAAAACATTCCGCATTACGTATAATAATTATATATAAATGTAATGAATTTATAAATTGGTTAAAAGGATCATACAAAATATATTTATTCATGAATATTACCAACACACTAATTCGTATGCATGTTACACATACGTATATATGTATGTATGTATGTATGTATATCTCTGAAAGGATATATTTTTTTCGATTTCATTTGTCAATTCATTTCATTCCTTTCAATACAATGAAGTATGTGTATATAAATAATGGCCTAAATTAGGGGTTTTTTTGTTATATTTTAAATTAAATTGTAGTGCAAATATACATACTCGTACGTATATAAACGTTCTGATATTGTAATTAAAAACTGTAAAGAATGAAAAAGATGGAAAAGGATGAAAATATAAACACGAAGCGAAAAGAAAAAAAAACAATCAAGCATATATCTACTTTTATAAGCACATGCAAATACAATTCCATTGGATATAAATACTCAATTATAATGTTTATGTAGGTACATATATCGTTTGTAGGTGTATTAATAAATAAAAAAAAATATTAAAATATAATTTCGATAAATTTTTCCAATTATTTTCAGTATATATTTTTAATTAATAATTATAATATTAACGCACATATACTACATACTCTATCTGTTTTACCACTTCATACGTGAAAAAAATATACATACAGTATATCCTTGTGTAAATGTATCTACACACATTCATATAAAACTGAATGTAAATTTCAGTTAATTTTACATTAAATATATCCTCGATTCTCGATATCTACTTTGTGTATGTTTACTAGATAAACAGTCTTAGCTCGTACAGTGCATCATCATTGTTGTCCTGTATCCTGTATTATACGAGTATATACCCGGAACGAAATGAAAAATAATAATTAATACTAAACGAGTCCTCGTACATAGTACTTAGTACATAGTATATTCACAACAATAATTTTTCGATAAAACATGACGGACATATTCATCCATACATATATACTTATAATGTTGATAATAATATACATACTAGATGGTATCTATACGTATCTGGTATCTCGAGTAAATACACTGTACAACATTTACGTTACTTGCAGTTACATAACGTTTTCGTGCATTTAATTATATTAAATAAACATTGTACATGTAGAGCTTAATTTAGACAATGGTAAATTATATAAGCTTTTCATAAAACAATATAATACACGTATGTATATAATGTATGTAAAACATTTTTGAATAAATGTGTGTAGTTAGATATTTTTATGTATGTACAGTATGTACCGGTGTATATGCGTGTAAATACATTTCAAAAAAATATAAAATTTTTGAAAATAATTTTCGTATTTCCTGTTTTATATTTTACAATTTTCTCTGTACATTAGATATGTCCGTGGTACGAATGTACATAAATATACCTTACATGCTTAGTAAATGTTTAATATTAAATACACACATCTATAAGTAACTGACCATAATATTTACTAACTATAGAAGAAGTCCTTTTATTTAATATTTTTCTTCTTTAAAATTTATTGCCTTTTTTTTTTCACTATTACGACTAACTCTGCTGCTATTACTGATATAATACATGTGTATTTTAGTTTGGTTTTTCATTTATTTATGTCCGTATTATGTATGTATGTAGTATGTGTAATACTTACATGAATATATCAATATAATTGTATTATACATTTAATATACTTATAAGTATATCCTCCACTTACATATATACTTTTATACACATACACACTTATTTACTATTTATATCATCATATATGTTTGTATATTTACTCATATAATGTATCTACTACTATATATGCGATGGAGGTAAAGTAGCGATGATATATAGATGTGAAATTTTTAGAACGATGCAAGTTTAAAAGCCAAATAGCTATAGAGCTCCTCTATTAAATCAATTTGCCAGAAGATAATTTCGAATATATATGTATATACTACATATAAGTATGTATGCAATGTACATTAACGTATAAAGTCTATATAGTATATTTTATTAGCTCCTCTGTACAAATATGGAAATATACATGTACGATATAATATCATACATTTTAGTAGTAGTAAATGTGTGTCAGCGTATATTTAGAATGCATTGCAGAAAATTTTTCACCAAAAACCAAACTAACGAAAAAAAAAAATATTTAAAAAAAATAAAACAAGATAAAGAAAAAGGAAGCAAAAATTCTATTCGGAAAAAACAACAAATTATATTACAGTTTTTTTTTTTTTTTATATTTGTTATTTTGCCAAAAAAACATTATACACACATACTATAAATAATATGCTAATACACATATCGATACACATGAGTACATATAGATAGATATGTTATTATTTTTATTACAGAATCGCTAACATTCATTTTTATAGAGATATAGATATGAATGATATGTATAAAAGCGATGAAAATACACGAACGAACGAACGAATGAACGACTTTTAGTTTTCTACAAAATTTATATAATGTCAGCATATTGTCATTCATCCTTTATATGTTATACAAATATATAGATGTGTGTATGTACTATATGTATAGATAGACATGGATATATGTATGTATGTAATTCAGATGTAAATGTAATGTATAAAAGTAATAAATAAATTCTTCTCTTTACCACATTCTGGATATATTAGTTAACATGTCACTTAATAACATTTTCAGCTTTGCATCTACATCTACATTTAAGTTTATACATAAATACGCTGTGCACAAAACATATACATATAAACATACATACAGTATACATAGATCATCGGGTATATGATTTAACTAAAAACAATTTTTGGTATAAATGTTACATTTTACAACATATCCATTTATTTATTATTTTTATTTTTTTCTCTTTCTCTCTCTTTTAATATTTTTGTAGTATAGTTTCATGTATAGCCTTTAATATCTATATAATTTACTTACCTATCTGTATATTTAGAATATAAGTATAAGTATATAAGTATATAAGAATATAAGAGTATAGCACATAATAATTGTAAGGACGAGGTTTATATTTAGCACTACATCAATTCATATATGTATACAACGACCAATATTTATAGATAGGTTTATCCTTGTGAATTCATATAATATAATATACTTACTGGTACAGAATCTATCTATACTAAGTACATAAAATATTTTTCTTCATTGAATAACTACATGCATAAATATGGATGCACATACATATTATGTACTTACTCCTATTCTGATTCATTTTCATATTCATTTTTGTTTTTTCCTTTTATTTTTTTTTTTTTGTCGAAAATTGTAGATATTTCTAAGAAATTATATTCTATATATAGATATACGAAAATATCCTTAGATATATATATGTATATAGTATTTTTGAATATATGAACAGCTACTACTATACACATACATACGAACATACTTATTATAATCTTCATATATGGTATATAATTTTCTCAGAATTTGTATAGAATAATAAGATTTTTCACAATACATACATATATATGTACATATATAGTCAGAATCGACAAGAAAACCTAAGTGTATATACTCTCTTACACATATCTATACATACAATATAGATTTATAAAAATAAATTTTTCCTCACGTATACGTACTTTACTCGCTCCTTATGCTCACATCTACATAAGCATATAATATATAAAATAATATACTCCTTATATGTATTCATACATACATATCTGTTTAATAAAAATAATTGCATATAATCTTTTGAAATTTTGCCGGAAGGATGCATTTAATCGAATATAATACAGAGTCTTAGTTTAGGATTTTTCATTTCATTTCATTTTTTTTTTTTTTTTTTTTTTGCAACATTTTGTTGTTTTATATTTCATTCAATCCTTTGCTGTATATCCTAACACATATACTATGAGTAGTACACTTTGTGTATATTTTGTTATGTATCTGCTGTGTGTACTAAAAGCTTTGATGGTTAAATTGCGTGTAAAATTAACAAAAAACTAAATTGAATTTATTTTCGAAAGTAAAACATAAACATTTAAGAAAGCAAAGTCAAAGTGAAAAAAGAATTAACTACAAAAAAAAATATATATATATATATATAAAAAATGAAAAAAAAAAAAAACTACTAAAAATTTCATTGAAAGGAATACAAAATTATTTTTCTGTGAAATGCGCTTACACAATACAATAGATACGAATTAAACAAATAGAAAAAATAAGAGCAACAAAAAGCATTAAGTGAAAAGTTAAAACAAAGAGAAAATTAATGAAAATTTGTTTCAGGATCGATTCAATGAAAAACATTTTTATTTTTTTAATTCACTCTAATAAAATTTTACATTATGCGTCTATACACAAAGAAACTTAGTAAATTTTGGATATTCAATTTAGAATTTTGAAACTTTGTGGATGTAAGACTATATAGTATCGAATTTTACCAAAAAAACCCAATCATGTACGTATAGAAGTTCAAAACTAGAAAAGTATTTAATTTATTTAGAATTTTTTTTTAATAAAAACCGTACAACAAGGATATAGCTACATATTATTTTGGTTTTTCTTCATACTTTTATTTTATTTCACTTTTTTGGCCAAACATTTTTAATTAATAATGTTGAAGAATCAACAAAAGGTTTTCATTCAATTTTTTTCACCATTCTATATTGTAATTTCATTTTTTTAATACATATTTTTTTCATAATATTTTGTTCAGTTAATTACAGGATATGTACATGAAGATATATCCTGTAGGATATAAGCAAAAAAAAAAAAAAAAATTTTTTTTTTCTTTATCAAAGGAATTAATTTTCTTTTCCTCAATTATGTAGCAGTTATATACGGTTTTATTTTTAGTGAAAACTTTTTCTTTTACATATTTTTCGGACGTTCAAAACGTAGATAATGTGAATAAATTCAAGAAAAAATCAACAGCAAAAAAATGAAAGTGAAAAAAAAAAATAAAGAAAAAAGTTTTAAAAAATATTTATTTGAACCTTCATTATAAGATGCTTAACCTTTTTTTTACCTTGGCTTAACTTGATATGCATAATTTGGTTCCTATTTGTTTTTTGCTATTTGGTTTTTGTTTTCTTTGTAATTAATTATTCATAGCAATGAATAACGTCATAAACGTTTATTTCATTTAATTATTGTCATTATACTCTAATATCCTTTCTTTTTAACATTTTTGTTTAAGAAAAAAAAAAAAAAATTAAAATTTGTTGTTTCATCCTGTCGCATTTTATTCTATTATACAATATATTATTTATTTTTTATGTGCCAATCACTTCTACCAAATATTCAATTCACTTCTTGTTTTTATACATCAATACAGACTAAATTTGAAATTTAAATGAATTTCAACGAAATTTTAAATTTTTCTTCTTCTTTTTGTTTACTTTGTTTTAACTCATTTCAACTATTACGAATAGAAGGACACAGAATTTATTTTTGCTTGTCATGTTTATACGAATTAAGGCATTTTATGTATGATATGTACATAAGTATACATAAAATAACCGAAATGAACAATAAAATTTAATTAAAATATTCCATGTGCAATTAACTATAATATGTCAAGAAAAATTATATTTTTGATTTTTCCTTTCTAAATCACTGAATAACTGGTTTTTGAGACTTTTTATAATACTGAGAAAAAATATGTAATATTACTACGATGTGAAAAAAAGCGAACATAGTAACAAGAGATTTTGATGATAATATAATTTGAAAATGAAATTGAATAAAAAGTTGATAAAAATTTAAAAAAAAATATATGACCAAAAAATGACTGAAATAAACAATGAAGGATAATATATTTTTCTTTAGTGCAAATTTGAATAAAACAGAATAGAATGAGAACAAAATGATAGTGAATACTGTACATTTAAATGAATGAAATCTTGATTAGACTATTAGATTAGACTATGAAATTTTCAATTAGACAGATGGAGAGTTTTTTTTTTTTTATCATTATTGAATGGAGTTAGTAACAAATTTGACTTTAAATAAGCTATGAAGAAGAGTACGAATTGTACAGATACATCATTGGCAATATTATATAACAAAATTTGTGATGTAATTTAATTACACACCAACATATTTATGTACGATATGGTGAATGTTTATAAACATCAAACTGATAATTATGATGATGATGATGCATTAAAGTAACATACGAGAGTATATACATTACCGTGTCGTGTATAATTAAAAAATATTCACGGATGAAAAAATCAATTTCATAATAATTCTTTGTTTATGACATCATTTCAATTAAAGCATAATTTTTATTACGAACTCACACATACTATAATGTAGAGTAGTATGTGTACATGCATGTAATTTTTTTTTCTATTTGAATTAATTATCAATTATGTTGCTAATTGGTTTTTTCTTTTTTCATCTTATTTTTTTTTGTAAAATACAAAAAACAAAATAATTAAAATTAACTCTGATGATGCATAAAAATAATTTTGTTTTATATAATGATTTCATTATGAAACAATTCAATTATTTTTTTTTTCTTTTGTATAGTAAGTGTCGATAATTTTAATTATTGAATTTATTATTACAATGATAAAAAGATGATTTTAATTATGGAAAAGAAAGTTATTATACTCGGCGGTCAAAGGGAATTTATTTCAAATTATCGAACCATATATACTGACGTATACTTTACCTGGCATTTATATACAGAGTGTATATGATGTGAATATATAAATTCTTTCAATAGTAATCGCTTAAAACATCCTGCTTGATGCAGAGTATGAAATATGAGTATAAATGTTTTTATTTAATTGAGGCAAAAATTCTGTGCTCATATTACGTTGCATGCGGCTATATAATAATAAGAATGTGAAATTTTATTTTGAAAACAAAAATTAATTTTCACTGATACAGAAGTTTCGCTTCTTTTTTTTGTTTTTGTTGTTGATCTTGTTATACAATAAGAAAAAAAAAATTTAATTTCATTTTGTTGCTGCGTTTAATATTTCCAAATGTAGGACAAATAAAAATTTTTTGGAATTTCTATTCTTATAATGAATGTATACACATATCATATCCTTTTATATCATTGTCTATATCCTTATTGAAATGTACATATGTAGGATAAATATTTTGATAAATCCATTCATCATCGCATATGATTGTATCGTTTTTAATTTTTCATATCCATAACGAGACGATATTATATATTATATTTTGATAGATACATACATAATATTGGTATAAGTACTGTAATAAAATATCACCTTAAAATACACACACATGTATACAGATATTATTATGTATGTAATATTATATCAATCAAAAATAATGTGTCAGAAGTATAATAATTTATCATTGTCTTTTTTATATACAAGAGTTTAATATACACGCATACAAACATAAATGGTCATTTCGCAAAAAATGTGTATACATTATTAATAAATTTATGTATACTATATTGTACAAACTGTACGATGTTCTGCCAACATAACATTTGATCAAATAAATAGAATTAAGGAAAAAAATTAAACATTTTTAGATGGCCATATAAACACACAAAAAAAAAAAATTCTTTAATGATGACCCAGAAATGATTATTATAATTATTCTCGTAATAATACTCTTATATGTAAGTACATCATTTATTTCAGTATATATTTAGTATACATATTTATGTAGATATCTGCAAATACAAAACACATAAATGAATTTTATGTTTCATAAATTCCAGAGTAGAATTTATTCACACACATATGTGAAGAATGACGAATATTTTCCTCATACTTCTTTTCGTAATTTCATCATTCTTTTTTGAATTATTATTATTTTTATTTTTGTTAGTTATACAAAAATCAGTTCTAATTTCATTTTTTTTTAATTAAATTTTCTTCATTCATCTGTTCAACCACCACTCATATTCGTATGCATACTCATTTTGTTATAAATGCATATGCATAGAGATTTTATTTATATTTCGGTTGGTTTTGTTTATCACTTAACTTTCAGACATATTTTGTTTTGTTTGGTTTTTTTTGTTTTTTTCATTTCAAATATTTTTTAGCTTCAGATCAACTCACCCACCATAATACACTAATGTATGTACGAGAGTAAATATTTATGTATGAAATCTGGAAAAAAAAATATATGAAAATCGAAAAAAAAATTTCAGAAATATAAATGAAAAATTTCAAAAAAATAAATCGAAATACTTGTAGAACTTATAAATATATTATATATTCTCGTATAGAAAATATGAAAAATTCAGAGTCATAATCAAAGAATTTAACATTTGCTTGACATATGGTTACCAGCGGCAAATATCGCATTTTAAATTGTCACAAAATAAATGTTTTAAAGCGTAACAAAATCATTTAAAAAGTCATACTGTATTTAAAGGAAAAAACAAATAGAAGGAATACAAACATAAAAATCATAATAATAAAAATAACTGAAAATGAAAATTGAAGTCGAAACAGAACGAAAAAAAAAAAAAAATTTGAAAAATGAAAAATGAAAACCGACAAACAAATGATATAGGATTCAAGAGTTATGTATCTACATATCCACCACTACGACAACGACTATTATACATACGTAATCGATTGAATATACATTCATAATTTTATAACTATATGTGTAATACATGTACATAGACGTAGGTGTGCAATACTTATGTATAGCAACAATAATCACATTCAATTACTTTCCGCAATGTAATACGTATATTGTGTAAGCAATGTGACTGTGTAAATTCCAAAGTGAAAAAATAACAAAAATAAAATAAAATTTAAATTAAAAAAAATGAAAAATAAAAGAAAAACAAAATATGTATAAAAACGCTAGAAGCTTTTCTGTTTACAAACAGAACACTGCACAAAACTCTCGTACACTCTTGTCTCGTATCACTTGTATCAACATTGCACTGATACTGAATACTGATGTGTCAGTCAGTATACATATTCGTTCGTATTGTATTCATTACTCATGATGGTTATCATCATCACATCATATAGTACCATAGTGATACACGGATACATAGTATTTTTATGTAACAGTATAATAGGTAAAATATAGATTACATATTTTATATAATTTTACATGAAAAACCGTCAAATACACTTATGTAACGAAAAATGAATATATTTTGTGTTTATATTGTACATTTACATACGTATGAACATAATCTAGATATATAGATGTGTAGATTGAAATCGCAAATAAGGATAACAGACAGTTGTATAGGTTCTTGTAGTATTCTAAAAAAAAAAAATTCTAACAATGTAAAATTTCATCCGAGTATCAATTCACATCGTGAAAAATATCTGCAATTATGAAACCTTTTCTCATTATTTTTTAGATTTTCCTGTCGAAATTATTCGACAGACTTACAATACTCGTATTTTTTTTTCTGTTTTCTTATTTCTCTTTTCGTCGTTGTTAATTTGATGGTATTTTTGATTTGTTGTAACTCAGTGTGCTTAGAGTGTAGAGCAGCAGAGCAATTGTAACAGCAATCGCACAATTCAATTCCAGCGACAACGACAATTCCAATTCAATTCCACAGCGTAACAAACATTAATTTTACATTTTTGCTTCTTGCAAATAGATTACTACTACTGCAAAGTCTAGGTCGTGAATGGCTCGTTGTCGCTGAAAAATAGAATAGAATCTAAGTCCCATTTAATTACTGTAAATACGCTGTAGTTGTCGTCGGAATTGTGCGATGGCTGTAAATTTTTCTTGTTTCTCATTCTCATACTCGTATATTTTACTTTGAGAGAAAAGAAATTTTTTTTGTGAATGAAAATACGAATATGGATCGTATCGTGAGTTCCTACTAGCGTAGCGTACTAGGTACTAGCACTACTTGTTTACAGGGTCAATAACCCTACTATTTACTATACGACTCTTTCTACATTTCTTGTTCTGTTCTGCTGTATACTTGTGAGTGTGATAGTATCATCAGCACAATCATCATCATTAATCATATCATTCATCATCAAAGCGATTGAATCTGTACGATATGAGTGTGCAATAAAATAGTATTTCGGTTCAGATGAAAAGAAAATTAGTATCGAATGCAATCATCATTAAAAGAGAACTGAAGTGATTACATAGTGATCAATGTAACTTTATGAACATTAATTAAAATGTCGTTCCTCATTGTTTAATATTCATTTTATTTTGTCTCTAGAAATACAAAATAAAATTTTTTTTTTGTTTATTCACATTTTAAATACTCGTATGTAGATGTATGTTAATTTTGTTTAGTTAAAAAATAACAACAATGTACTCATTTAATAACAAAAAATGACAAGAAAAATCTACATACCGTATATCACTGTAATTTATTCATAACACATTGTTATGGACTTCATATTTTTTGTGTTAAGAAATGCATCAAACATCAACATTTTTTTTTTTTTTTTTGATTATTTTATAAATTGCTGTAACTGTAAAATGTAATTAAAAAAACTTAAATTGAAGGGACTTTATGAAATCAAAACTAACAAACAAACTAACGAATAAACAAACAAATAGAATATTTTTATCATGATTGTTTTTTTTTTTCTTTTTGAATGTTGTAAATGAAAAATTAGAAAATATGACTTTACATGACATACAAATTTTTTACACAATCATAAAAAATATTCTGAACTAAAAATCATAATCAAAATCCTCATATTTTCATACTTCATGTCATAAACAAAATGAAGGAAAACTAATATAATAAGAGATGAAAAGAATAAACTTAAAATCTTTTTAAATTTTCATGATTTTCTACTCTGTATTATTGATGTAATCATTTTGGTTTTTCTAATTTATTTTTTCTTTTTATTTTTTTCCATATACGAGAATATATCTATACATAATGTAGTAAAAAATTGTTGTTACTTTTAGTAGTTGTTTTTATTTTGGGTTTTGGGTTACTCAAGGAAAAAAAATATATTCTGTATACATTTGTCACCATATGTGTTTTTTTTTTTTTGGTTTTTCTCATTTTTTTTTTCCGAAAACTTATTATGTCGATGATGTCCCATTATTTATACAGAAAACAAAAAACTGAAGATATCTAAAAAAGATCTAAGAAAAAAAAAAAAATTACAGATGACTATGTAAAAGCAAAAATTTTCTCAGAATAGTTAGGGAAAAAACAAAAATAAAAACTACATAAAAAAATCAAAAATAAAAGCGAACATTTTTTTTAAAAAATCATGATAAACTAATAATATCCTACATCATTATATATAAACGTATATGTGTATGTGTTTGATGTATTCATGTATGTTTATTCGATCATATAAGATAGGTACGTACATATGTATGTGTATTTTGTGTACATAAATATGTTGTGAGTATACATTATGTATAAATTTTCACATACATTATCTATGCGCATATTTATGCATACTACTTATCATGCATAAAATGTGTTTGTATATTTATACATCTAGGAAAATATGTATGTGCATATATCATATGTAGTGTTCGAAAATACACTGTATGTATGAATATTTATGCTTTTAAAAAACTGTTACAGTGTTCGCATATCAAATCCCAATAATAATGAAAAAAAAAAGAAAAATACTACATGTTAAAAAGGGAACAATCTATTATAAAGGGGGAAATTGAGTGGGTGGATTTGAATTTTATGAAAATACATTTTCGTTCCCTTTTTACTTTATTTCATTTATTTTTTCTATTTTGTAATTCTCAATTCACATAATTATGTATGTATGTAAAAATGGACGGATGGACATTTATGTACATATATACACATGTGTTGCTCATATACATTTTTTTTATTTTATAATATAAATGTATATTTATGAGAATATACATACATAGTTATACTTTTGTGTTATGTTGTCACAAAAAAATTCTTTTTTTCTTTACACTTTGGACACAAATACCATTTTATTATTATATACTTAGAAAAGACTAGAAATAAACAAAGTTTTTTTTTGTTTGTTTATTTGTTCATATACTTACATAGTTTAGTTTATTTTTTGACATTATTTTGTGTGAAAAGTGACAAATTCAAATACTACTTATAGATAGTATGAGTATAAAAAAAATGTACAGAAAAATTCTTATAGATAAAAAAAAAATTTGTTCTCATTTTAATGTTTTGGTTCTTATTTTCAATTTTTGTATACGCATTCTTTCATAGGTACGTCATGTGTATATAAACGTACATTTAACATAAATATGTACATTTATATATGTAGGTATATATTGTATTTATTATTATCAAATGTTTATATCCATCTTTCGTAGATATTTATAGGTAGAGAGATACGAGATATCGAGGTACCACTTAATTATATATTTTTCTTTTTTTTTTCAATTTTATTTTTGATTCTAAATGTAAGAAAAATCATATGAGTATCTCTACATTATTTCTGTATACGAGAAAGATATTTTACTGAATTTTCATTTCAGCTTCAGCATATAATATTATAATTCCGATGCGATATACGAGTATTGTGGTGAAAATTTTATTTTTAAAAATCAATCTCTATTTATAGAACATATCATCAGCTGCTGCATGCATGCATGCATATGCATACATTACATACTACTAACTGTGGTCATATTTTATAGTTTAACTTTAAAAGTATGCAATATATATACGATTATATACTACGTCATTTATACTTATTTTTGTATGCATATTTACATACATTTATCTGCTAAGAACATTACACGTATATGAGTGTGTATGTAAATTTATAAAAATATATTTCACATTTTAGCTATACAAATGTATAAAGTTAGCGCAAAATGTTCATTTATATACATATAGATTTATATGCAGATTACTTTTTTGAATTCCTTCATTTTCAATATCTTTTGCACAATACTACATACTAAATGTGAACGTACTTATATGTATGTGTCTGATCTCATCTCTATGTGATTGTGTTTGTTTACGCACTTTATCTATATATTATAAAAATATCTGAACAATATTTCGAAATATTCATATGCATATACAATATAAACACTGTAGATATAGAAATGCGCATATACATAGATATTTAGTACGTGTGTTAATATGTTGCAAAACTCTGTTGCACTTTAATATCGTTGACATAAAATTTATGCATAAATTTTTCTGTATATGTATTAGAGATTTGGCAAAAAACGTTTACAATAAATTTGTAAAACAATTTTTAATCATTATATCGTCATCGTCATCGTAATCATCATGATTTTTAGGTTGATAGCGAAAAAGCACTTGAATAATTTTTAGACATACATATACATACACACATAAAATAATATAATATTCATCCATCCATCTATATCCAATATTATTTTATATATAAATATACGCATAAATACATATATACGTACATATTTTGTATTATAATTTACGTAACATAAATAATATTAAAATGTTGCTTCTAAAATATCTATACATAGACATAACTACACACATAATGAGTGTAAAATTCGTATACATTAAGAGGATTCAATGACGTTGTAAGTAAACAAAATATAATTTTGCTATTTAATCGTAAATTTAATGTAGAGCACGTAAAATGTAAACATAAATATATCCACGTATACGTATTAAGTAACTATATAAGTATAAAATTGTGTAATAATAAGTAATCTGTATATAAAATTTATGTAAATTTAAAATATGCACATTCATACGCGTATGTAAGTATTTATATGAATGTATATGTACATTATTGTACGTGTTATAATATAATAATAATAAAAAAAAATTTCGTTTATACACATTTATACCAGGTAAAATGATTGAAATCATATAGGTACATATGCATACATAAATGAATGTCTCTAATTTTTAATTCAATTTGAAGTGTTTGAACAAGAGTATCTACACTACACATCTGTTTCGACATGTACACAGATTAAATCAAATTTATAAAACTTAAGCATTAAGACTTAATGATGATAGAAAATTAGAAAATTGCATTTCAAATTTAATAAAAAAGCAAACATTTTAATTTATTTATTCTTTTTAAAACTATTTTTATTAACAACTTTTTTATAGTATGTAAGTATTTTATAGTGGTTAATGACAAATTGTATAATTTATCTGATTGCAATAAATAATTACAATAATATTTATCTAAATATACATAGATGTACTGATTATGATAAATATCATCAAATTAATTATTATAAATTACATAAATGTCTAATGTTTCTATGTATTTTTAGCACATTTTTAAGGATATAAAATTTACATAAATATCTAGCATTTAGTAGATACATGTTATCACACTTATATGAATATATCTGAATTTGTATATAAACATTTTAATTTGAAAGTGTAACACTTAATTGGAATACACAAATATTTTGATTGATTATTATTATCTTTGATTGCAAATTAATATATTTATTTATGTGTGTATAGTATTTCAATATTATTTTACACGCAAATAGATAAATGTATTACTTTGATTATTCATTTTTCATATAAAGGAATTTAGTATTGTTGGAGTTGTAAAATTCATTAGTAACCGAACGTATTCATTAGAACAAAAGTAAATATGTATTAAAAAGTAAATTTTGAAATAAAAATAATAGATGCTTTCGATTTAACAATAATTTCAAGTACTTGCGTGTAAATAAGGTGTAATAAGGTCTGTGCTAAACCATCTTCTCGTAGATACGTATACATACTCATGAAAAATTTTTCAAGTAGATGCAAGTATGATAGTTACGAATAATGTTTGTGTCGTTCATTACAACAATTTATCCTAGACACATTTTTGTACTCGCAAGTACTTGGAATTGCTAAATCGAAAGCAGCTGGTATTAAACAAATTAAATTCATATATCTATTTGTATAGAGACTTAAAAATATTATATATTTTACTTTTTTCTTTTCACAAATTCAAGAAAAATCTTACTACCATAATGTCACTACAATTTCAATTTGACAACTTCAAATCTTAATATCACTTAAACTACAAATTATTATAATGTCTGGCTGATGTTACATACTATCATTTAGCAAATTGTAAATCAAAAGTTACATTTTTAAACTTTTCTATCATCATTTAAAATTCAATTCATTGGAAAATAAATAAATATATGAAACATATAAAAGAAGGTTATGATAAAATCGAGGAAATAGACATTTAAAACAAAAAAAAATTTTTTTTTTTCATTTTTCATTTTTTCTTTGTTCGTATATTGAATGAAGTATTTAACAGAAATTAATGTTTTGCATACTGCACTCATTCATATTCCATTTTCCACTATATATATTTAAAAATCTACATTTTTAATTATTCGCACGTTAGATACGTATATATGTATGTATGGAAGTATGAAAATATGTAGATACATATAAAGTTTTTGAATAAATAATTTTTTTTTTTTCTTGTCACTTGTTCTAAATATTGATGCGTTATTGATGAACATTATAATGATGACGGCGCATTGATAAGGAAATATTTATAGAGCATAGATATATACATAATAATAGTCTCATAGATACGGTACACATTTAATGGATATAATATGTATATAAGATGTGAATAAGGATATGCAAATTTATATTATATTCATTCTATATTTTTTATTTGTTTTTTTTTTTTTTTATATATATATAAAATATTTCACATATTAATGTGGTGGTGTTATGTTATGTTTGGCATTGTTTTAAATTCATTTTCTTAAAAGATTTATATGTATTATTATTTGAAAATTTCATTTTATTTTCAATATTAATTTTCTTGAAAAATTATAATTTATTTCTGTGTCAACTTTAATTTCTTCTAATGCATTTTTGTATTTGTGTTTGAATTTGAAATTATTTTTATTTTTATTTTCGTTTGTTTTTTAAGAGGTGTGTGTGTGTGTGTCTGTGTGTGTGTGTGGAGTGGAATATCAGATAACTTGTATTCGATTTTATAATATTTTATTTATATAATGAATGAAAATATTGTATAAAAATAACTATTAAGATTTAACAACAACAATAAAACAGACTGGAAAATATAATAAAAGATTTTTTATTTTAAATACATACATATATGTACATATGTACATACGTAAGTGGTGTATATACATATGCGTCGATATATTTGTTTAACTTAAATTTCAATTTAAATTATAGTGTGAAAATGTATTGTATTAGATATTCTGAACAATTTTTTATTATTTTTTTTATGCTACATATTATTTAGGTATACACACATATATGAATATTTTTCCAGGATTATTTTGATATCTTTTCTAAATAAAAATAAAATTGATACAAAAAAAAAAAATAGAAACCATGAAAAACACGATAAGAAAATGAAAAATATAAATAAAATCATTTGGAATTGTTACTCTTCTAATCTTTAGAATATTTTAATTTTTCTTTTTTTTGAATTTTAATTTTTCTTATTTGTTCGGTTTATTTTTGTCTTTCTAATTTTCTTTTTATTTTTTCTATAGTATCGTATAGTTTCTTATATGTAAAACTTTTTTATTAAGTTTTATTTTTTATTTTATTTTAATGTGTTTCATTTTTTTTTTTTTACTTTTATATTTATTTTTTTATTTGTTTCTTGTTATTTTCTTACTTGTAGGAGTACATATTATTCGCATATATGTACATAGATGTTGTATGTTTTGGTTTATTTTGTTTTTTGTTCCCTATTTAATAAAATTCATTTCACATTAAAATTGAAATGAAATGTACGAGTATGTGTGCATAAATACTCGCATATACCTATGTACTCATGCATATATAGAAAATTTTTTATCATTTCAGTATAGATATTTTTTGATTTTTTAATTTTGTTTTTTCTTTTTTTGTTTTATTCAATTCCTGCGATGATATTTTTTATATGTATAAATACGGCTATATAATAAGTTCGTTTTATGTGTATGTATTTACATTATAATGTGTCATACTACATATACATACATATAATCATATAAATACAATGTAATAAGTATGTAAATGTATTTATAAAAGATACAAACAAATAACATCAATGCCTGTGGCGCCATTAAATACACCACCCTCTAGCTATATAACTCGCTACTGCTGATTTCAGTGTTTATATAAAAATATTGCTGTATGAATGAATTAATGTATACATCATGCTTGTATGTATATATTTTTTTTAAGTGTAAAACATTGTATTTATAGATTTTCCTTTCAAATTATTATTTTATGTATACTCCTATAGTTCAATGTTCTATATTTTTGTATTTCGTTTTACTTAAAATGAGGAAGACTGCAGGAATCAAAATCCTAAAACTAAAACGATAAAAAATGTTTTTATATACAACATATAGATTATATATTATGAGATGATTATATACATATTGTACAGGAAAATCTGTTTATTCATACATTTCTCTATGTGTACATTCACACACATATATATTATACATTTATAATCTTATGAAAGCAAAATAATACATATTTACATAAATTAAAAAATCTATGAAAAATCTGTAAATATTACACACTATACAGACCAATGTTTACATGGATCCATATGATGTACTGATATACATACATAAATACTCGTATATAAATTTATAAATACCTACATACATACATACATACATCGATTATATTTTATAAAGTTTACCAATGGATTTTAGGACGAAAAATTATTATCGCATTATTGACAAAAACAAAAAGAAAAAAAATTCTGAAAGTTTTACTCTTTCATTCAAATAATTATACTCGAAAAATTTTCATCTTTTTAGTTTCCTTTTAATTTTACTTCACTATAAATATGCGAGTATGAGAGTATGTAGCTATTTACTCGGATGGGATCTGATGTTTTATAAGTTTATCTGCAAAGAGAAAAAAAAAATATGTCTCCTTTCTCATTTGCCTTTCATTTTGTATTTTTCTGTTATGGTTTTACGGTTTTACTTTAGAGTTTTTGTTGATTTTTTTTTATTTTTCGCTTTCTATTTTTTGTTTTTAATCGTATGTCTGTGTGTATATGATGGTATTCAATTATAAAAAAAAAAAATTCACATTTATATGCCTTTCCAAATCTGTATCTGTATGCCAAAAACATGAGTTTGTATTTTTAAATTTTTTATTTTTCATTGATTTTTATATAATTTTTCGCATACATATACTGAAGATTAATTTCATCTCACATGTACATATATGAACACGCAGAATGTGTGTGTATATTAAGAATTCATTTGTATACATGCATTATGTATATCCTTTTTTTATTTTATGCACACATCAATATGAAAATTTCTTTTATCTTTTTTGCTTGGCATCTATAAAGTCGTGTCAGTCTGATATTTTTGAATTTTGCATGCTGCATGAAGTAAAGTTTATGCAGGCAAAATAACACAAAATCTGAAATCACAAAAATTCATTTTTTTTTTTTTTTGATATTAAAAAGTTATTAATGATGGAAAGATTTTTCCTTTAATTTTCATTTCACAATTGAATACGAATTTTTAAGAAAAAAAAAAGAAAAGAAAATTATTGAAACAAATGAAACAACATAAACTTAAACCACAAATTAAAAGTAGAAATAAAGAAAAAAATTTCATCAAAATTGCGAAGTGTTCTGATTGAACATAAAACATCATATTTTTCATGTCTGTGTGTGTACATATTTACACCCACAAACACACAATGTGTATATGAACGAATATATATACAACGAGTATGATATTGAGCTATATTATTTATGTTGTCTGCTGATGGGATACTAAAGTACGATCATGTTTATGGGAGGCTCAAATATCAAAGAAATCTGTTATTTTAATGATTCTAAGAAAATTATAATGAATCGAAATAAATGAAAAAAAAAAAAATAAATTGACAAAAAAAACTGAGCGTTGCAGATGAAAGATGCGAAGATATAAGAAATGATCGGAGAATATCTAATTTCATGATGACTATGAAATATTAAATTAAAGTCATGCATTCACATAAATTTCAGCATTAGCGACATTGCTGGCAAAATCAAATTCTTTAGTCAACTTGAAGAAGAAGAAAATTAAAATAAAAAAAAAAAATAACAACAGGAAAAACAAAAGCAGAAATTTTGAAAATTAAAGAAAAAATACCGAATTGATTAAAATGTGAAAATTTGATTTTGCCTTCGGTGGTGATTCGAAAATAAGAAATTTAAAATGATAAGAACAATAAAAATGATTAAAAAAAAATAAAAATAACATTGAAAACAATTTGAAAAACTTTTAACAGTTAATTACTGCAGAGGAATTTTTTTTATATCCTCTATAACCTTAATCTATAGTTTTCTGTACGTATATGGATATATTTGACCAAAATTTCTGTGCCGTATATTGTTTTTGGAAAATCATCATAGCTTTTGGGCCTTTGTGACAATGAAAAAGCAAAACAAAAATGAAAAACAATAGAAAGCAAAATCATCATAGAGTAGGCGTGGCAGGAAAAAAATTTTTATAAATTGAATTATCTCTCTATACAAATTCCTTATATTCTCTGTACGTATCCTAGAAAAATATACATAAATACGACGTGTATATGGAATGAGTATACATGTTTATTGTAAGCTGATGATAATTTAAATTCAATTACATAATTATATTCCCACAAAATAAAAAAAAAAAAGAAGGAAGCACAGAAAAAACTAAAAAACTTTTACATCAGTTCAGGATCATTATTGAAAGTTTTAATTTTAATTCTCATTTAGATAGAATTTGTTTTTTCCTTTTTTTCTTTTCTTTTTTTTTTGATTGATAGAAAAACAAATGAGAATCGTTTAAAACTTTTTAAATAATAATGGAAAAGTCATTAAATCCGATTGAAAAAGAAAAGGAAGAGAGGACATGAACATTGGAATTGTTTTTTTTTTTTTTTTTTTTTTTTTGCTACAACTTTAATTGAAAAATTTTTTATTGGAAATAAAAATGATATCCTTTGTATTATTTGAAATTTTATTATTTCTCTTTTTCAAATTCCTGTACACATATATACATGCTCGCATATGTGAGATTATCTGTAAATAAATGATTTTAAACGTCAACTTTAATATTGAAAACGATGTGAGTAAGTTGAATGAATTCCCAAATGTATAAAGTGATATCCGCATAATACGAGAACTGTCTATATGTTGTTACCATTTAAAGTCTAGAATTTTTGGATATCAGAACATCATATATTTTCTTATCATTTTTGTTTTCAATTTCGATTTTTTTTCATGTTCGGAAATTTTATAAAATAACGAATAGCAACGCAAAATCTATTATCATCGTTCTTCATCCTTATATTTTTTTGATTTTTTTTTTTATAAGAAACAATTTTTTATAGTACTTTATCCTTAAAATTTACCTAAAATTCGAAATATTTTTGTATTGTATTTTTGTGTTTTAAGAAAATGTATTTCAAGAAAAATTATGATTTCTTTTTCCTTTTATTTTTCAATTTCCATTGCAACACAAGAAAAAAAATATAAACAAAAGGATCACATATCGAAAGAAGTTAGAAACATTTAAAATATAAATCTTGATATACTCACACACACGCATAAACACACATACACATAACCGCACTATATGTGGATATGTTACATTCGTACGTAAAATATATGACTCATTGAGATGTGTGTAATCCTTATAGTTGATTCTCTACATATTTTGGAAAAACTTTTTCTGTATAACAAGTAAAAATAAAAAGGAAAATTTCATGTACAAGTGGGAACATCTACATACAGATTGATATAAGGTATCTTGTGGTGTTAGGATTGAAAATTTTGTTGCGTTTTCTTTTTTTTTTTGTCTTGTGTCTACATTTCATCTTGACTTTTTGTACATATCTACATTAGTCGTCTATAAAATATGTACAAAGTCGAATTTTATAATTTTCTCATAAATAAAGACTAAAGAATTGTAACGAATTAAAAATATGTGATAGCAAAAACATACCAAAAAAAAAAAAAATATGGAGAACAATTTACTGTATCCGAGTATTTTATTGCATTCATCGAAGACTACATTTTTGTTCCTTTTTTTTTGTTTTGTATTTTAATTTCTAATGTTTTTTTGTGTTTTTAACCCATTAAAATTGAATACCATAACGCGTATGTATATCATATTGCATGTTTATGAAAATAAAACAAAATCCATTTATAGTTGTTTACTTTAAAAATGAAAATTTATAAAAAACGTAATGAAAATTAAAGTAAGTGAAAATCAAATCAAAAACAAGGTAAAATAAAAATGTAATATTATTTTCTGTTTAAATTGTAAGGATATTTTACTGTGGGCGTATTGCATTAAACTCATATAATTATGTACGAACGCATAGCTATATGTTATTATTAGCATTAAAATTAATTAAATATTCAAGCATTCAGGTACAAATCTGTATAATTTGTCATGAAATAAATATGATATCATTCACGATATGTGAACTAATTACTTGTAATATAATTTATCATTGTATTCATTTAGAATGAAAGCAGAAAAAATAAAATTAATATTATTTGTTCCTTTTATTTTTAAATAATTTTTTTTTTTTTTTTTTTTTTTTTTTTGCTATAAACTTTCTGAATCTAGATTTCGATCTAATGTACAACATCATGAAAACGTTTCATATAAATTATATCATTATGACAATTAAATATTTTTAAAATATGAGAGTTATGAATTGTTTGTATGCGATAATTATGCGTCTATTTGTAGGAATTTACGCTACAACTGATAATAATGATTAAAAAAGAGCAAAACAACAGAAAAAATATGATAGGATACTCGATTATTATCAATGATTTTATAAATTTCCGAGTTCATGTTTGTAAATTTTTCGTTACTTTGTTTACTGAAAATTATTTTTTGTATGTAAGCAAATACACAGAGATAATATAACGAACCCATATGTACACAGTTTTGTTGTAAATTCAAGGATCATTTTACATACGGTTATGAATTATTTATATGATATAGCGTATATCTAATCGATTCGTATATTATATTCAGGGTATTCATATCAAATCTCGCAAGTCACGCAAATTTACTAAGTAGCGTAATTGGTCAAATTTTTAAGATACTTTGTAACTTTTTTCTTTTGATAACTACGAGCTCTGCGTAAATGAACGAGACTTTTTATAGTCGCGTGGAATGAACCTCGTAAATAGATTTTTTGTAAACCAAGACTTGGCAGCATGTCATTTTTAATAGCTGAAATTAGAAAAGTGAATATTTGTGGTTATATTTTGAGAAAATTATTGAATTTTTGTGACAAAAATAAAAATTTGTCCAAGAGTTAATTTACAATTACGATTATTGTGTGTTTTACGATGAGATGATTTCACGTCATTTTAACTTACGAGATTGTAAAATTACGCATCGTATACGTTTACGATTTGAAAAGAATACCCTCATTTAGTTTCTATATTGTATACGTAAATCTCTGTAATTTAATAGAATTTTAAATATGACGGTATGACTAATAATATATATTAATGAAAATCGCGTTCAATCCAACACTTTTTCAATTTATTTATTTCTTTTGCGCGTTATTTTTTTCTTCTTCTTATAACTGAATTATGTATTTATAAGCTTAAAAGGGATACAGATGTACATAAACAAAAAAATATGAAAAAAGAAAAATTACAAGAAATACATCAAACAATAAATTAAACGAAAATAAGAAATAAAGAAATGAGCAAAAATAATGATGGATTGAAAAATGAAATGCGAAAAAAAAATTAAACAAAAAATTCAGCGAAATATTCTTCTAAATGTATACAAGAAATACTCGTACAATGTGTCTAAGAATTGCAAGAGAAAAAAAAAAAACAACAATGATAAAAAATTGAAAATTTCCTAAAAGAAAAGCATTATCATGTTAGTTGTAAGAGGAAGCACATGTCAAAAATATTGTGTGCACATGGTTTCGAAAAATAAAACGAACAAAAACAAACAAATAAAATAAAAATAAAGTTAAAATACTAAAATAAATTAAAGTTTCTTTATGAATAATGCATACTATACTCGTCGTTCTATATACAACATACAACACAAAATAAGAAGAATAAAATGAATTGAATGATGTGTGATGTATGGGTGTGGTGTGTTATACACGAGTTATATACAAAATAAGAAAAGAGCGTAACGAATATTTATTTTGTTTGTATTTCGATATGCGGTTTTTTTTTTTTTTTTGTTTTATATACAAAATACACATAAATGTGTTCATATCTACAAGAGTACCAGAGTGTTCGATATGTTACAAGTTATATATTATCGTATTAAGAATATTATGTATGAATGAATGAATATTTTGTATATGCCCTCCAATATAAAATTATATACGCAACACATACATACTAGCGCGATGTCGTATTGTTTATTAATGATCTATATATGTATGTGCATATATGATCCAACCAACACATATTAATTCAATTAAAAAAAATTGATTTACGGAGGTGGAAAATAAAATAAAAAAAATCCAAAAATAAAATATTAATAATAACTGAAACAGAAAAACTAAAAACAATTTTTCATGAATTTTTCAATGAACGGATGTATACATAACGGAGTGTGGAAATACAATTATATTATATACTCCCCCGATTCGATACACATTTTATGTGTTTTTATTACCATATTAAAACTATTATATCTAAACAAACAGATGATAAAATAATACATGTACATATATAAAATATTAAAAAATTTGAATAATATTAACACACACGTACACACTCGAATGTACACTGATTAGATACAGAAAAAAGAATTTATAGAGTTTCTTTTCACATTATAAATCGTTCTAATTTAATTTATTTTTATTAAGTTTATAGTACAGCTTTATTTTCATCAGAGGATTGTTGTACACATGTATTGTAAAAATGCATTTTAAATTTTTTTTTTTTTCACTTTTTCCTTATTTTATTTTTGTGTATATATTGTACAACATGTAAGATTTCATTTTTATATAGTAGGTGCGCGTTATATGCACAAAAAATATTGATGTTCATTAGATGCCTTTTTTGACAGATTTTAATTTAACCTAGTTTTCTATAATTTTTTTCAAATTTTTTCAAAGTCTAAAAAACAAAATGAAGAAAAAAAATGTTTGTGTCGAAAGAAAAATACTATGAAAAATTTCACTTATAAAAGCTGCCAAAATAAAGAACGACAGATATATACAGTAAAATTTTATACGTGTACTGTATGAATAAAATGCACACATCAAAATTTTATTTACTAATTAAAAATAATAAAAATAGAAAAAGAAAAATAAAATCGAAATCTAACAACTGTTTTTTATTTTAATTTTTTAGATTTCGTTGAAATTGTTTGATATTTTTTTTCTAATTTCAATATTTTTTTTTTTAAATTTTATTTCACATATTTTTAATGTACGCTTTTATGTTCTTGTGTAGTATACTACACAAAATTTTCATATAAATCATACACAATCATAATCTTTATTGCTGAAATATGTTTTTCTGTATGTATAGTTCAATGTGTATTACTGTAGATATAGTGAATAAAAAACTAAAATAAAAATTTTATCCCATTAATCAAAACAAATAGCATTTATATGTGTTTGTATGGCGATGCAGCGAAAGTAAAATAAAGTATTGGCGCCGTGATTCGTGGATACTTCTCAAAAAAAAAAAATTCTTTCAATTATTTTCTTTATTAGTATAGCAGCTATTTTAAGTGTTTTTTATATTTTTTATTATTTTATTTCATATTCAGATTCCGAATAAAATGTACAAATACATCTGTATGTGATGTAGCATGTGTGTTTATAATATGCACATACATTTAACTTAGATCTATATGCATAATATTCCATATATTATACATTTATGAAATAATTGATTGTGACACAATATATTATACTAGGATGTATGTATTTATAATTTTATAAAGGCAGGAAATATGTATACATTCATTATCATATGTGTATATGTTGTGTATAATACAACCGGAATATTTATCTTTTAACAAATTAAACTTTAATTGAATTCTATTAGCGAGATTTTAATGAATAATCTTGCACTGTTCAACTCTTTGCTGTTGGTAATGGAAATGTGAATTTTTCGGGATTTTTTAAAAGTTTTCCTGTTAATACATTAATTAAAAAAGAGAGCATTTTAGAAACAATGAGAGGAAATAAATTTAATAACTTAATTCTTTTTTATTTGATAGCAAAATAAGCAATAAAATGATTTGTTTTTAACGTTCATATGCATTTGCTCACCCATACCCATACATTTTAAACTGAATTCGTAGTCATTATATTGTAATTTTCTAATATTTGCACTTCCGCAGTCCCCTTTATATACTATATACTCTCGGGCAGTAGTGGTCATTGACTATAACATAACCTATTGTATACGCTACGATAGTACGATAGTACGAATCATGTGTAATCGCATTTTCCTTCTTCAAAAAAAATTGATTTTCTCTTTGTTAGGAATATTGTTCATGGCGAAACACGGAAAATCAACCAACTACATTTAATACCTGCTACTTGCTCTTCTTCTTTATTGGTATTCCATACACATCATGTGTGCTGGTATATTCGTTGTTCACAAAATCTTGATTTCCTCTCTGCTACGAATGGTCTAACTAAATGGCAAAACACAGAAAATCAACTAACAAAATTTTATATTTGCTTCTCCTCTTTATACATATACTATAGAGCAGTGGAAAAGGACTACTAAAGGACAAGGCATACGCTACGATATGGATAACTATAATTACTATTAACTATCATAAATTTTTTAAAATTTTAAAATCTCAATTTTTAAATTTTCATCAAGTGTTAGACAGGAAATGGTATTTAAATCTACTGCATATATCCTTCACTTCTATTTAAAATTTCTGAAAATTATATACATAAATATTTTGTTTCAAAAAAAAAAAAAAAAAAATTAAAATAAAATGATGATGATATTCTTTATAAATTTAATCCATAATCACATATGCCTGTGGGTTGTGTTCTAATTATATGAAATTGAAATTCAATTTTCAATGAGATTAAAGTCAAATAAAATTATTGAATTTTTAACATTTACGAATATTAACCCATTTATGCCGAGAACTAAAAAACAATATTTTAAGTGCAAAATCAAAAGAATGTATTTCAAAACTAAACCAAATAGCTTTATAAATTCATAAGGATTCGAAAAATATGTAGTAATAGTAATTTTATTGCCGTCCTACATTTAGGACAGTAGGAACTCAGGCGTACTTGGTGTGGTATTTAATAAAACATTTAACATGAACACCAACATCACATTTACAACACCTTGTAGTACATTTTTGATGACATTCTCCACAACGGGTTTGCTTTTCTTGTGAAACAACATAGTGTAGCAGACCGTCGTATCTACTTTCCGTACTTATTCGTGATGTCCTTTGTTCTCTTGTTGGAGCTTGGCCATAGTGTTCCATATAAAATCTTGCAATTCTCCTTCTAAATTCAAGTAAATCCAATTTTTCTTCGCCGTACTTTCTATGGATAAGCCAAGCATTATTTATCGTCATGTCTAGAAAGAATGTAATCAGAGGCCAGTACCACTTTTTTCCGTGGACATTGACCCTATATTTATTCACATTTTGGTCACATCTATCTATACCTCCCATATTTTCATTGTAAATTTTCACCATGTTTGGCTGATCTATATCTACTCTCTTACGAATTAATCGATTGAATCTTCTGGCTTTATTGATAGGATTTATTCCAACAGCATTTGAACAAATATTGACTACATTATTATCATTCCATCGACAGAATATTAGCTCTTCACTTTTATCTACTCTATAATCAAAACTTCCTCTGGGTTTTTTTTTATTGACACTTTTCGTCTCAAGTGGACAGTTTTCCATGCGGTTCGATCTCACAGTTCCTGTTGCCTTGACTCCAATTTTTCCTAGCTCTCTGATCAGTTTCGCACTTGTAAAAAAGTTGTCAAAACACAAATGAAAAGTTAAATGTGGTAAGCGATTCTTAAGCAATTTTGCAAACTTGTAAACCAAATCGCCACCCATTCCGATCTCGGAAAAGTTACCAGCATCTTTGCTTTTACCTTGATAAGGTTCACAGTGAACAATGTATCCCAGCCGTGTACCCCCACACCAAATTTTAAAACCAAACCTGATAGGTTTTCCGCGAATAAATTGTTTCATTCCATGTCGACCATAGTATCTACACATCGATTCGTCAAAACAGTAGTACTCTTGAGCCGGTGTAAATTCTGCGAACTTTTTGTTTATATGATTGATAATAGGTCTGATTTTTGCGTATTTATCAGTTTCATCTAAACTATGATTATCTGCTAGGTGGAAATTTTGCATTATTGTTTCAAATCTGTCACGTCGCATGTTATTTGAAACTATGTAATGTGTTGTGTCACTTGAGGTTTCCCAATACATCCTTCGACGTGGCACTGGAGTGTAACCGCTGTACAACAAAATACCAATAAAACAATGTAACTCTTGGGAGCTTACATTCAAAACCCTGTTATGCTGTGCCGCATAATTATTAGTCTGTACAATTATATTTTCGAATAATTCGGTATCGAAAAATAGTTCAAATGTTTGAATTGGATTTGGTTTCAGTTCTTTCAGAAAGCTATCATTTTCATCCTCAACATTATATTGAAAAGTTGGAAGTTTGCAATTTATGTCCGTTTTCTTCCACTGAGGACTGTTGATTTCCATACGCCTTTTCAGCTCTGATAAAGGCAGAGAATCTTCTTCATCTTCACTGTCACTGCTACAGGTATTTCCAATCTCTGCCGCTTCCCGCAAAATACTACCAGGTAGGTTCATTATTCCGCCTCCACCATCTTCATCACCAGAATCTTCATCAGTAACATATCCTGTGGCGTTTTCTGGAGGTTGTATATAAATATTCAAATGTTGCACGCTGGAGCAACTTTGCTCGATGTCATCTAACAAATCAGCTAATCTAGCTCTTTTAACATTTTTGTTGTAGAAGTTTCCAGTAGAAATGGGAAAAAAATTCGAACTAAAAAAATTTAAAACATTTCTCATAAAAGTTTCATGAATGCCTACTGTCCTACATGTAGGACATAAGAAATGTACAAAAAAATATTATAATCAAATTATCTATCATTATAATTTTGATTCTAAATTATTGACAACAGTACAAACAACAAAATATTTGCTTCATTGCACGTACTATGCTAAAATACTTACCCTGTAGAAGATTCAGTATTACCGTTACTCAACATTACTACAAATTTCAATTTCTAACGAAAACGACGAGTCAAAAGTCCACATAAAACTGAGCAATATTTATATTTTGTTGCGCTTATATCTCTAAATAATAGCAAATGGACCGTTATGTTTAAAAATACAACCAATTCTTGAACATGATTAAACTTGTCGCCGTTCTACATGTAGGACAATAGGCATATATGGGAAATATAATAAGAAATTCAGTCTAAAACGTTTCATATTAAGTATCAAAAGTTTTAATTACCTCTTTATATTGTAAATTTTCTATATATGACATAATAATCCTGTGCCTTTATACTCGAATATTTAATAAGTAAATTTATTTATTTTTATGTACTTTTTATATATTCATTTGTATTTTCCTGTATATTTCAATATAGTTTTTTTTCCATTATTTTATGTGTTTTCGACATGTTAATCAATATATAAATTCAATTACAAAATCCCGAATAATGAGTATGTCAAATAAGCTATGTAAAATATACATATATTTAGGTATGAATATACTATAGCATTTGTACCAAACTTAGGTACATATAATTATATATGTATGTAATACCTAACTATATTTGTACTGAAAATTGTGACTGTATACAATCTACAATTTTTATTCAATAATTCATTATTATTTTCATTTCATATTAAATGAAATAAGGGTATTCATACAAAATATTAATTACACATAGAGATTTTAAATGAACACTGGTAAATTCCTACGTAATTCAGTATTTGAAATTTTTCGTCATTTTTGTTGACTATAGAACCAAAAGGCACAAAATAACATTTGAAATAGCTGACATATGTAAGTGACAAATTGTGACAGCAAATATTTTACACAGTATCTCGTAAATGAAATTATTGATTAGACTGAATTCGAAGAGTTAAATTTATTCGTTTCGTGTTAAAAAATTATTTATACAAAATTTTATAAAAGCGGGTGTAAATTGTGTAAAAATACACCAGTTTATATTATGTATACTCAGTTTGACATATACGATTAAATGCATTAAATAAATACCCTTATAAAAGTATTCCTATAATGCTTGCCTCTATAACGAATGTAGTTAAAAACGAATTGTAATATTATATTTTTTACGACCGAAAAATTTCAACAAAAAATAAAAAATAATAAGGAATACATCATTAATAATTAGCTGATGACATATATAGATACATTTTATTATGTATGTACATTATATGTATAATATGATTATGTATAAAATATGTATACACTGTATACACCATTACGCATACACATTTTATTCTTAAATTCATTACTTTTGATTGATACTCATCTAATAAAAGAAAAATAAATTTCATTATTTTCATAAATAATACTTACTTAAAGGTAATATATAAAATTGATTTAAATGAAAATACACACACGCAAATTTATATATAGTACTTACATAGTAAATACAAGAGAAAGGTAATTTGTTATTATCGTTTTCATTTATTTATTATTTTTTTTTTTTAATCCAATTGAAATGAAAGAGAAAATATCAAATAAAAGGTAATAAATATATATGTATATAAATCAAAATAAGACTAACATTAAAAGTCTATAGATAGATAACAGAATAAAATGAAAAATTTAGCAAATTGTATATACTTTATATAGAAAGAGGAGGACTGTTCTTCAAATACACTGATCATAATACTACATGGTATTGAGAATTTATATGATACTTATGTATATATGCTTTATATGTACATAACATAATATTTATTTATCCATTTATTCATTTATTTATTTATTTTCCTGTATTTATTATAATCATTATTATGTATTGTATTTTATTTTTATTTTGATTTTAATTCAGTTTTACTTTCTTCTTTAGATAAATGAATCTATAATGACATACTACACACACGCACATATAATAAAGCTTACCTATATACATTTATGTATGTATTTGTGTTTATAAAGTGTCTATATATATACGAGTATATAGTCATTTACCCATAATTTTTCTTCTTCATTTTTATTTTGTTTGTGTGTAAATAGTAGTATAAATACATTTTAGTTTTTTTATTATTTATTTTCTTCCGGCTATATGATTTATTTTTCTATTAAAATACGTATCATTTTTTTTTGTTTATTTTGTTTTTTTTTTTTATTTGTATACTAAATACACATTTTTATTTATTTGTTTATATATGTATGTACATAATATCCTTGTAGTGTATAAAATTTTTACATTTTTTTTTTTTTGTTTTTCATTTCATTTCATTGCCTTACTTATTATTACATAAGTATGTTATATATGTAGGTATACATATGTACATACAGTTAAATATATATGTACATGAATATACAATTTTTGTTTTCATATTATCATCATTTTTGATATTACACGTACACATACACCTACTTTTATATATTAACAAACAGTAATTTTGTCTATTTCTAATGTTTATATATAAAACCATTTTAACTAGAATTCATAAATAATACAGTAAATACATATATGTACATTAAAATATGTGTACTTCAATACAAAAATATACTAATATTTGTGTGTGTATGTCTTCATTATATTACATTTTATATATGCTCGTACACATACATTACATGACTATATTTCCGCAATTTAGAGAATATATACGTACTTATGTATATACTATATACGTGCATGTTTACTAAATATTATCATCTCTCTCTATATAAATATATACACACACACAATCTCCGCCTATACAAATTCATCAGCATTATAATATGTTCATAATATAAACCAATACATAAGCGGCATCAAAAAAATGTAGCTATTCTTATGTATGTATAAACAAATTAATAATATCCTATACATTATACAAATATTGGTGAAGACATCACATATACGAAACATACATTACAAATCACATATACATGCACGTAAATTATATACGAGTGTACATATATATGTATCATATCTAGTGTACAAACAAGGACTAAATACATACATTATAATGTACATTTATAAATATAAATATGTGTATTAATAGCATATCATATACATATATTATGTATTTTTCTATATACTTATTAGACATGTTTATATTGCTGTACATTTATAAAAATTATTATGTATACATTATACTACTCGTACATCCTGTGAATTTCGCTTTTAAAAATGTTATAATAAGTATGATATTGCACAAAATATAGTTTGCGGTTTCATGTACACACACATATATATATATATATTCACTCGGATATATATAGATGAAAAATATAATATGCATTCCAAAAAATATAGATATAAAAATAAAAGAAACTATCAGATATACTAATATTTAGACATTTATACTCGTACATTATCCTATATACAAATACGAACAAATATACGTATGTATTTATATATAAGGATATCTGTTTTTTTTTTTTTATTTTTCTTAAATACATGCACATACTTACATATTATACTGATTATATATAAAAAATAAATATGTGCAAATATTTATGAATGAACATACATGCATACATATACATATTTTGAAAAAACGATATTCGTACTTATAGTCCTAAATTTTTATTTTTCCACCACCATAACACATATACACATAAAAATTTAATGTCCATACATACTTGCAAAAAATTTATTGTATAAATATAGTATCTATATTATAGTGTACATTTTATTAATACAATCTTTGTACGATGTGGTTCACATTTTCAATGACCTCAGGACAACAACACAACATCCATATAAAGATACAATAACAATAATAATAATAATAATAATGATAATAAAAAAAAATACACAAGAAAAAGATAGTTAGTTGAAAAAAAAAATAAACATAACATAACTATAAAGAACTAAAAAAAGGAATAAATAATGCAGAGAAAATGTTTTCATTTTTAGTGTCTATGAAAATATTCTTTTTTTTTTTGCCAATTTTTTTTTTTATTTTTTTTTTTTTTGTTTTTCTTTCATATAATACATGAGATTTTAATTGCTGTTCTGTAAACATAATTTCTATATAATAATGCTCGACATTTTTATATTCAATTTTTTCATATTTTCTACATAAAAATGTTGTATAAATAATTTTCATTTATTTTCATTTTTATTTTTATTCATTTGTTGTTTGTTTTTTTTTATTTTTTGTTTTTATTGCCAATGTCCATATAAATGAAAAATATTGTTTCTTTTTTCTTCTTTGGATTACTATAAGATAAAAAGCAAAATAAAACAATGAATGCAAAAATTGGAACATGACAATTTTCATACACATATCGGGTACAAAAAATTTGAAAAAAAAAAAAAAAATTCGATCCTCATTAATATTACATGGATATCATATACATACATGCACATACAAATTTATACGTTTACATGTTATAAGGGGCGTGTATATATACGTGTATGTGAAAAGGTATGTATACAATGTTTAGATATCAAATATATCATAGAGAAAAAGACCTAATGACCGTTATTTTCTTTCATTAATATATCCTCTGGTTTATTTATTCATTTTACATATTTATTTACATTTTTTTGTTTTTTCTTACATTTCAATTTTAATCAAGGTTAAATCGTTGTCATTCATATTATTTTTTGTATTATATAAGCTTCTTTTGTTTCTATATAATCATTATCCCTTTTAATTTATTCAGAATAATTTTACTTTATGTTTTTATTTTTTTATTTTGCAAATTTTTCATTTTAAAACATATTCCTTTATATAGCTTACCTAAACCTAAACCTACTACTAAATGTATATATACATACATACTTCTATCTATATGATTTATGTATACAAGATAGAAAAATCAAAAATAAAATTTGTCCTTCATACAATATATACCTATACAATTAATACGAGTATAGTACATATTTATACGGTATCTATATTAATATAAGTATATATCTATATATTACAATATCAAACTTTCAATCATTTATTTTTCTACTTCACTGTTTTCTGTATTCATTTTAATTATAAATTACAAAGAAGATTAATTTTTTTTTACTTCCTTTTTTTTATTAATCATAAATGTTCATAAATTTTAATGGAAAATCGAAATAACGAAAAAATAAAAATAAATTCGAAATCGAAATCAAATGAAAATCAAATATAAATGTTATGCGTACATAATTAAAGACAAAACAAAACAAAACAAGACAAAAAGTTCTACGAAAATAATAATCGAGAACCGAATTAATTAATTAAAAAAAATATTGAAAAAGGACTTCTTATTTATTATAAAAATCGTATAAATGTAGAAGATATGAACAATGTCAAATATTATAAAACAAGAAATGAATAAAAATATTATATAAAGAAAAGTTTAAAATTTAAAAATAAATTCCTATAATATTCATAAAAATTTATAAAGTAAAATGAAAGAAGTTTTAATGAAATTCAAGTGAAAACAACAAAAAGTACAATTAAATTCAAAAAGAAAAATACTTACAAATAATACAAATTCGATATTTTTTTTGGTAATTTTCTATAGGTACCTATCGTATATAGAGACAACAATATGTATATCTGCCTACGTACTTTCATGAATATATATATTCATTAAGTTGGTGGTAATTTTTTTTTTTTTTTCAAATAAATACATTACTCGCCTAAGACAGATATGATGAACAAAAGAGAAATAAATCGATGAAAATTAGGGAAACTAAAAAAAAATAAATAAAATCAGAATATTATTGATTAATTGACTATACGGATTTTAATTTCTGTAGAACTGTTACTTTACTTTCACATAAAATTATTCTCACTACATAGGAATATTTTAATAATTTCGTATATATGTATGTATACCTACTTAGCTTGTATTTTTTGTAAAATTTTCATAAATCATATTTGTCTCCTTTCCATTATACCAAAGAATAAAATCAATTTAAATGCGTACTAAAAATTAGTAATTTAATGAATAAATACTCGTATATTTTCAAATATATTTTATTCTATTACACTTTTATAGTTGAAAATAAAATTTTTCTTCTAATTTTCCTTGAAAATAAATTTACAGTTTTCATTTTTTTTTTAATTACTTTCATAAAATTTTTGTACAAAAAAAAAAAAAACAAAACGAATTAATTTGTTTACATTTAGCCAAACAAAACATAAATGTACTACATACTACCTATAGAGGCTGCGTATGAATATAATATCTATGTGAGTATGTAATGTATAGAAAATTTATTTCTTTGTTTTTATAAACATTACACTACAGCAATTATAATGAAGTTTACTTAAAGTTTATTGAAATAAAATAGCAATAATAATAATCATTCATATCACGTAACATAAACAAAATATATAATTGAAAGAAAATGAATAACATGCACACACATAAAACACTTACATACTATATTTCGTCTGTAGATACAAAAAATTTTTATACGCATTACATATTATATATAGTTTTTTTTGTATGGAATAGAATGCCGTACTAATGAAATATAGTACTCATTCAAGTATGAAATGAAAATTAATGAACGTAGGTCGTCTCTAATAATATGAAAAGCATTCATTCTTTTCTTTATATTGATTATGTTCTAATTATTATCGTTTCGATTCGAATTTTTATATACTCTGAATCTGTGTGTATGAATAGACGCACTTATACACAAATACAAACATGTCTACGATTGTTTAGAATTTTTTGTTGTTGATTATTCTGTATAAAATCATCATTCTATTACTAGCAGCGCCAGTTTTATCATCTTGGGCGTCCGGTGAACTTGTAAACTTTTCGCCCTCTACGTTGAAAACTTACAATTTTAAACTTCGATTTTATATTTTTCTTTATTCTAACACAACAAATTTTCTATTTCTATGCTTTTTTAAGAGAAAAAAAAATAATATCCTTTTCACGTCACCTTTTCACGTTTAAATGAAAGTAACACCGATTACAGAAATAATTTTTGACTCATTGAATATCTTACATAGTTTTGAAAAGTTTTTCATACTCAAGAGTTCAATGATAATGTTTGTTTACAAATGAATATATAAATTCTTCTTTGTATACCTAACCTACTACAATGTATAGTACATAATAAACACAAGGAAATAAGAAGAGAACCTACTATTCTAGTAATTTTCACTTTTCCTTCTTCATACTTCTTTACTATTGCTATTACCATGTTTATTTTAAAAATATAGTTCATCACATTTATATCATATTTTTCTTATTTTTCTTACACGGATCATGTTTCAATTTGAAATTCTCATTCGCACAAGCCTACGCTATACAATGTAGAACATAATTTAATCAAGAAGAGGAGAAGAGAAAGTGAACTAGAAATAAAAGTAGAAAGATACGCGAATACGAAAGATACGTTTTTCTTCTCCTTTTCTTGTGTGGATTATGTACTGCACTGTAGTCCGGGTCCGGGTGTACGAAGAAGAATCTCAGATTTTTGCAACTTGCAAAACGTACGAGTAATAAAAATAAGCCATTGATTCGATATTATTTTTGTTGTGCCGTTGTACTCGTATATTAATTCAGTGGTTTATTTGGTTCAAAGTTAACAAATAGTGCCAACTTTTTTTTCCCATAAATTTTAATTTTGATTTGAATAACGATTTTCCTTCAACAAAAATCAAAACATAGGTATAACTTAGATCTCTTTCATATTTATAAGTCCATTTCATAATTGAAATAAAATAATACTTTGACTTATGTGCCTTGACATATTTAAACTTTTAAGAAATTAATAATTTTTCTGTTGATATAAGGATCAAGCGATTCTTATTGTTTGGAATTACCTACCCTACGTAAAATAAACCACACAATTTTACTGGGATAAGTGGTTTTTTAAATAATATTATCCACCTGATTTCATTTTAATGTGTAGTCATTGCAGTTTCTACAATTTATTAGCAAAGTATATATGTATAAATAACTTTATTCATAATCAAACAAAGTTAAAGGTTAAAGTAGTAAAAGTCTATAAAATTCTACAAATTATGCACAAAGGTCGAAAGATTTGTTGTTTCATAATAATTTTTTCAAGTTTGAACATAATTTCATTAAAGTTGAAGAGTCTGAACTTTAAAACGTAATATAAGTAATAAAGTAATAGGATGTTGTTTTGAAAGTTAGAAGGTGACATGATATGAGCATCTATACATCTGCGTATGTATGTAATTTTATTGTATAATTATGTTTAATAAACATTTGCATACATATGTATGATAATATACGTCTAACGAGCGTATAAATTAATTAGCTAATTGAACAATCGAACCTAATATTTGAGATTGTTGTCTAATCCCTTTAGTGTTGACTCCCATTAGAGCTTATCTGAGATATTAGACACATGTGGGATAGAAATTGAAATTTTATGTGAGTGTACATCCAAACAAAATGTATTATGTGTATATAAGCTGTTTATTATCAATTCAAAATCGTGTATTTAATTAAAATAATGTACGTAAATGTTTAATGATTGTTTGAATATATTGACAACACGTCAAAACAACCTGTCAATATATAAATTTTAAATTTAAATTGCTTATTTAAATTTCATTTAGAAAATGTCTAAACATTTAAAATGTTCTACATACTGTACCTACATTAATTGAAAATTGGAAGAGAACATTTATAATATAATCCATACGCATATATGTACATCTACAATTCAAATGTATGTATACACTGCACACATAAATTTACAACAATCGTATGCCATAATTATTCAAATAACATTCCATTTTAGGATTTCAACAGAAAATTAAGATTATAATCAACAAATCAGCTTGGAGAAGAAGAAGTATAAGAAGTCTAAAAATTCATTATCGTCCATGAATTACTATATAAACTGCTGCAATCAAATACCACGCGTTATATAGTTAAGAAAATAAAATCTTCTGCGTGTCTTTTATTTTATCCAGCAAACAATAAAAATATGTTTTATACTTGAATGAGAGAGTATGTTTGACTGTGTCATTTTTGCATAACATTCCATAGACTGCAAATACAGAATTTCAAATAACAACAAAAATAGTGAAAAAGAGAAAAAAAAGCAATATTGCTCGTGATTTCAATAAAAAAATAAAGAAGAAGAAAAAATTAACAAGAAGCCGCGTCATAAAAAAATAGAAATCAAAAACTTTTTCTGCATCCTTTTGCTTGCGGTGAAATTATAGCATGTACGCATATAATGCACTTGTGATGTATTTGTAGTTTTCTTGATGCTATTTTTAACTGAGCATATAAAACACAACATTATAACAATCATATAACCGATAATATCTAGTCGTACATATAATGTACTACACACATAAGAGCATATATTTATAAGAAAGTTCATCTTAATAATGTTTTTATTTATGGAGACAAGATGTTTTCTTATGGTTCTGGAATTTCATCTTTCAAAAATATACTTACAAGAACACAAGACTATAGAGCGCCAGTATCATGGAGTTTTTATTTTCTTCTTTGTCATATAAATATTTACTGTGATGGTATACATTACATACTGTTGCATTTATTTGTATTAATTTAAAGAGAAAAAATTTGAAACAATAAAAAAACTGTAAGAACAAAAATATTTAATTGAACAATAAAAGAAAAGTACTGCACGTAATAATAATGATCCCATATTATAAACTTTTGCAATTTTTTACAATTTTTTGTTTTTTTGTTTCTGCTTAATTCCATTTCACAATATAATTGTAAAGTGTATAAATACAGACACAGAGTTAAAAAATGCAAATTTATCTTATTTTTATCTTCTGTTTTTTTTTCCTTTTCATTTTTTAGTTCCAGCACGAATTGTATGGGCTGCTATAGGAAAAAATGCAGATCTACCATGCGATCTTACACCACCGACTCCACAAGATTCTGTCAAATTATTGCTTTGGTTCAAAGATACGACTGGCATTCCTTTATACAGGTAAATTGAACACACACACACACACAAATGAAAATGAACATGAAATGTAATTCCTTTTTACTTTTACATTATTTGTTTTTGTGGAATGTGGAAAATTGGAAATTTTAAAAGTGTGAAAAATTTAAAATTAATTTCTTTTTTTATTTTTGTTCTTTCTATATTTTTCGATTATAAACTCATTTAGTTTGGATTCTCGAAAAGGAAATGTAAAATTAGCAACGCATTCAGCTATAGCTAGCGATTTAGGACAAAGGTTGTTCTTTGCAATACCGGACAACCCTAAAGAATCACGATTACAGATTCGTGATGTTAAAACAACTGATGGTGGTGTATATCGATGCAGGGTAGATTTTTTCAATTCTCCAACACGAAATTTTAGGATAAATTTAACGTTAGTTGGTAAGGATAATATAGAAATTTTGAAATAAAAGTCTTTCTCTCACATATTCAATTTTTATTTTATATTTTTTCCGGTATACAGTTCCTCCAGAAGATCCTCGTATATTTGATGCACAAGGTAAAGAAATATTTCAAGTAGCTGGACCGTTTAGAGAAGGTTATGAACTATTCCTATCATGTCAAGTAGTGGGAGGTATGCATATAAGTATCTCGTATTTGAATTTGGATATAGATATAAAAAAAAAACCAAATATAATATGCAAATATTTTTCAGGACGGCCATCTCCAAAAGTAACATGGTGGCGAGATGGCATTGAAATAGCTGGTGTTAGCCATCCATCGGCTGATGAGGGTGTGTCAGCAATGGTTAATCAATTGTTTATTGGAACAGTTACTAGAGAATTTTATGGTTCAAAATTACAATGTCGTGCTCAAGGTTCCAAGCTTATAGCACCGGTAGTTAAAGAAGTCACTATACAAGTACACTGTTAGTTTATTTTTCATTATAAATAAAAGTTAAAATACAAAATATTTAAATTTCAAAAAGGAAAAATGAAAAAAACGAAATGAAATTTTACTTTGCTTATCGTGTGATTTACATGATTGTAATATAATCACTTATCAGAATTTTTTACGTTTCTTTCTTTCTACGCATCTTTTCCTTTGGACATCGGACAAAAACACCACAAATTTTGTTTTACATTCGATACAGTAAAGCCATTAAAAGTTAAAATAGTGACACCAAATGACTTATTAACAGCCGGTCATCCAGTGCCTTTGAAATGTGAAACTTGGGGATCATATCCACCAGCAAAAATTGTATGGCTATTGGACGGTGAACCAATACGAAGTTCAGATGTAACAATACCAACTGAAAAGGAGGTAAAATATACGGATTTAACTTTGTATTATGAACTGCATTTACATATATTGGCACTTTCATAAATGTAATTAGTGCACGTACATATGTATGTGCAGGTGCATACGTGTACTTCTATACATATGCACGTAGTATTTTTGTTAAATCATTTTATGTGCATAAATTTGAATGAGGACTACTTAAATGAAAATTTCTGTGCATTTGTGTCTACATACATACTCATATTCACACATAAATGATGAAATATATTCAATTTATATTCAAATGAAAATAATATAGATATTTTCTTTTGTCATTTCATATACACGTACACATACAGGATCTGAATATAACGACAAGTATCCTTACATTAAGAGTAACATCAGGAAATGATGGTGCTGAGCTTACATGTCGGGCAACAAATCCATGGTTTTCGAGTGGTGCAATTGAAGATAAAAGGATCATAAGCGTTGCATGTAAGTATCCCTATACAAATGATTATCTGCATTAGGCACATATTTATGAACATACATTCATTTTATTCAAAAATAATTTTTTATTTTTAGTTTTATTGAGTGTGAGTATACCTATGTGGTTGTGTTTGTCTGTACGCAGATATTTAAAGTTGAAAACATTATTTAAAATTTCGATTTAATCTTTAATTCTTATCGGTATTAATAAATTTTTATACCTACAGTGTAAAGACTATGTATACAGATTTTTAAAAATCTTGAATTCAAGAAAATTTTATAATTGAAAATTGAAAGAAAAAATCAAAATAAAAATAAGAAAAATGGACCAATTTGAAATATTTATTACATTTTCATTGTTATTCTAACATGATTAGAATAAAATCTTACAACAACTTCGCTGTATGAGGAATAAAAACTAAAACACAAAACACTTCATTTTCTATTTTCATATAGAATTTAATGAATTCTTCAATGTTAAACGCATATGCATGATATGCATTCAATGTATTGTTTTGTTTTGAATTTTATTTCACTTGTAATGGTACCATAATCCGAACATAGATTTCCATATCAAGTATCAGACTTAGTGTTTAATGATAATGAAGGAAAATTTCGAAAAAAAGATTAAATAAAAAAACAAAAACAGCATTGAGAAAATTTATGAGAAACTTATCACGTTCCAAATAATTATAATATTCATGCACACTTAATAATCTTCTTATGTAAAATACGAATTTTTTTTTTTTTTTATTAAAATCTTCGTCTTTTTTCTTCTGTGCCAACTTTATAAACAATAAAAACAATAATAATAATAATTCACATTGTTATGTCGAAGGAAAGGTTTTTTTTTTAATTTTTCTTTTGGTCTTATTTTATTCTTATTCCCTGTTCGGTTTTTTTTATACATTGAATATTTCTGTTGTTGTTGATTTTTTATTTTATGATGTTGTAGTTGTGTATGGTGTGTGTGTGTTGGTATTTAGTAATCGCATTAAAATCAAAATTTATTTAAACGTTTTTCTCTTTTCTTTTTGCATAATTTTGTAATGTTTTTATTCTTTTATTTTTTGCATTTTGTTGTTTTTCTTATTTTTTTATATACATATTTGTTTGTAGCAACGATGTATTTGTTGTCTTAAATTAATTCTTTTATTTTTTTTTTTTTTTTAGATCCACCAACTGTATCAGTGCATTTAGCGAATGAAGATCCAAGTCGAGTTGTAACTAGAGCTGAGGGACAGAATGTTACCCTGAAGTGTCGAGCTGATGCTAGACCACCCGTATCATCATATTCATGGTTTAAGAATGTAAGTATATATGTATTTGACACAAACACAGACACAAACGACGTGCTCATATGTAGTGCATAAATTTAATCTTATTTGAAATGAATTTATGATGAGTATACTCATGTATAAGTGCGTGTGTCATATAAGTGATGAAATGTACAAATAAATGAGAATTAAAAAAAATTTATACAAAAGTAAATTTTTACATTTTAACAGGTTTTTAAAATAAATTTGAAACAAAAATTTTATGTTGCTGTTGGTGTCGTATTTCATTAAGATGCTTCGTTAGTAAACAATAATACGACACCTTAACCGACATAAATAATAAAATTCTCACTTTTCAATGGCATTTTGAGCTTTTTAAATTTATTTTGGTTGAAAAAACATGAATACCTACAAACACTTTAAATAAAATTTTCGCTTTGAATTTATCCATTCTTTGATAATTGAATCGTATATCGTAGATACTATCGTGACATTAGTTAGCTGCTTTAACCTCATTGCTACTTATTATTATCTCTCCCTCGTTATGGTACACTTCTTACATGCATACGGTTTATAGTTCAGAGCAAATATGGAGAGAAAATGATTTTTTCTCATGAATGAAAATACGATTACATGGTATGGTATGCAGGAGAAGTAGCAAACAGAGTACCTAATAATTTTCTTTGATTTAGCTCCTCCTCTTGCTGGTTATTTCTTCTGCATTTTTTCTTTGGAATCATCTTCATCATGAATGTCCTTTTTATTTAATATTTTTCTATGATGATACGATGTAGTACACTCTATATTCGCTGTTAAATTTAATTCAGTTGATTGTATAGCAATGTTGATTAAAAAAATATAAAAAAAATAAACGTGAAAAAATGTCAAGTGTACAGGATGCGTGCATATATACACACACCTATAGAAAACAATTTAAAAAAGAAAATTTTCATTTTTGCTTCTAACAAGAAGAGACAAAGAAAAAAAAAATTCATTTTCTTAAATTGAAAAACAAAAAAAAATAAAAAATAAGATAAAAGTAAAAGAACAAACTGCAATGTTGGAAAGGAAGAGAAATTTGTCATGAGAACACTTGTGACGTTAAATCGTGGTTATAAAGATGGAAACATTACAGATTAAGATAAAAAATAATAATATGTATGTAAGAAAAATGAACAAAATTTCTCTGAAAGCACAACTGTTGAATGAAAATAAAGTTATTGCTTTTATACATTTTTTAAATTTTTTTACATTTTTTATTTTATTAACGTTAAACGTAAGGTTGCGTGTATGCGAATGATGACTACTGATGACGATGATAGAATGCAAAAAAAAGTAGAATTTTTTTTGTATTTTCTTTTTCTTTTCAAAGATCAGAAATAAAACTAAATTTATTTTTAATTGAAAAAAAAAATCAGAGGAATGAAACTGAAAGAAAAAAAAAATTACAAGAAAAATCGCCTCATAGCCTGATGAAAACAAATGAAAAGAAAACGAATACATATATAAAGTACTTATTCACTAAAGGCACAAAAAGATGAAAAAGTTTCGAAAAAAAAGGAACTTAAAAATAAAATGAAAACGAAAAAGGAAAAATGATTTATGAAAGATATTTTCTAATTTTAATATTACTTTTTTTTTCGTAGTATATGTCAAGAGGCTGTAGGTCAAACGAAAAAAACAGAAAATAAAAAAAAAATTTTTTTCTTCTTCTTTTTGAATTCATAACGTAACGAATAATGAATATGAAAAGAAAATTATTTTTGGTGATGTTTTTGCTTTTCCTATAAATATGTAGATACGTGTATACGAGCACATTTACCGTATTTCTAAGCACATACATGAATGAAAATAAATATTTGCATACCTACATATAACTTAAAAAAGGAAATTTTTTTTTTTGATACTTAGAACTATTCAAATTTAGCACGTCTTAATGACCATCAAAAATAAGATTCTCAAGCTCCCACACTTTTTTTTAATTGAAAAATATAAAAAGTAAATTATAGGTACCTAAATGAAATTCAAATAAATTACAATTCAAATTTGTTTGTTTATTGTACTTGTGTTTTTGACTGAAAAATTTTAAGAGTTATCAATGGCCGAAATTATATAATGTATCAATTATATTTGATCTTAAAATATACGACTAAACCACATACACGATTCTTACACAAGATGAAAATTATAATTTTGAATAAAATGAATGAATAGAAAATGAAAAAAATTTCTAAATTTTTTGTGTGTGAAAAGAAATCGCATACTTAAGTATCTGTTCATACACACACACAAAAATAATAAATAAATAACGTTAATATTCAGGATAACCAGGAAGTATGCCAAACCATTAATTTTTAAGTGACTGAGGTATGAACATTTTGCAACAGAATAAAAGCACAAAAGAGAATGGAGTGAGAATGAATTTTCGTTGCACTTTTTTTCACATTTTTTTTTTCATCCATAATGTTTTGATACATATAGTGTGTATGTATAGTGTATAGGGAAAGATACACTTTTGACCTAAAAAACTAATTACACAATATTTCACTTTTAGTAGTATAGTATGTACAAGTATAAACATACGCGAATGATATGTGTGTAGTATGTATGTCCTAGCTGTTACAGTAAATTTTATTCATTTTTATTAAACCGCCGTCTATATATAATACCATTGCATACACATTAGAATTCGAATATATTTTTATACTACATTTACACATATTTTGTGATTATATACGTATATGCTTCGGTTAAAGTGGTAATTTGTAAGAGCACAAATTTTCTATATTATTATTATTATTATTTTTATTATTATTACAATGATTTTATACCACCATATAATAAAACCCCGGAATAGAAATTAAAATTTTAATAGTAAAACGAGATGGTATACGAGTAGGTATATGTGATGTTTGATACAAGTGAATACACATGTATAGTATATACACATAAGTTCAAACATTTATAAAGTTGAATATACTTTTAATATGATAAAATGGAATGAAAATAAATGTAAAATTTATATGAGTATTTGTAGCTGAATCGTGACCTTTAAAATGATTCTTTGGTTTGATGTGTGGCGCATTATGCATACTCAGTTGTTCATATGTATATGTTCATATATACATAGATAGATACATAATGTACATATGTATAGATGAACAGAATATATATTCCCGTTAACCGTTATAATTCCGCTAATGTTGTCACAAACTGCCATTAGCGATATTAAAAATATTTTTATTACCTACTGAAAAAAATAAAAAAATGAAAAACAAAATATAGAATGAAAGGAATAACTTCGGTTTTACGATCATCCTTTAGTCTAGAAATTTTATGACTTTTCAAGAAAATACATACATACGAATACAATCATAAACAAAAATTCACAATATTTCACGAATTTCATATAGACATTATAAATGTACAAATCCTAATACATAAATGTGTATCAATTGTGGATACAAATGTGTGTATACCATATGTAGATATGAAATTATTATACTACTTCGAATAAACGTTTTTCATTCCAGGACTATACATGCATATATTCTCTATGTGTATGTTTGTATCGAAAATGTATATATGTACGTGTATATTATTGCATATAAAATCTTTAAAAATGTTGTTTATATTTTACCAAAAAATTTACAAAATAATAAAATGTATAAAAAATATTCCTCAACATAAACCAAATAATTTTCATTATATAGAGTGTACTACTATTCAGGATTTATGTGTTAAAATATTCATTTGCATATGTATGCCTTTACATAGATATATGTTTACGACAGAATACGATTTACTATGTTGACTTACAATCACTTTACTACATACACTTACATATATCGCGTTCTAATAATTTCTCAAATAAATAACAGTACAAATATAATTCACGCACCAAAAAAATAAAAGCATGAAAAACGAGACATTAAAAAAATTGAAAAAAAAAAAAAACGGAAATGAAAAATTAAAAAAAAAAGAAAGAAAAACGACAAAAAAATATTTTATATTTTGAAGATTTGTGACTGCTACTGCTATCTAAACTACTGACTATATTTTTGTTGACGATGAATTTAGTTTAGAAACAAAACATCAAAACAAAATGAAGTTAAGTCAACAAAAATATAACAGACGAATATATGAAAAGAGAGAAGTATCTCTTTCATTCATACAATATACATAAAAGTTATGAATTATTTTTTCTATCGTTATATGCATTTCTTTTCAGTATTCATGAAAATTAACTTAAAATTGTTGTGTGTATACGGCAAAAATATTTTTGGAATCTCGAATAAAAGGACATATAGTAGAAAATGATGAAAACATACCAAAGGAACAACACAAAATGAAATAAATTCTTTTATGGATGTCAATTCTATGTGTCAGTTTTTTGACATCACAAATTTGATTTGGCTTTTTGTATCCTTAAATCATTTTCAGAAGAGAAACAAAAAAAAATTGCCATTCAGATTTAAAATGTGACAATATTATATAATATCAAGAGAAAATACAAAATTTGCTTGAAATTATTATTATTATGGCTTTTATTTCAAATTTGATTTGTTGATTTGAAATATTCAGAAAAAAAAAAAGAATCAATTCAACATAATTTCTAAATGTTCTACAATATCTTAGAGCATTTTGGAATTTACATATGAAATTTGTTCTGATTGATGATTTAATTGACACGTAATTCTTTGAATTTTGAATTAATATTCTGTCATAGAATTAATATTACATAATTAATGTTGAATTAATGGTGATTTAATAGTGAATTATTACCGGACATAATTGCTAGATTTACAGTGTAATACGTGTAATTTTTAATGCATACATATATTGCTTTGAATGGCGCTTTGCAATCAATGATAAATTTACTAAATATGTATTTATAAAATATTCTGACAAAAACACATAAAGGACATAACAAGAATTCCAATTATAATTCAATTTTAGTTGTATACATAGGTTTAGGTATATTATATCCATATCAATTTTTTAGAATGAAAAAATCTTTTAAACGCATACACGTATATCAATCAAAATATGTATACGTTTTAATCTTCGTATAAAAAGCATAATTAAGCAAAATTTCACATCTACCCAATACCCATACATATATCTACATAATGTGACCATACTAGGATGGAAATGATAAGACCGTCAAAGGAATAAAATGCCCGTTGAATTATTTTGAAAATGTATAGGTATCTGTGCACATTATAAATGTATGTAAGTTTATGTACCATGTGGTAATATAGAAAATAGACATTTTTTTTCATATTCACAAATGTCCATGTATGCGTATATATGTATATGTATGGATGTGTGGATATAATATCAAAAAGGCTTTTCATTTTAATCTCACTAATAATTAAATTCTACTTCAATTAACTCAAGAATCATATGCATTTATGTTTTAGAGCAGAGTTTTATAGCCGTTCGTTAATAAACTCATGGATATAGACTCATACCTATGTACATAATAACCTACGTTTTGTTCTATGAATTTAATGTATACACCTGATCTCATATTATGTATATGCATAAAACACATTATACAAAGGACACAAAATTATGAACGTATATACAATACTCGTTGCATGATATTCGTTTTAAGTATCAGTTAATTTCATTTTTTTTTTCTATACTTTTTTATCTATGTACCTCATACAAAGGATAACATATGCAATCACATTTTGAATAACCTTATTTATTCATCATTATCACCATCACCATCCCTTTCAATGTCCCTATATATGTATGTATATATAAAATTTCCAATCAATTTATTGTTGTTAGGTCGATATAAATATTTATAATATCTGTACATCTACACATACATAAATTTGATGTACATACACATTTGTAGCTGAATATTGTTTGAATATTTTTTTTTTACCCCTTCTCTCATAAATAAAAAATTTAATCGAAAAATTAACATTTTTAATCCGATTTCGATTCATGGAGTTTCCTTGTTTTTTTTTGTTTTACTGTTTCCAGGATAAACAAAATTTTGCATAATTTTTCATACAAATTTGAAATTTTCTTATTCTTCTTTTGTATCATATCCTAGATGAAAAAAAAAAAAATTAATATACATACAATTTTGTTTGAGGCACATATTATTTAGAGTGAAGAATTTCCTTGGGATTTTTAATGTCAATTGCAAGTTGAACACCACAAAAATAGCAGCCACAAAAAAAAATTTCGAAAAATGGATAAAAATAAAAAGTATTCCACAAAAAATAATCAAATCTTATAAACTGAAAAAATGTATCTACATACATACTCGTACTACGCATACGAAAACTTGCCTGGAATCTTGTAAAAGTCACATTCGCAATTTTTTATTTTTCATTTTGTTGCCTGCATTTAAAATAGTTTTCTCTTCGGCTGTGTACCAAAAACATAAAGATATATGTACATATATGTATGTGTACAAATAAAAGAGAATACATTTGTATATTTTTTCTTCTAAAAGATACCATAAATTTACATATCATATACAATCACAGACAAGATTGCATGTCGAGTATATACATAAATATATTTTTTTATTTATATGTATGAATGTTAGCAGTGTGCGGTATATTATTTATGTATGAAATTTTACAATATTCTATAGCATACGTTAAATATGTACTTTGTACTCTCATATGTTCATACAAACACATACATAAATTTTCATCTATTATTAGTTTTCTAAAAGTCTTTTTCACCAATTCAATTTCAGATGACAATGAATTATCCATTTTAGAATTTTGCTGGTTTTATTTATTTCTTTTTTATTATTTTTCTTATTCTTATTATATTATACCATTATACTTTATGTGTTATAGAGTTTGTATGTATAAAAACACACACAAATATAAAAATAAATGTAATTTTTCATTTTTTTATTTTCTTTTATTATTTTTTTCGCATATTCTAGGGTATGCGAATGTCTGGAGAAAGCTCTGAAACATTATTTTTAACAAATTTGGAACGAGAAAGTGCTGGATCATATGCCTGTGGTGCAATGAACACCGAAGGAGAAACTCGTAGTTCTGGATTAACATTAAAAGTACAATGTAAGTATATAGATATTTGGAAAAAAAAACACATATTTTCTTTTTTACATAATTCATGGATTACTTACATGTATACATATGTAATATAATGTAAAATGATATGTAAAAGTACATAAATTTCATTGTTGTTTGGTTTATCCATTTTAAATATATTCTTCTACTCAAAATTCAGTTAAACTTTTCTATATTTTTTTCTTGTAATATCCTGCAAATAATGAAAAAAAAGCACATACATACATGATAATAACATGAAAAGTTTAAATTTGCAATCCTTTTATTTTTGGTTTATTTTTTTTTAACTCAGCAATTTTGATGCTGTTTTAGTTATTTACTTATTTTATTTTTTTTTTCAAATCTTCCAACCATGCTAGTGTAATGTTTATTTAAATTTTTACTAGATAAGTTTCACTGCACATATGCAAGGTACCTACATATGTTCATATATATCAGTATGGCACTACAATATGGTAGAAAAATAAGAATGGATAATCGACTCATATTAGTTTTTCTTTATTTTTTTTATACATTAAAATTTTATGTTTTCCTTTATTTTCTTATATTTGTCATACAGTTTCGCATAAAGTGCTCATCTCTGTTTTTCTGCTGCAAAAACTATAGTCGTAGATTACGTTAGTATGAATGTTTGTACTTTGTAATGGTACATAAATGGATGTATATTATGGTACAAAAGATATGATCTATGCCTGATCATTAATCATCTGTTTATGATCATTCGCTATATATTATACCGAGATATAAATGATGCTGCTGAATATATGTACGTGTAATAAATATTCATTGTGAATGTAGAATATATGAGTACTGTATTTTTGGAGATGATATGGTGATGATCATGCTCACTATGACTATTATTAATTCATTGTTTTAGAATGTATGTACCATTAGCACTTAGTAGTTTTGAATTAAATTGTGCTCTCAATACTCTCAAATTAAATTTCAAAATAAATGACATGGTAAATATAAAATCAGAAAAAAAAAATTACTGAAATATCAAAAGGATACGAATTTTTTTAGTTAATTTATTCAAATAAAATTAAATTGAAGTTGATAAATTTCATTTTTTAATCACTAAATGATGTCCTTAGTAGCGATATTTTAAGTGTAGTTATAACACGACAGAAATGTTTAAATTTCTAAAAAACAGGGAACATATAATAAGTATTTTACTAATAATAAAAATGTATTCTCTCTCTGTACAAAATCATTAATTTCCAATAAAATACAACATCCCATACATAAAAGTTTTAGAGACATAAATACATAATTGTACATGAATGAAAATAATCATGTATAAATTTAATATCCTTTTTTGGTTTTTTTTTTCATTTAGTGTTCCATTTTTTAACATATTCATTTTGTTTGTTATAAATTAAAATAATGTAGTTCCATTTTAAAATCCAACTCTAATTCAGCACATAGATACATCTTTACAAACACTATGTAAGTAATCGTATATGGTTATCAAAATGAATACATATTCATATATGTGTATTACAAGTACCTACATATGTTTGAACTTTTTCTATTCCAGCTTTTAAAAAACTAATAGAAATGAAAAGAAATAAAAAGAAGAAGAAGATTTAGAAATATTTTAGTTGGTACTTTTATTGTGCAAACATACTAATGAATGTTAAAATACATATCTGTAAAGTATAATAATGTAAAATAAGTATGTACATATGTATGTAGATATATAATACATAATTGTGTATAGATGAAAGAAGAAAAACCCAATTTGGATTCCAAACAATGCCAAGTCATGATAGAAATGAAATATTTGTTCGGCAATACAATAACATTTTCTAATATTAAAATCCATAAAGTTGATGATAATGTGACACTAACCGACCGACCGACCGACCGACCAACCAACCAGCCAACCAACCAATCAACTAACCGACCGACTGATCGACCAACAAACTAACCAGAGGCTTATTTGAACAAAAATTTCTCATTGTATTCACTTCACTTCCTTTACTCTACATACTTTGATTCATTTAAAGGATTCTATCGCTAAATATAGCTACCCACCCGCACATATCAAAATGTATGTGAACTGTATATTCATCTAAAAAAAAAAGAAATGAAATAAATCGAAAACTGTAAAAAGTCATTGTATAGTTTTACATACATATGTATGTGGGAGTTTGTTAATATTAGCACATCATTTTACTATTCATACGTATATCTGTAGAAATACAATAGGATATCTCTAAGCACGTATCAACATTTGAATCAACATTAAATTCCGAAAATTTTAAAATGCACACATGTATTCTAATGTAACATACAAATACATATAATGTTTTTCTGTTGAGGTTATTATCCTTTTATGATGATATGGTATATTGATATATGTACATACATTTATTAATATCGACTCTTAAAATATATGTACGAGTATATAATAGTATCTATAATATTTGTTATAAAGGACATAAAATGAATACCAAAAATATAAAAAACACGGTGAATAGATGAGATATATAATCTACTATAATGTAACAAAAAAAAAGCAAAAATATAAAAACTTTGTTCATATGTATTACATACATATGTATAGTATCTACTCGCATAATTGTACATACATACATAAATTTGTGAAATATTTTGGCACGAATGGTCCATAATAAAAGTATAAACTTTTCATTTTCACATTTTTATATATATCACAATGAACACCCTTACAAAATTTATTATAACACATATATGTATATATGTGTATGTTATAAATATCTGAATTCATACATATAAAAATGATATATAAAGTAACTACATATGGGATACAGTTTCTTTCTTTTTTTAATCCATTTTTTTTTGCATTTACTCATCTACCTAAATTCACACACATATATACATTATATCAAGAGAAATATTAAGTATATAATGTTATGTTACATATGTACATACGTTGTAGTATATAATAACTATACATTTTTTATGATTATATCTACATATCTATGATAATTTTAGATTAGAATTTCATCATAAATTTTAATAACCTTTCTGTTAGTGTTGAAATTACTTAAAAAAAAAACAAAAAAAACCAAAAACAAAAATTGAAAAGGAAAAGAAAAGTTTTAACATTTGAAATAATTTTAATAATTTTTTCATATTTTTTTGTTTTTGTTTTTCATGTGTTTGTTTCATGTCCTTTATTTTCTTTTATATTTTCTTTACTTTTCTCTTTATACATATTTTTTTCGTATATATATATATATATGTATTAATAATACTAAATAAAAATGAAATTTATGTACCAGAAATATTTCTAGATGCGTAAACATAAATTTGTATGTATGATACATACATTATATATACATATTTGAATATTTGTATGTTATATATATATGAGTAACATACAATTTGAATTTCATTTACATTTGATATTATAATAAAACTTTTAAATCTCATCAACAATATTCATGAAGAATAAAATTCAAATTATTTTTCTGTATACGAGTATATAGGTATAGTATAGTATCACATACATTTATAACTTTATCCATATATACTACCTATGTATGTATGTTTATAATATTTTTTATCATTTTATTTTGTCTATAATATATGCAGTATACTCGAATACTACTTCTTCATATATTTTTCCTATAAAATAATAATACATGCATATAGTATGTATGTGTATAGTGTACCAAACAATAATAATAAAATATTTTCTTAAATAGTATAATATGTGTAGATGTATGCGATAAATGCGATATATATGTATGTACATTAATATGTACATACATACATACACGACGAGTATATAGGTACATTATATTATTATCATTATTATTGTGCATTTCTAAAACATTTCATTTATACTCTGTTGCATTTATAATGTATACCTTATACATACGAGTACACACAGACTTTCTAGATACAAAAAAAAAACATAAAAAATGAAAACAAAACAAAAAATTATTAAATAAAAAATTATATAAAAAAACAAAAAAAACTTTTGAAACGGAAGTGTATTTAGGTTAAATTTTCAGGATAATATATGCATATATTTATTTAATATAAAACTAATCTACATAACAATTTGTATACAACATATGTAAAGTACATAATATGTATATACATACCCCTATATACAAATACATTATAATATTGTATGGATAAAATATTTATATCTGTATGCATATTTACATATTTATATTTATATACATTATATTCGTATATATACATTTATATTTTATATAAAAAATACATTTCTGTATATGAAATTATTATTTCACATTTTCACGTCGCAAATCGTATAAAATATAAAGTGTATAAAAAAGAGAGAAAATAATATGTATGTATATGAAAAACAACAATAACAACAAAATTTATAATAAAACTTCACATAATGAGACTTTAAGCAAAAATTATATTTTAGTAATTTTATTTTTTAGTTTTTTCAGTTTTCATTCTTCATTTTAATAGTTGTTTGCTGCTATTGTTGTTGTTTTTTTTTTGCTTTCTGTTTCTTTGGTGTTGTTTTTTTATAATATAATTTTTTTTTCTTTATTTTCTCATGATTATAATCATGAAAAATTTATAATAATAATTTTATTTAGATATAAAAATGTTGTTTGTTTTTTTTTTTTAATTTTTATTTTTTTTTTTGTTTTTTTTTTTTCTTTTTGTTTAGTTTCTTTTTATAAAAGTTAATTAGAACGTGCATATGAAAATATTTGTTTTTTTTTTTTTTTTTAAATAAGTTATGTAACAGGATTAATTGGTTTAATATATGTAAATAAAATGTACAAGTTTTTTTGTATTTATAATAAATGTATAACAAAAGATTCAATTTTGTTTTTCTCGTTTTTTAGAATAAAAAATTTTAAATTATTAAAATCATATTTAAAAATAAAAAATTATAATTATTAATGAATACTTATATATTTATGTTTTGAGTTTTAAGTTTAATTTTTTATTTTTATAATTTTTATGTATTTTTTTTTTTTTTTTGTTATGATTTTAAATTGAATGCTTATTGTATTTTTGTACATACTTTAGTTTTAATTTTTTAATTTTCAATAACATATACTATATTTAATCATTTACATAAAAATACAAACTATTGCATTTAATGTATATTTAATATGTATCGTTTCATTTAAAATTAAATTTAATATTTATCCTTTTATATAATTTAAATAATTTTATCGTATATTAATAATGAATACATAATGAATATATTTATGAATGTAATATAATATGAATAAATAATACCAAAATTTCGATTGAATGCACAAATAAATTTTGTATATACGAGTACATATATACATATATATCGTATATAATAATTACCTAATTAATTTGATTTTTCGTAAATTCCTTATTGAATCCATAAAAAAATATTGTATATATATATGTATTTAAATTTAATATAAAATACATGTGTCTTTAAATTGTACAGAATGTATATGTAGTATCATTATAAATAGAGTTATAATAATCTTAATACTCGTGTACATATATACAATATTATATATATTTATGTATAAATTATGCCAATTAAAAAATTAGATTAATGTCAAATAATTATATGTACTCCCAATGATATACACATATACATACATGGATAAGTTGTATGGTTGTATACATGTATATGTAAGTGTATAAAATGTAATTACATATAGAAACTAATTAAGTTTAACTTAACTTTGATGTGTGTATTCATAGAATTATTAGATGTAGTGATATCAACGCATCGCATATGTGTACATAGTATATTTGTGACATTATAGATAATATAATATTGCATTATATTTAGTATTTAACTGAATCCCATCTAAGAATATAATTATTAAAATACTATATACGTACATACATCATGAACTTCGATATTGAATATTTCATATGTAATCGTATAATTATTATAATTTACATTAAATTATATACTCGTATAATATTAATCATAAATCGTTTTTATACGATAAAATTATGTTATTATAAAGAGTATATATGATACATGTATGGATAACATAATTATTATCATTTTATTACCTAATTCTAATTACAGATTTATACTATACGATAGACATATATGTATCTGAATAACATTTTGTCCTTATATTATATCATTTTGTATTGTAAAGCTTCATAATCTTCTGTGCACTTTATAATTTTACCAATTTTACTTATCTTATACTTAATGTTTGCAGGTATATAAAGACATACTCGCGCATATCTACTCGTATATAATATGTATTATGTAATTATATTTATTTATTTTGACAAATGATTGTTCAGAGTTTTTAATTAATAAAATTCTATAAGCTTAAATTGATAGGTATAATAATAATTAGGCCTAATTTATGGATAGGATATTACCAAAAAATATAATATTCGTAATTATACATAAATGCACAAATAAATATGACTAGCATAATATTTATAATAAAATGTTATTGTAATTACGGAAATATATCAAGTCTAATATACGATAGCGCATATGCTAAATATACTATTGCATTGATTTAAAAAATCTACTATAAAGGATGAAAATCATATCTATAATCTTCTTTGGTTTCACATTTTTATATTAGTTATTATTTTATAATTTTTTCAACTTGTATATTGTGATAAAATTCTTTGGCCATCTTAACATTTTATACACAAACGTACATAAATGTAAAAATATTTATTTATGTTCAAACAGGCAAATGCAATACGTATAAGTACATTATTTGCACTTATTGATATATTGATTTTTGACATTTTTCTACTAATAAATTGTGATTTTTATCAAAATCTATATTTAAAAATTGAGGATACTTTGATAATTCGATTTCCCATAAATATGTATATAGTAATATATATGAATATTTCTAATTTTCAATTTGAATCCAGAATCTTAATATTTTCCTATAGGATATTCAGACACATGCAACATATTACTGTAATATAAATGTTCATACTTACAAATCTATACCAGAGTGAAATTATTCAAAAATTCCATTCATACATTAACAAATTGAAAAGAGTATTTTATTCAAACAAAACTGTACTACATAACAAAACAGTATAAATAGGATAACAAACACAATATACAGAATGATTTATTCTTGTTTATACGAGTACCTATAGTTTATCCCTTAACATACGATATTTACATATAATATGTAAGAAAAACATTGTAATTGATAAATATACAATTCACATTGACAATAAACAAAACATTTTACGTTATCAAATAGTAATATATACAAATAACAATTCAAAAACTTTAACTTTTCCTGTTTTTCTATATGGTACTTTTATACTTTTTTATTTTTTTATTGTTATTATTTACATTATGTTTTGGTTTTGCAAAATAAAACTTTAACAACAGACTCACATTAAACCAAACTGCATTAATACAAATACACATTATTTGTATTTGTCAGGATTTGTGTATTTTTTGTTCACCATATAATACATGTATGTGGGTAGTATGTATATTTACTATTGTTATTTTATCTATTCTTAATATAAAATAAAATGACATTACATGTATTTATCATAAATTCTATATACTTATGTATATGCGTATATTTATATTTCAGATGCACCACGATGTAAACCAGGAACTGAACAAACATCCGTTGGAGCTATTAATATGCACTCAATATCAGTCAGATGTGAAGTCGATGCAGATCCGCCGGACTCTGTCAGATTCAGTTGGACTTATAATAATACTCGCAATGTATCTCCGGTAAATACATATAAAACATATTTACCATAACTTTTCCTATATGCAAATATGTACATATATTTTGTTTAAAAATACATTCATACTTATGCATATTTATGTATGTACATATAGTAAAGTGCATACATTTAAATTTAAATTTGAAAATACACATGACAGTAGATTATTGTATACTATACATAGTACGTAAAGTATATTAAATTACATGAGAAAAATTTCTCTAGATAATATAATGTGTTCAAATTTACATTTATACATACTTATGTAATATATAAGAGTATTTTATATTTATGTAGGTACTCCATTTTATGCATACTATTAACATAGTGATGGTAATTTTATACAATTCATTGTAATAATCTACATATTTATTTAATATGCAAATATGATTTATTTCTTTGAAAATATTTCATACATATTCTATACATTACATACACTTACACTTATACATACAGTACATATTTTTATATGATGAATATTAAATTAATTTCATTTGTGAATTTTCGAAAAAATATTTCAAAAATATTTTTTCTTTGGCACAAAAATGCACTCTCATATCAATATCATAATGTAAAGTATACGATTTATGCAAAATTTTAATTTTATTTTGTTTTTTGTTTTTTTTTTTTATTTGTATATACATATTTAGGTGCTTAACTCTCGAATACAATCTAATGGACTTATAAGTACGATGACATATCTTCCGCAAACAGATTCAGAACTTATAACACTTGCTTGTTGGGCTATTAATGCTGTTGGACGACAAACAATACCATGTCTAGTTCATATTTTACCAGCTAGTAAGTATAGTATAAAATTAATGGAATCATCATTATTTTCATTTTATATCATATATTTTTCATAAGCGTTCTGGTAATTTTTTTTTTAAAAAATTTAATTTATATCTTGATTTTATATTGAATACTTACTGTACTTAATATACGAATATTATATACAACATCATGTGTGTATATGTGTATGACAAAAATTTTTCTATAAATTTCTCTTTTACCAAAAAAAAACAGAAGTTCCAGAACCACCAAAATCATGTGAACTAAGAAATGATACAATTTTAGAAGTTGTTTGTATAGCTGGCTCTGATGGCGGATTATCACAACATTTTCTATTAGAAGTTGTTGGCGGTAATCCTCTTTATGGTATCGATACAACAAGAAGTGATCAAGATGTCGATAACGAAATATCTACAATGAATGACCAGGTAATGTACATACATATATGTTTCGTATCAGAATACGCATATTGTAATTTTATATTTTCAGAATAATAAACATTATAAATATAGATACGATATAGTATGTACAAAATAATATTATAATGCTTAGAATATTTCATTCAGTATTATGTAGATATTTGATTATATTCAGTATATGTACAATAATGTATATTTTATAAAAAAAAAAAAATTTTTTTATGTTTAGGCCACATTAGCACCATTATACAGAATACAAGAACAGATACCACAATTTCGTCTGAATAATTTAGAAGGAGGACGTGAATATCAATTTCTTGTTTATGCTGTTAATGCAAAAGGGCGTAGTGATCCACCTGTTGTTCTAGAAAGGATACGAGTTGGAGCACAATTGGGACCATATGGTAAGAATTTTACACGTATGTATATACATACAAACAACCACTCAAAACTATACTTATATCATGTACATGAATGTGCATGCATGAATATGATTCTGGATATTAAAATATCTTGATCGTATATGCCTATAAGACATCCTATATCATGAATATGCACAGAATATTTTTGTTACCTATGTAAATGTTTACTGTATCCAAATATGGATTGTTCATATGAGTATTATATTATATGATGCGTAAATATCAAAATTTAATATTAAAGGATATCATCAATATGTATGTATGTATGACGTATATAGATACTAATAAACAATAACAATATGGTATTGTATATTCCTTTAAGGAAATTTAATTACGGTTTTATTTTGTAAATATACACATTTATGTATCATACATTTGTATCTTTAGATAATTTCGGTATTTGTTTTATTTCCTTTCTCATAATGGTAAAGGTTCAGGATTAAAATTATTGAATATAGCAATATAGGTATTTAATGATTATTATTAACGATAGTTAATACTCTTATTTATTTTTTATGTATATTATTACATATTATTATTATTGCTTTCTTATGTGTCCGTATATGTACTTCAATGTGTAAATTGTTTTGTTTACCATCTGTACATGAGTATCTATCTGAAATTTGTTTAATAATTTCTTCATATTATTTTTATATATTATTTTCTTTATTTTCCATTTTATTTTCATTTGTTCTTTCTTTTGTTTTGTATTTTATGATGTAAACGTGTTTAGACGAAACAATATTATCAGAGGATCCAACACCAGCTGAAACAACACATCAAGGCAATGAAAAGGAACCGAATATGATAATTTTGGCTGCTGTTGTAGCTGGTGGTGCTGTTATAGTTACGTCAATTATTGTAGCTGGAATAATTGTTATTTGCAGGCATCGGCCTAAGCCACCTGAACCACAAGAAGTCCGAAAACGAATGAGGTAATTAACACACACACACACACACACACAAACATACACAAAAAAAAAAAAGAATATTAAAATGCCTAGATTATTTTCACCAGTCTATATTGTATATTTCATATAAATTATAATTAATATTAAACATTTGAAAATATAAAAATCCTAGTTGATCTTTTTGCTAAAATGTTAGTCCACTATACTTTATAAAATAGAATCTTTATGATGAAAAATACAAAAAAATATATGTAAAATAGAAAATAAGTAAATGAATAAAGTACACAAATATAGATACTCACGCTTCCAACTTACATCTGGCATTCTTTTGCCTTCACCCCTATAGTCTATATTCTCTTTTGTAATTGAAATTTGTTCAAGATTTTCCTCTATCCTCCCATATTCTTTTCAATGAAATTGTTTCCTTTCATTTCTGTGTGTACTATATTGTTCGTTCTGTGTTTGCTTATATCATTTTCTTAGTTTTGAATTTTATTTTATTTTTAATTTTTTTTTTGTTCTCATTTTTCCTTGTTACATTTCAACATTTTCATAAATACACGACATTTTTTTCATGATCGTACGTGCCTCATGTAACAATTTTCTTTAATATTTCTTAGAATTTTATTTTTCCTGAATTTTAGTTTTTGTTTGTTTTATTTTTGTTTTCTTTTTTCTTTTTTTTTTTTTTGTTTGTTTTCTTTTCTTTTTTTCTCCATTATTATAATATGTATGTACATTCTGATACATATGTACACATTTTCAGATTTTCAGTTTTTTATTGCGTTTCCTTTCATTATTATGAATATTGTTAAAGTGAATGCGGGTGCGGTTTGTTTATTTTATAAAGAGAAAATGAAGTTGAGAAAAATAAAAAAAAAAACAACAAAAACAATAAAAAAAAATCTGCAAAACAAAGATTTTTTTTTTCATGGTTTTACGTGTATTAATGATAATTGAAAGGATTTCTGGTATAAATTTAATAAACATACAAAATATAAAAGAAAATTCTTACCGTACTTAGTTAAATCAATATTATATGTAAGGTATGTACACATACTTATTCGTATATGTATGTGTACAAGTATTGTACGTTTACGGATATAACGTAATTTGTTTGATCATATCATCTGAATTAGATGGATTTATACGAGGATATTATATATACAAATACATTAGGTAGTTATTATTATAAACCTACACATTTGAATAAAAAAAATACAAATAAAATGTTGGCTATATACACAGATATAGCTATATGTAATGTATTTTTCAATTTCGGAAATTGATTTAACTGAAAAATGTTTAATATTCGGATTGTCTTGCATTTTTATTTATTTTCTTAAATTTATATCGGGTTACGTATTCACAATAAATTTTACATTCAAAATACGAACAAAAATCCCTCTAGAGGAAAAATGATTTTACTTTTATTCTTTTTTTTTTGTTTTCTTGTTTTTCATTTTAAAATGCAAGTTGATGAATATGAAACAAAAAACATACCTACATACATACATATTTATATAAAGTTGTGTATTTATGACGTTCCATACAGAAGCAATGAAAAAATGAATTTAACAAAAACCAAAAAAAAAAAAAAAGGAGAAATGTGTATTGCCGAAAAAGGATTATATCAGTGATATCATCAATTCATATCACTCATTATAATGAATGTCTTTAGGTTGTGTTTAAATAAATTTCAGTCAGATATGCATTTATACTATACATATACAATACGAGTAATTTATATGAATCTGTATATAGATATTGCAAGTATCTCTGTATACTTACATCAATCCGTATAAGTATATTCTGTATATAAGTACCTATATATTATTCTGTATTTGTTATCTAGAATAATATATGTACGTATGTGCACATTATTTACGTATAAATATATAAATATGTGTATGTTATATAAACTTTATATATACAATACACCTTTAAATAAATTATGTACACATGAACGATTGATTTTGATTAACAAAACAAAACAAAAAAAAAAAAAAAACTGTAACAACTGAAAAATAATGAATTTCTCTCGAAATTTACCTATATATTGATTACCATCATCATCAACAAAATAGTCATTGTTTCATTATTATTATTATTGTTATACATTTTCACATAAATCTAAATACATACAGAGTAGATATACAGATCAGTGAATTTTATTTGTTTTCATGTATGTATGTATATATTTTGTAGATTTTCATTAGTATGTACACGTGTATTATATGAGTATATGTCATAGTGAAATATTTCATTTTGCTTTTGGATAATATTTTATTGTGCATGTGTATTTAAAAGACAAAAAAAAAGAAAAAAATCGACTCCAACCAAAATAAAAACGTATAAACGCATTTTAGTTTTAATGATCTTCAGGATATAAATGAGTATTTATGTATACATTCTGAATATTGTATTATTATATGATACGCGTATATGAACAAAAAAAAAAATTAGAAAATGTTCAGTATATATATTTTAGGATTTTCGATAATGTTTCTATGTGCATGCACTTATTAATTTTTTTATGTTTATACATGAATAGATTATTATATTGTGCATGTATACATAGCTATATAGTTAAATTAATCATTTTCATCAATTGTGTATAAACATTTGAAATGATTACTAATTTTTATCTATTTATCTTTTTATTTTTTTCATTTTGAATTCAAATTGATTGCGTGAGCAAATTAATAATGAAAATTTATATAAAATCCATTTTGAAATGAATATAGAAATGAGTGTATGCAAAAGTATGTATATAATATTAGATTATGTAATAGATCGAGATAATATTATTATTTCATTCATTATTTTAATTAATTAATAAAACATGCATTATTTTTATAAAAGGATGATATTACCATTCTTCTATTCACGTTTCATTGAATTCTGTAACATATACTACTTACAAGTAGCTATGTGGCAAAAAAAAATAATAAATAAATGAATAAATAAATACAGGCACGTAAATAAATATACATTTATGTATATATAATTGATGTATCCTAATCTTATTTTGTATCTACATATAAATATTTACTAATAACATAAATTCTTTTCTCCTTTAACAATTTTTGTTTTTTTTTTTGTTTTCAAAATTATACATTTATTATATCGCATGTGCTCGATAATTCTGTCAAAAATAAAAAATAAAAAAAATAAGAAAAAAAAAGTAAATTAAATGAAACCAATTACCCAAATCGAAATCCATCTAAAAATGTGATAGCATCATCTATATACATACGTAGAGGCAAAATATAGATCCACTTCACACGTACATTATACGAGAATGTTGCTGTGTTACATTACGCGTACACGTACACGCAGTTATTAAATTGTAGGCGTATATTATTGTTTTGTTTTTTGTTTTTTTTTGTTTTACTCTTGAGTAAAAGAAAAAGTTAATTGAATTTTCAACATGATTAGGCATTTGAAAATAATTTTAATAATTTATACACACACATATACAAACTCTTATAAAATATACTAACAATATTTTCTTTATAATGTAAGTATATTTTCTATCTTTCATTTTGCTCAAATTAAAAACAAAAACAAAAAAAAAATTTGAAATAGTTTATAAAGTTGTAAAATAACATATTTAAATATATCAAAAGGATACGTTTATCTTATATGTTGCTATGTTGAGATTGAACTTAATATATTATAGCAACCACAAAATTATATTTATTTGTTGAAAAATGATTTTCAGTTTTTCATATCACAACTGTGTGTATACTACTTATGATAAAGAAATTACAAAATAAAATAGTATATTACATTTAATATTCTACTTTAAGGCTCAATTATTATCCTTTTTTGATGATTATTTTTGAATTCAAAATTTTAAAATAAAAAATTTCTTACACGTTTCAGTAATTTAATGAAAATAAGGAAGAGAAATTATTACATATTTTATAGATTTATTTCTCTTTTCCTTATTGCTATTGAAATTTCATACATACATGAATATCATTTTTGTATATAGAATACAATATCATATGCGAATGTACAAAAAGTATCATATCACAAAGACACAAGGATACAATACGTATATTCTCCTATAAATTATGTACAATAAGGATGGAGTGTAATGGAAAATTTGTTGAAAATTAACAATCGAAATAGCTACGTAACAAACTGTTACTCAAATTATAATTTTTTGTTTGACATAAGACTTTCAAAAGCATTATATTATCATTATATAAGCATTATATTATATTATGTGTATACAGACAAGCATGTTGTATAGTACGGCTGTACGATTTTTACTCATTCATATCGTTTTCTCTTCTTTAGAGACTTGAAATACTGTAGTCGTAACGTAACACAATTCGAATTTCTGTAATTGTCAAATATACTCTATTGACAGACATAATACAGACATACTTATTACATAGATTGATATAAGAAGATAAACCCATTTATATCGTTACTTTGTTACTGCACGCAACACATACAAACATCTACATATGTACAAGTATGTAAAATAATTCATTTCATTTTTGAATAAATTAAATTTAATTAAAATAAAATACTCCAATACGCACGCATCTATAACTTTATAGATAGATGTTTGTTTTTAAATACGAGTATAGTTGGTGTCTGTTACACAGAAAAAGTGGAATTTTTTTTTCTTTTTTGTGTAAAAGTTTTCAATTACGATTTTATTTTTTTTTTATACTTAATAATTTGTCACAATAATTTTCTTTTATTAATATATTTAAAAGAAAATTTATATGAAAATCTTTGTAAACGTGACAAGAGTAATGACACAGTAAATATCGGAAATTTAATACTGAAACTTGCAGTAGTACAAAACAGAATATTTTTTTATGTATACTCGTACTTCATCGAATGATTTCACTAGATTTTTTTTTTTTTTTTTTATAAACTACCCAGCTACCAGTATTCATTTTTTTTTTGTCGCTATAGTATATGATATTTTCTCATTATAAGTTTACAAAAAAGTAAAAAGAAATGAAACAAAAAAAATAAAAAACGCTCTGATATAATTTTAATAACTCAAACTGTCAGTTCATATTCTTCTTCCTTTTCCTGTTTTTCTCATTAAAGTAAAGAAACGTTCTAAATTTAAAAGCAAATAAAAAAAAAGGAATTTTCTGTTTTTTTTCCCCTTTTTTTTCGTTCGCAATTTTTCTTGTCATTACTTCATTTTTTATTAATTTTGTCATTCATTTTGTTTTTTATTTTTTTTTTTATTTTTTTTTATTCGTATTTTTTTCTCTTTCATACAGTTTTCATCTTTAATATTTTTTCGAAAAAAAAAAGAAAAAAATAAAACTATGCAAAAGAAACGCATTAGATACGATGCAATTAATATTTTTCCTTCCTTTATACTTGTTTAAATTTTTTTTTTGTTTTAATTTGAATTCTGTTCTTTTTATTTATGTTTTTATAGCAATATCGAAAACTTATGGTGCAAAAAAACAAAAACAAAAAAAAAAATTCTTCTTCGTTTAATTAAAAGAATAAAATATGTTTAAGTTATTTTTTCTGTATAGAAAATTTAAAATGTTCTTTGTATATCCAAACACGTGCACAATAATTATACAGCGTACAGGCTATCAGAGTATTTCCATCAAAGTGTTAGAAAATTAAATGATGGAAGGTATACATAAAATGTAAATGAACATGAAATAAATAAGTATTTAGTTAAGATTTTTTCTTCGAATATATTTAAAAGCAAAATAAAAAAAAAAATCCTTTATAAGAACTTAATATACATAATAATGTCTGAATTCTTTGAAATCGTAGATAAATTTGTGTTTTTCTATGTAGAAATACCAATCCTTTATATAATATGCGCTCAAAGTTTGTTTACATTTTCGTCGACATTCAGATGAATGAAAAAATATATAATTTTTTTTTTAAACACATAACACATAAAGTTCATTCAATTTTTTCATTAGATTCCTATTTATTTTTTCAAGTTATTCCTGTTAAAAAATTTAAAACGAAAAACTAAAAGGTCATTGCACTTCTGAGAATTTTTTAATATTTTTTTTCTTAGAAGAGTACAAAAATAAGCACATAAAGAACACGCGTTTAAATGAAATCAGATTATTCAGTTTTCTATAAATAATATTTCGGGTATTCGTAATCATATTTTAAAAAACAATTAATTTTTTCTTTGTAAATTGTTTTGAAATTAAATAAAATTTAACAAAAAAAAAAAAAATGAGGACAAAAAAAAATAAAATAAAAATAAATTTGTTTAAATGCGGTTTAAAATGAACGAAATGAAAATGAAAAAAAAAAAACTACAAGAAAAGAACATAACAAAAATGAACAATGAACAAATATAATTTCATTTTAATTAGTCTTAGAATATTTCTACGAAAGAAATATTAAAATTAAAATATCCTTATTATTTGAAGATTGTGTGTATCTATAATTGTGTCTCAAAAAAAAAAAAAAAAAAACTGAAGAATTTGTCTGCATATTTATGGTAGCAATCAAAAAGAAAGATATTTAGAATTTAGAAAAAAAATTTTTTTTTAAAAAAGGATAATAATTAATAATAAATGAGGAAAATACATTTCAAAATTATTAATTGTAATTTAATTAATAATGGAAAAGATAAAGGGAAGAAATAAAAGGTGGCAAAACATCCAAATGAATGAAAACTCTCTTTCTCTTATCTGGACGCAGTCATTTTCACTTGTAAAGATCATATAGCGAAATCACGGAGAACTTATACTGTATGAGCTATCGGCTTTCTCTGATATTGGAGCTAATATATTTTAGTTAACCGATTTTGTTTGATTGAAATCACTCAAGTCTGAAAGTTAAATATTTCAAACTATTTTGATACATCAGACAGAAGTTCGAGGTTATGTGCCTTCCACAAAACTTGCACTAAATCCTAAAACCTATTTTTATAGTCTGTGTCTCACATCAATGTATAAATAAAGAATTTCTAATAATTTAGTTTATTAGCATTTTTTTTTTGTTATATTAAAACCCATAAAAATTGTAAAAAAGAAGTGTGTTTGGTTGAAATTTAATTTTAATTTGAAAAAAAAATTTATGAATTTCTGTCATCAATATTTATGTTACACGCATCATATTTACAGTATTCTGCTTACATGAATGTTTTTATAAATTCACCCACGTTTACATACACGTGAAAAACTAAAAAAAAAAAAAATAAGTAAATAAATAAAAGGAAACGAATGCGGATTATAAAATGTATACAGAATATATGACAATTAATAAAATTATATATAGTATATTTTTCAATCAGACGATGTTTTTTTTTTGTTATTTTTATTAATTCTCCTTTCAATAACAATACAAAAAATATTTTCTGCTTAAAACAAAAACAAAATTTCAATCGTTACGATACCATAAAATACTCTTAGTCGTAATCGTAGTCGTATTCGTAGTCATAATCTCATACCCCTGAACTTTAATACTAAGTATATATGCATATGATACCAAAAATATTCTCAGAATGTATCCGAACAATTTATTCGGATTTCATAAATTTCATACTAACCGGACCGGAGGACCGCATAAAATATTGGTGAAACTGAAAATGTTCACTAACCTAAAATTAATTATTCTGAAACGAAAGAAATCTTAATTTAAAAAAAAAAAAACAGAAAACAGAAAAAACAAAGTATTTTTTTTTTCTTTTTTAAAAAAAAAAAAACTTACGCATATTCATAAAAAATAAAGTCGAATATAAGCAGTGTGTGTTAAATATAAAATTCGGAAAAAAATAAATTAAACTTAAATAACAGTCATTTGTATATATGGAATAAATTAAATTTAAAAATTTATGTATATAATCATGTAAGCATGTATGTGTGCGTATGTGTATATAAATTGTTGTATTTAAAAATTTTTTTTAATATTTTTCGTTCTGATTTTTTTCTTTTATTTATTTTTGTTTTTTTTTTTTTTGTTTTTTCATTTTTAAAGGCCAGCACGTACTGATGTACCATCAATGTATATAGAAGAGGATGGTTTCAATGAAGAAGATATTGTACGACCAGCCGAAATACGACATAGTCGAGCTTCTGGTGCTGCACGTAATACCAGATACGTATCCGAGGGTTTCGTACAATATTCACAGCCTAGCTTAAATGGTATACCATTGTCAATATATTATCTTAAAATATAACAATAAATATTATGACATTCGCATTAATTCATTCATTTAAACATTTATACATACATGCATACAAAAATGTACATAATACACATAAATATTCACACATGAATATATAATATTTATTAAATAAACATTTCATATTATCACACAGTACACAACAGTACACTAAAATATGTATAAATGTATGAATGTATGTTATCACACTGCTGTATGCATGTATGATACAATGCTATGTAGTATTATAAAGTATGAACTTAAGAGCGTATAGTATATGCTGCAGCTTATTATAAGCATCACACGAAAAATAAAAAATTAATACATTTGAGTGTAGAATGCACTGTTGTACATAGTAATGTAGTACGTAGTACGTTATAAGGTTATAATTTGCATTATACTCGTATAATTATACTAGTATGTACATTTATGTAATTATATGATTTTATTTTTTTCGCACAGAATAAAATTTTTATTTTTGACTTTTTTTTTAATTTTTTGAATTTTTTAGTTTTGCTACTTGAAACAAGAAAAAAAAATATATTTTCATTTTAATATATATTTTTTTTTTTTGTTTTAAATTTAATTTATGCTCTTACTGTCTAAAAGCTTATCTTTAATTGTATATATTCACTTGCATATTATAACAATAACACACACGTATGTAGCCGATGTGCATTTTATATTGTAGGTTGTGTATCAGCACACAACTCACACACAAATGTAAATCCAAAAAAAAAAATTTTTTTTTTTCTTTTTATTTAAAAATTATAAAAATAAAAAAAAAGTATCATCATATCCGTGCAAACGTAATATATTTTTATGGATATAGGTATTATTATATTTTTTCCTGTACTGGTACATTCACATATTATGTGTATGTATGCATTTTTGAATTAATGTATTTATAACTGAAAATAACTGTTATGCATGTAGATAATACATACTGTATATATGTGTGCATATATAATATCCTGATGATGAAATGGATAATTTTACCTTTTCAGGTTTATACCGCTGCCAATTTTAAATTTATTTATTTTCTCTGTTTGCATTTTCATTTTTTTAATTTTTTTGAAATTTTTTTTAGTTTTGTATTTTTTGCTTTTTTTTACATCGTACACTCACATACACACAATATGCATATGCATATTCATTTTCATTTATTTTATACGAGTATATTTTGTGGCTTAATTTTTAACAATGATAACCAAAAAGGAGAGATATGGAATACAAAAAAAAAAAAAATTCTTTTTGATTTCATTTAATTTTCTTTTTTGTTTTGTTAAAAAAAAATTTATGATCATTTATTTTATTTATTTTGTTTAAAATCCACTTTTACACGCTACATTCGAGTATGTGTGTTTTTGAAATTTTGAAATATTTTCGGAATATTTTTCAAATATAATTTTGACAATTGCATGTATTATATAATAACCATCAACGATTTCAATACGATGTGGGATGAAAGAGTAGTATGTATTTGTTAAGGAAATTCAAAGAATAAAAATTACTGTGAAGTAAAAAAAACGTACTTGAAAATTATATAATAATCATAAAAATTATACCTTTTGCACATAGTTAAGGATGATTAAAGGATAACATTGTTCTTGTGTGTTTGTTATAATCATTTGGTTAGTGGTAGGAGGTACATATTTTAGATACACATAATGTGAAACTTTCCACGTTGATTTGTTCTTATTCTTTAACACAATGCCAGTCTATATCAGTGTATGATAAACCTTGGCTTCTTATAGTCATTCAAACTGAGTTCAATGTTTGCTGTTATCCGATTGAATTTAATTACAATAAAATTAAAACAAATTCACACTTGTAACATAAGTACTTGAAATCTTCTGGAAAATCTCCAGAGTTGCAAATTTTTAAATACCGATCCTATTACTTCTTTACAGATATGATCCTATTATGTACATTTTTGGATTAATGAAATAGTCATATGTGTACCTATCACTATCTACCAAGTTGTGTATGTGATTACTGATTAGATAATATAAGGAAAACGATTCAATATTTAAAACTAAAAAATAAATAAACGAAAAATTTCACGATTATACCTATTATGTATTTCACTTATTCGATTTAACAGATGAAGGAAGTTAGGAAATTAGTCAAAGGAAAATAATACTTGATGTACTATATGTGTAGATACTTTGAAAGACTATCTATGCAAAACTTTCTGAAAATAGAAGAGAAAACTATAAACCATTTTTTTCTATCTGATTTCTTATTTCTTTTCTGCTGGCGTTATTAAAGGATTTTGTATTGTGTAACACCTATACATAATCAGTTGTGTATTTCAGTTCATTTTCTTTTTATTTGAACTTTGTTTTCAATTTTTTTCTTCATATAAAAAACAAAAAAAAAAAAAATAAAAACATAAAAACATAGAAGAGTATAAATAAAAATTCAATGTAGTGAGAATGAAACGAAACAAAAATTAAAAATAAAAACCAAAAAAAAAAAGAATATTTATAGGGTTTACCATAATAACCAATCCAGAACATTAATGTGAAACAGATGGATAGCTTCAAATGATATTTGTGTGTTTCGTTTATTATTTTCAAGAACAATTTGAAAATAATTTCGTATAATTATCCTCCACGATTTCGTCTGGCTTAAAGCCAGAAATACGCTTCATCCGAGAAGATAATTTTTTTTCCACAAAATCTGGATCGGCTTCCAACTGCTTCAAAGCACAATTTATTAGCGAAAGTTTGACGCAGACCATAATCAGTTGGTTTGAGCTATTGTTTCAAATGAACTTAATAAATCTTCAAATGAAGATCATAATGTACAATTGTCCAAAGTCTCCATTAATTTCTAGTAATAATTCACGAAATTCACGGCAATTTTGAAAATAAATTCTAATATTCGCTTTCTACAAATTGTTGTCATGATCACTTGTCACAAAGTACTGAACAGTGATAGTTTGAAATTTGGTTTCCGAATCCCGTTTAGTGTCGTCTTTGTGACCATTGAAAGTTCTGACTTTCATATTGGTAAACCCTGTAGTAGGAAACAAGGATATTTCATTACTATATTCTCTTGTCTAGCTCAAAGTATTATAATATGTATATTGTTCTATGTAATATATATAGCTCCTCTGTTGTGGATATGTTTATGTACATCTAAACTATATAATTGAAATCAGGTCAGGAAAAAACATTTTCGCCATCTACGTAATACGAGTACATGAGATACTTGTACATTATTCGTCTATTGTACATTATGCTATAGATACATATGGCTATATATTCGTATATCACATTTTCATTAAAAAAATTTTTTTATTTTTTTTTTTTTTTCGTTTCATCCTTCCTGAATCTATTTGCACTTTTATCTGTGTGTTATGTTACGATTCTGTCTTTGTTGAAAATTGAATGAATGTGTTGTGCACTTTAAATTTTCTATACGAAAAGTTGTAAAATTAAAAGGCAAAAATAGACAAAAAAAAAAATAAAAATAAAATAAAAATGAAACAAGTATGCTATATACTTACATGCATATATCTAACTGTAAAGTACACTACATAGGCACTATAAAAGGATAATAATTGTATATGGATGCAAACAAAACGTTCTCGAATATAAATTTATATATACGTGCACATAATTGTACTTATATCCACGCATCGCGTATGTATGTACATATGTAAGAGTAACGATATATAATAAAACCTGAGTCTGAGATGAATTTTCAACATTTTTTGCTTCAGTTTCTTCGACTGTTGTTGTTGTAACTATGAAGGTGTTCGAAATAGTAACAAAAGACAAAAAAATATATATAAGCAAAAATAAAAGGCTAATATACATGACGTTTTGAGAGTTTTTGCAACAAAAAAAAAAGAAATGTGAAAATATTTGCAAAAAAAAAAGAAATATAATTGAAAAAAGTTGTATGTTTTTGTTGTTTTTGTTTTCTGTTTAAAAGCATTCTCTGTATTCTGTTCAAAAGTGATCCTTGAAGGCATTTTCATACGTTCAAATCTTTATATATATAGTTGAGAATGTTGTTATTTACTCAATAATTTATTGTATGTACATATATGTAAAATTCAGTTTATAAATATTTTCATATATTTTTGTACATTATATTGAGAATAAGTAACATACGTACATACATATATACATAATTATGTAACTATATATATACACTCTTATTAATAAAAGTTTACATATTCGGTGATTCGCTAATAGCTCTCTACTACTTTCTACTGCATATTGTGCTAAGGGTTACAGGAATAAATGAATATAAAAATAAGTAACGATATACCGAATGGAAAAGGAAGATTTTTTTTTTTTGCTTTTGATATTGATTGTGTAGTTCTTTCTTGCTTTTGCAAATAATTCATTCATTTAATTCATTTTTTTTAACGGATAAAATTCTTTCACATAGACTAATGAATTCGTTTCAAGTATCAAATGAACTGACAATTGAGTGCAAATGCGATTTTCTTATTTCATCTGTGTTTAAAAAATTCTGTGCATTAAACGGGTCGTCAGATGGAATAAAAAAAGACAGTAAAAACAAACCTAAAACTGATTACACACTACACACTACTCCTCCCACTATAGGTTGTAGCACATCATCATTTATTTTTTTTTATTTTTCTTGGCAAAATATTCCATTTTTCTCTTCATCCAATCCCTCGATTATCCCGATTATAAATCGTATATGGGAAAAACGAATGACAATCGGATCAATATGATTGTATAGTATAACAGTTTCACTTCTGGTAGCAGTTTATCCTCTCTCAGCAGAAAATGAAATACTACGATAGTATAAAAAATTGAAGATTAAGTATTTCTACCAATTTTGTATACTTAACACATGCTTTACACATCACAAACCTTGGTATTAGTGAGAGCAAACTCTTTATTGGTTGAGTAAAAACAGCATCTCATCTGACGTTTGTATAGTTAAAGTGGTGGTAGTGGTGGCAGTACAAGTAATAGTAGTTCATTCATTATTTTCGTTAATCATCGCTCAATTTCTAATAAGATTATAATTGAAACGAGAGTATACCGTAGTCTGAAATTAAACAAATGCTGGATAACGCATCCTTTAATATAGCTGCAAGTGTAAACAAATCTTTCACAAACAGATGACAAACATTATGTACAGGAATTCATAAAATTTCTCATTATCCTAACGCTATGGATCTGTATTCGTTTATTTGGTTCTGACAATCATATTTGACTGCACAAACGAGAATTTCTCTACTCTTATACCCTCTTCTACATACTATGTGTTTATTTTAGTAAATATTATGGATGTTTTTTTTTGTTTTAATTAAAATTACAATTTCTTATCTAAAATGAAATTTTCTCTTGACATTCAGACAAGAGCACAAAAAAAAAAAAAATATATTTCAAAATAATAACAACTCCTATAAATTTGCATATAAATATTCGAATCTACGCGAGACGGGCGCACATAAACCTTTAATATTTTTAATTTAAATTGAATGCACATTCATTAATGGCATACAAATTAAAAAATGTTCAAAGAATAATATAATATATAAAAATAAAATGAAAATTAGAAGAAAAAAAAATAACACGAATTCTTCTAAGTATGTATATCATTCTTTAAAGTATTATATTTTCTTCTCGTTTATTATTTCGTTTTTAAATTTAATGTTTTTTTCTTTCTCATTTAAATGAAAATAAATGTGTTCTCGTATGGTACTTTTATAATAAGAAAAAAATATTTAAACAATGAACACAATCAACGTACAAAAAAAAAAAAAATACATAAATACATTATGTACACTTATTTTTATATGTGTATTTCTTAAACTAATATATGTTTGCGTATATGAATTTATGTAGATATTTTATGCCGGTATAAGGATACGTTTCGCATATGTATAAGAGCGCTACCATATACATACATATATACGATCGAAAGAAAAATGTCACTGTATGATGTTAAAGTAAAAAGTTTTAAAATAAAAGTATTACGATGTCAACAATGAAAATAAGAAGAAATGATCTTAATACACAAAAAACAAACACTTATAAACAAACAGACATAAATAAGATTCACAGAAAAACGAAACGAAACAAAAATGAAAAAGTAGAAAAAAAAAACAAGAAAAAATAAAAAATAAACAAGAAATCTTGATAAGTTGTCAAGAAATCCGAAAAACTTTGCAATGAAATATTTTCTAAAAAAGAAAATTATGTCAACTTTTTGTTTTTTCGTTATTTTGTTTCTGTTTTTTTTTTTTTTTTTTTGATTTTTCTTGTGATCCTTTACATATACCACACATGTATTATACATATATACACTATACACTCCCACAAGGTTAACTAGCATAAATATGTCAATCATTAACGAGATGAAAAAAAATAAAAAAATAAAATAAAATGAATGAACACGACAAGAAAAACAACAGAAAAACAAGAAAAATAAATTACAACAATTTTTTTTTTGTTTTTTTTTAGTTTTTAAGTTTTATGTTTTTTTGTTATTGTTTTTCTTCTTATTATTTTCTTTGCTTTTTTTTTTTTTTTTTGGTGTTTTGAAAATTTTATATGCTGATTATTAAGTTTATGCATAATTAATAAAAATGAAAAACTTATATAAAATTATGTACGAAATTTTCATCACAAACCTTAATAATATCAAGAAGAATGTGGATATGTCTCCTTAAATTTTTTTTTATCAAAAAAATTTTGCAAAGCAAATGAATGATGATAAATAGAATTTGTAAAGTTAACAAAGTGAAAAATAAAAAAATAAAAAATTTAAATAAATGAATAAATAAATGAAGGATCAGATCTTATAAAATATTCATTCTCATATTATAGATATAAAGTATATAAGTTTGTCTTCGACAAACATGTAGTACATATAATATCTTTCGAGTACTACTAAATACTTGATTATGTAAATATTGCACAGAGTATAGTTAGTAGTATCTATAGGTATAAAAAAAAAATTCTGTAACTTAACACGATAATATGAGAACAAGTACATACATACTATCTACTGTAGAAGAATTAATGAATTCTTGACATGAATTTTTTAGATTTTTCGGTTGAAATTTTTCCACTATATTTCAATATTATTATTATGAAGGTTATAATAATCAAAAATGTACGAACACGTACTACACGCTATCTACATACATTATGTGTGTATCAGTGTGTGCACATTAAAAAATTTAAGAAAAAAATCATATTCAGACAGAATTTGTTTTTATAATTTCCTTCGTCCGTCTTTGTTTTCGAATATCAGGCGCATACTACACGTACTCTCATTTAATTCGTTTATAGTGTGAAACGCAACATATATTTTTTTTCTTCGAAATTTTCGAATTCACAATCAAAAAAGGAGGGAAAAAAAATTAAAAATTTATAATAATTCATGAATTTCAATCAAAAATAATGAAATAAAAATAAAGGATTTGCTAAATCAGAAAACAATTTAATATCCTTATATGCTTTATTCTCATGCGATCTATATTTTACACATTTGTGTAATATTGTGAGTGTCATATTGCGATACATGAGATATATCCTTGATTTAAAAAATGTAAATATATAAGATATGTACATGTACATACAAATGTACATGTGATGTCCTAGAAATAAAAATAAGTAATTTCACTTCATAAATATGCTAAGGATATAATACTGAGTTACAATATGTACTTGTATCGTACATGTGTATGAATGTAGATACCTCTCTGCCTCTGTAAATTTGGCGTACATACATCACATACACTCATCTTATAGGTATTATAATACTTTTATTTCTTTTTTTTTTTTTTTGTGTAATCAACAGTGTGTACATTTATTAGATTAAAAGTTCCTTAAACTAAAAAATCCTTGAAAAATATCAAAAAAAAAAAGATATTTTTTTTTTTTACAAAAATTGAGAATACAAAAGAATACAAAGAATATTCGTATATTATACAGTAAAGTAAATTTTTAATTAAATTTCTTGTTTTGTTGTATGTTATAATTTTAGCTTTTTTGTTTGAAGTTTAAAATTTTTCATTTTTAATTGTATAATATCATAAATAATATGATGAATATGAACTAGATATAATACTCGTAATATGTATGCGAAAAAAAAAGGATGAATAAAAATAAATTTACAAACAATATAATCGTCGTATGCATGGCATTCCTTTTGTGTATGGGGGTTTATCACATATGTATATGTAAGAGTGCTTTATGATGAGACAATATCCAAAGTAGTGTGTGTGTGTGAGTGTATGTGTGTGATTATTTTGAAAATACAAAAATCTGCAACAGTACAAATTTATTCTTATTCTGACTGCAATAATAATCATATGAAAAGCTGTGATTGTGATGATAACAATGACAATTTTCATTTTTTATAAGTTGGAAGACAGAGAACAAAAATAAACTAAAATTAAAAAAATAAATAATGAAAAAACAAAACAATATTTTCACTTTCAAGTAAAATTACAAGGTCATAATATACACAGTTTGCATGCATATGCACAGATGAAATTAGTGTTAGCATATGTACATATATGTAAATTTAATTATATGAAATTATCTATATGTAATCGTACATTTCATTTCAAGGATACATTATGTACCTATACTTAAATAATTTTGAGCACTACTATATTTACGGATATTTATTTTATTTTTACAAAAATTTTGCAACATTTTCATTGTGAATTTTGTGTATATACATTTTTTGTTTATGTCATTATTTCGTCGAAATAGTAAAATTTTAATTAGCATTTAGGTGTATGCATGAAAAATTTCAAATTATATAATTACCCACAATACAGTAGTATACAATATGTATATTATCGCATTTGGCATGTAGAATAATTGTGTATATGTACAGATTTAAATCATTCACCATCACATGATTATACATACTCTATACTTACATTGTTTTTTACACTACAAAAATATAAAAATTAATCAAAAAAAAAAAAAAAATGAATAAAATAATTATTAAGCATTTGCCTGTAACATCTTTTACTAACCCAATAATTTTGCTTTCTCTTTTTTTTTCCATTTTCTTTTCTTGTTTTTTTTTTTTTTTGTTTTGGTTTGTTGTTCCAATTTTCTTGTTTCATTTAATTACCTATATTCAAAACATTAATAATCAAAATGAAAAATGGAATGCTTACGATATGAAGTCTACATTACAGACCCAGATCTAATATTACCTCGTGGTGAAATTGAATTCACAACAGTGGCAAGTAGTAGTGGAAATAGCGGAGGTGTTTAGAAAGTGAAATAACATAAAAATTTGTAAAAATGAAGAAGAAGAAGAAGAAAAAAACAAAAACTAAAACAAATACAAAAACAAATAAAACATAGAAAATAGAAAATTTTTATTTAACTAAAAATCAAAATGAAATTACTGAAGAACAAAACAAAAAAATATACAAACCAACAACACAATAAAACTTAACATAAAAATAAATCAAAATTGAAAGTATAGATATACAAAGAATAATAACAACAACAATAATAATTATTATTACCATTACGAATTAAAAAAAAAACATAGAATTATATACACACATAGGTAGTATGTAAAAAGAAAATGTTAATTGAGAAAAACAAATAAAAAAATACTTGAACTACTAATAAATTTATTATAGTTAAGAGTTTAGCAATCAAATTTTTTGATATTGTGTCATCTATAAAATTAAGTGAAATAACTAAAGATCAAAAAGCGAAAAAAAAAATTTACAAAAATTAAGTAATATACCCGTATAATTTGTAGAAAATGTTGTAAATAAAATCAAAAGAAAACAAAAATTCAAATGTAATAGAATCAAAAAATGAAATCAAATTCAAAAAAAAAATGAAATAGAAAATAATGTTGAAAAAAAAACATATAAAATGAAAAAAAAAAACTAGAAATCCCAAAAAAGAAGAGACTTAATAAAATTAATTTATAGTCGATAGGTTATGAAAATAATAATTAATTAATTAATTATAAAAATTATAATTAAGAATAACAGGATAAAGAAACACTATATACCATGTTAGGATAATTATAAAATGTTTTTAACAATATCTATATGTATAGTTATATACTCAAATGTACAGAATATACTAATGTGTAATACGACAAATATTCACATTCAAAACGGCTAATAGTAAATGTTTAAAAATTATAAGGAAATGAAAAACATATGGAAAATATAAAAAAAAAAAAAAAAACAAGAAAAAAAATAAACAAAATAAAAAAAATGTCATACTGTTTTGTATTTCAAGAATATTATTATAACGCGATACGTAAGTATATTATATGTAACCTACATGTTAAGAAAATTAAATTTACAAAAAAAATGAACTACAACAAAGCATAAAAAAAAGAATAAAAAAAAACAAAATTAAAAACTAAAAATTAAACAGATACTCTGTAAATGTTTTTTTTAAAGGAATAAATAAATATAACAAACTATATATAAACACATTATATACATAATTATAAAGATAATTATAGATTATATATATACTATATATATATATATATATGTATATGTATAATAGTAATTTTAGTTATTATTTTATAAGATAATAAAACAAAAAATAATTAAAATTAAAACATAAAATATAAACTATGTTATAAGAAAAACAAAAAAAAAAAAAATCTTTTTTTATTCAAGTTCAAAGTGTGTTTTTAAAGTAATGTTATGATTATATAATAAAATAATATAAAATATAGTATATATATTAAAAAAAAAATACATATTATATAATATAAAATGAAAATCAAAAACTAAAAAAACAAAAAAAAAATAATTAAGAAATAAGAAAACAGAAAAACAAAAACATAACTAAAAGATATTGTGTGTTAAAAAATAAAAAAATTGTAATAAATGATGATGATTATAATAAAAAATTAATAAATGAATAAGTGAAAAAAAAAATGAAAATAAAAAAAAAATTACAAAAAAAATAAATAAATAAATAATGAAAAAAAATGTTCTTTTAATTATTAGTTTCGCGTATATTTTGCTTGGAAGATGCATAATAACTTTGATAATATTCATCAGTTTAATACATATTTGCCTATTATTTATATCTTTAAGTCATTTACTATGATATATCTTTCTGAAGAAAAAAAAAAATGAAGTCTAGACATTTTTTTTGTCAACAGAGATAATTTCGAATGTGTCCTTGAAAAACTTTGATATGTGAAATTTGATAATTATTTACGATTTATTTTTATTCTATGGAATAAGATGATTTAAAGAATTTATAGCCAGAGATTTAATTTATAGCCAAATGCATCTATGGTTCATTTATCATCAATGAAGCGCTGCAGACCAAAAAATGGAGCACGAGCCTCGTACAGAAGTTGTTTCCACTCCACAGTTCTTTGTATGCATGAAGGATTTATATTTGCATCATTGTTAACTGCGTACACGTTCACTCATCTTGTCTTGGTCTGATGCTTAATTTATGATATCTAAAAGTTTAAATAAAATTTGTCAACAATTTTTCCAATATAAAATGAAATCACTAGAGTACATCATAACTATAATGACATCTTATGTCGTATATAATTTATCTAGCAGCAATAATTACACTTTCTCCTTGATTGGTTGAAGCGAAAAAAAAAAATTATTTCGAAATATTTTATTTATTTCATCAGATAGAAATTTTAATATTATCAGTCGTCAAATTTCATTTTCTTAAGTTCATATTATTTTTAATTCAAAATTTTTCTTAAAACACACACCTATACCTTTTCTTAATATACATATTTGCCACTTGGAGAATAAAAACAAATCAGAAAAATCCATTTAAATACAATTATTTCTAAAACTTCTAATCCTAATTTAATATATAATCAAATTTCATATATTAAATTAATTATTCGCTTGTAATATAATGTGTTCGGTAGTTGTAGCTTCATTAAAAGTGAATTAAATTCTGTTTGAAACATATATGTTGTATATAAGTAAGTGTAAATACACAACATGTAAATTCCAACACACATAAGTAATACAAACACGCATTAATTAATGTTTTCATTCAGAATCATTGGATAAATGTAAAAAACATGTAGCTATAACGCGAAAGCATTTTAACGGAAGTATATAACTATTTAAACATACATACATATACTCGCATTTTCATAATAAATATCATTCACATATTTTGTGTTGAATACTCACATTTATGTATCTTCATAAATTTCATGATAGTAATAATAAAAAAAAAGCAAAATTAATGAAACATTTAATATGATATGATATGATACACTATCATCATCATGCATTCTGTAGGTTTATTATTTGTACCTCTGATCTGATATGGCGTGATGAATTATCAGTCAAAAGGAAAAGTTTTCTGCACCCGCACTTGTATATGTATTTGTGTATGTATTTATAATACACATACGGATAAATATACATCTATAGTTATTCTTTTATGATATAGAATGTATGGATTAAATGTTAAGGTTGATTAATTTTAAATTTAGTGAATATTACTGTAGTAATTTGTATATGCATAATATATTATACTCTTATAAATGAATAAAATGAACATTGTACATCATACATACTCGTACGTTATATATACATATTTATAGTTTTGAATGAGAAAATTTTAAGTTAAACCATTCGTTAATAATTGATACACCGCACATATTTCATACTTAATTTAAAATTATTAATAATAATGATAATATTTTAGATTTTATAGTTTTATTAACAAGCAATAAATATTGACTTTAAGGATTTAAGAACTTTTCATTTTTGTATGTATTTGTATTTGAGTACTATGTGTAGGTATTTTATGTGGTAATATTTTCATATAGGTACTATCTAAAAAGTGAAATTATTATCTTCTGAAAGGATTATCTCTATACGAAAATATTATTATATGTGTACCTGTAAAAATGGTATATAAAAATAAATGAATAAATGAAAGAACTTTATAGAGAAAAATACATTTATATTTAATGTAAGTATACGTACATTAAATATAGAAAAAACATAAATTTATAAATTAATATTTCACATTTTATGTAAAATAAAATTAGAGTAAATTTATTTTATATCCTTAAGTATTTGATATGTATTCACTTTTCATTTTCCAGGACGCTGGCCCTGATTTACACTAAGAGCTGTTGTATTCCCAAAAAATTCTGTCAAAAGTTTCGATTTAAATAGTACTCAACAAATTCTTTTAGATACTACAAAAAATATATGTGTAAGTGAATTGTACGTTATGTGTCTATAAATTTACAAATATAAATTTTAATCATATCGTTTATAAAAGATTTTTCATAAAAAAATGTACAAAATTTTTTTTGTCTCAATTTTACGTAATATCTACCATTCAGCTCTTTCATGATGCAACATTGATTTGAGCGAATATTTTTATTATTCGTGTACCAGCACATTGCAAAATTATGTTCAATTTTAATTACTTCAAAAAGTTATATATCATGTAACTAACATACGAATATACACATTCCTGACATCAATATACAATTTCTCCTGACATTATGTATTATTCTGAAAAAAATATCTCTCTCTTTTTTATTTATCAAATTTAATTATGGTCACAAAATGTAATAATTAGATTTCATTTCATTTCACCACAATCATAATAATTCTTAATAAAGACAGAAAACAAAAAAAAATGGAAAACAAAATTAATCAAAAAGATGAAATCATGTATTGAACAAACACGCATATGTCATTTTAATTTCATATCAGCGGTATAGTGTGTTCGTACATAATATAGATACTGTGATGACAGAAAATATAAATAATATGTAACAACGTAGCTAGTAGATCATACGTATGGAATGTATAACGCGGCTATCTATATATAATATATGATTTGCATTTTAATTTAAAAAGTAAATAAATGAATAATAAAATTAAAAAAAAAAATATTTTATTTCAAAATAAAAGAAACATTTTATATGTGCGATATAGAGACAGAGAAAAAAATGAAACATTAAAATAAAAAATTAAAAAAAAAATGTAATTAATTAAGGATATATAGTTTTTTATTTTGTACATATACTCGTGTATTATGTATTTATGTATAAAAGCAATAAAAATATCATCACAGAATTTAATTAGGTTAAATGTATACATACATATACACAAGCATATTATATATAACGACAACCACGATATATGTAAAAATATATTAATTTGTCTGTATGTTGATAAATAATTACAATTGAGACGTACACTATTTGTATCAATTTATATAGAGTCAACTACTTTTATATGATTATAATACATTGATATATACATGCACATAGTATATGAAAGTATATGACATGGTTATAGATATTGCCGCACGTACATTTATGTATATGGATGTAGACGTTTATAGTTTGAAATGCTTCACTAAAACCGGGCACCAAAACTCGGAATTTTATCTTAATGGCTGGTACTCACATCGAAAGCTAAATTTTTCTCCATATAAAACCTATGTAAAAAAAATGTCGCTAAATTGTTAGCTAAATTTTTAGTTTCAAATTACGCTTTCTGGTACTCACTTCCAAGCTAAATTTTTACGGTGGAACTTAATAGTGGAGAGTTGTGGAACTCATTTTTCACAATCACTTTATATGGTCGAGCATATAAAAGGCAAGCGAAATATTGACAACTCAAATATTTTGACTAAAAAATATTTATTTATTTATTTTTACTTAATTCAATTTCATAACCTCCGCGATTTTTTTTCAAAAAATTTCAAAGCTCTACGTACTTTACACATGTTTCCTTCCACAATTTTTAGCTTGTAGAATTATATATGCAATTACAAGCGAAAAATTTCACAGGAACTGAGTACCAGTCTTAACATCTTCATGTGCTAATAATATAAACGAAGAATATTTCTCTCTAATTATCAAATATGCAATGGTTCAATGGTTCAAAACATTTATCGGTCTTTCTTCTTTACAGGAATATAAGTATAGTTTCAATCTGAAATTCTTCTTCGTACACGTCTACTATACTGCATAACTGCAGTGTAGTATATTGTAATTTGAACAAGAAAAGGAGAAGAAAAACTAGTATTCTCGTATCTTTTTACTTTTCCTTCTTCTTCTCTACTGCAGCTACTACCATGTTTGTTTACAAACGAAAATATAGGTCATCACATATTTGTAAGTTTTTCTTATATACGTGGATCTTGTTTCAATTTTAAATTCTTATCCGTACACGCCTACTACACAGTGTAGAACATAATTTAAACAAGAAGAGGAGAATAGAAAGAACTAGAAATAAAAGTAGAAAAATACACGATTAGTAGTTTATCTTCTCCTGTTCTTGTTTATATTATATACAATACTGTAGTAGCCGTGTACAAAGAAGAATTTAAAATTGAACCAAGATCCGTGCAAACAAGAAAAACCGATAAATGTGATGACCTATATTTTTATTTGTAAACAAACATGCTCCTTGAACTCTTGATTATTTGAGAAGTAGAAAAAGAGAAAAATAAGTAGAAAAATTCGCGAATATTAGTTTTTCTTCACCTTAATTCTTGTGTAAATTATGTACTGCACTGTAGTGGGGTTGTACGAAGAAGAATTTCAAATTGAAAAAATATCCGTGTTGTAAGCAAGAAATTGAAAGTTTAAAATAGCAAAGTTTTAGAGGGCGAAAACTTTTGAAGCGCACCGAGCATCCAAGAGGCTGAAACCAACGCTGCATACAGAGAGTCATATACAAATACATGTAAAAGCATTCGCATTTTATAATTTTATACATTTTACTAAAGTATTAAATAAATTTCATTTTTATTACTATTGAAATTCCATATTTACATATCAATAAAATGAATTAAAATTATTTTTGATTATTTTTTCTTTTAATTTCATCACACAGTGAAATACCTACGAGAATATAATGTACACATACAAATGTATTTTGGGTATCATGTATCATATAGTTTTTATATGAGTGTGTGTGTGTGTGTGTATATGTGTAATAAACAAACAAATAAAATAATCTGCATAAGTATATTAAGTAATGTACGAGTACATACTATATAATAATACATTTTCTTTATATCGATTTATAAAATATTTTCAGCATTCATACAAATTTTAAGCATATAACATATACATGATGTATATGTGTACAATACATATTCATCTGTCAGTACAGATACATATATAATATATCCGTAGAGATATACATATAATGGTAGACAAAATGAGAACATGGTATACCATGTTTCGCATATGTATACGTACCACTATCATACAAATTATCCTGTTATATCTACACATAAATACACGTACGTATACACACTATGTACTCATAAATGCATATTCACGTATATATGTATAAACTGTTATTTGTTTTGATTTGTTTGGAATAAATATATAATCATGATGATGTAATGATATTACGAATAATTTAAGCAGACGATATTTACATACATATTATCTGAATGAAAATTTCATTTGAACAAAAATTAATGAATATAAAAAAAAATGAAAAAAAAAATGTAAAAATTTGGAAAAAAATTAATTCAAAAAAAGAAAAAAAAATTATTTATAATTAAAATGAATTTAATAATAATTTCGTTTTTGTCGTTTTTTGCGAACAAACCAACAAACAAACAAAAATAAAACCAAAACTATAAGATAAACCAATATATGTTCATTTGAAAATAATATTCATATATGTAGTTTATAAAGACAAAAAACCAAAAAAAAAAAAGGATCAAATTAAAATGAGCACAACTATATGAGTAATAAAAAATTAAAATGAAATCTTTATTTTAATGTTTTCGTAATAATTCGTATTTTTTATATTTTTACAGAACAGATATTATAATATTATTATGTTGTAGTTGAAATTTATTTAAAATTCTTTTATTTCATTTCTTTTAACTACACACAATCATATTGTACTATGACAATATGCAGATAAGTTATAATTTATATGTATTTTTTTTACTTTTCTGTACAATCTGCATGTAGAATTGTACATCGTACTGTAGCTAGATGACTCAATAACTTTATTGCTGCTGGTTAACGTCTCTTTTTGTTTTTCGTGTACTTCTTATGCTGTGTAATACCGTAATACAGAGCAAGTATGTAGACAAACCCGATTTTTCTTATGAGTCAAATGATGTTTGAGGTACTACTATCGAATTTATCGTGCTATAGTGATATTTGCCAATAACTTTATTGCTACTACAATTTCTTATTTACCGTCTCTTTCTGTTTGTCGTGTACTTCTTATGGTGTGTGGTGTACAAAAAAAAAAAGATTTTTTCTCATGAATGAAAATACCATCACATTACATGACATTTGTTAATAAACAGATGATATATTTATGTTTTCTTGTTTTGTTTGTTTTATTCTTGAATTATTTTTAAAATAAATACTTGAATTTATTTGAAAATAGTGAAAAATTGTTGTAATTATCTGAGACAAAAGGACATGAATGACGAAATTAATTAGGAACTTTCATTTCCCCAAAAGATTAAAATTCAGCTAATTTTATGGTTAAATTGAAAGGGGATGGCAATATTAAAATTAAATAAAAAAAAAAAGTGACAGAATTTGTTTAAAACATTTTGCCTGCCTTTTGAACAACAGTTGACACAAAATGATGTCATTTTCTCTATTATAAATTAACTGACATCCGAAATACTTTATGTACATACTCTACAATAATATACCATGATGTGTAGCTTACATAACGAACTCTGTACAAGTGATCCTACGATATATTCGATGAAACAATGGGTGCATTCAGTTCATTGCAGCGATGAAAATGCAGCGATGTTTAGATAATCGCTATATACAATTTACTGAACTATTTACAGCGTAATCTGCTGTGAACAGTTGATAGTAAGTAAGTAAGTTGATATTAATGCAATGAAATAGTTATTTATTTTTTGCTGCCTAAATTCCTAAGAAACCTGGAATTATTAACATTTTAAAACCATCAAAATGAAAAGTAATTTCATCACTCTCATAATAAAAAATTATACACCTTATTAATAAATATGGATTAACTTTTCAACCATTAAATTCATCTTTCAAACATGTCAAAATTTGTTTACGATGAATTTTAAAGCGAACTTTTTTTCAGCTGCAAAATATTTTCATCGCTGCAAAGTAGCGACTATGCAAGCGAAGTCGTTCAGTAAGAGAAATTATCGCAGCGATGGAAAATTTTACATCGCTGCGTGGAACTGAACGCAGCCAATAATTCAAAACAATTTTTGAAAAACCAAAATGAAATTTCAATAAAAAAAAAAAACTTGGATCAAAGTTCAACAAAAGCTTTTAAATAATAATACAAACGATAAACAAACGATTTTATAATACATACAAACGTACTCGCTGTATGAATAAATTCAAAATTAATTGTTTTTTTTTTATATTTCTCAATGAATCTTTATATATCCTGTATATTATATTATGAATATGTATATAGATAATATTTATATGTATGCGTATGTGTGTATATTTATGTTCGTAAATGTACACGAACGCAAAACACACATATATACTGATGAATATACACAGACAAACATACATAATTTCGTGCGTTTTATGTTTGCATACATTCTCATATAATATAGTATATCATGCATAATCCTTGCGAATATTTTATATCTACATATACAACACTTAAATGTCTAGACTTTTATGTAATTTGCTTTTGAATTTGATTCATTTGTCATATTGTGTTCTTTTCTGTTTTCATCATTCATTCGCATTTCTAAAATATGTATTTGTTTTCCATAATTTTTTCTTCATGATTTTTTTTTTTCTTTTGCACTAATGCAACTTAGATAATGAATACAATTTTAAGAATCAAAATAATAATAGGAAAAAAAAAGTATAAGAAAAAGGATGTACATACTTACAATATATACGTGTATATACATACTCGTACAATATCCTTGCTCCGTATATGTATGCATACTAATGAAAATCTAACAATGATGAAATTTCATATTCCTTTATTTTATATATTTTTTTTATCATTTTTATTTTTTTATTGTCATTTCTTCAAGTATTTGTTATACACACATATACACACACAAATAAGTACACACTTATTGTATACGTATGTATTTCCCATACGTAAATTATTTATACATGGCAAAATGACGATGATAATGATAAGGATGCAATAAAAGAAAATAATAACAAAAATAATATTCGTCTTGTTTTAATTGTTCGAATATAACAATAATATGCATAAAAGGATTTCTGTTTACAGATTTATGTATGTGTATATACGGAATATGTATGTATATGCAAATGTATATTTAAAAAAATGTATTCAAAGAAATCGTTATGATATCCTTTTTGTTATTATTGTTGCGTTTTTGTTGTTGTTATTGTATGCTGCTGCTAATGACTACAAAATTACTTTTTCATTTCTGTCGCCAGTATGTTGTTGCACAATAATTGCTATATGTCCTGTTTGTTAAATATATTTTTTTTTGTTGCCTTTTTTTGCACTTTTGTCCTTTATTTATACTACTCGTATTTGTATGTACATAATTTTTTTTTATTATTTTATTTTAAATTTTGATATCATTTCTTTCTCCTTATTTTGACTAAATTTGTGTGTATAATATGAATGATGTTCTTATCATTCACATGAACAGAAAGAAGAAGAAAAAAATGAAACAAAAATTAAACGATGCTGCTGCAAGATATTTACACAAATACATATATTTCATATATATATGTATGTTCATTTACATATTTATGAATGCTTCAAGGAAATTATTCTGTTATTATTTTCGTATAATACATATTTATGTTTTGGTTATATCTTTCATTCGTTTTTTTTTTTGGAATATTTCATAATATCATTTTACTCATTCTCACTTGTAGAAGGTATAATAAAAAGGTCATGATAAGGTTCTTCTGTTCGATTTTCTGGAACGCTATAGCTCTACTATTTATATGTATTGCAATCAAAATCATTTTAGTACACTATCCGTATAATATTTCATATTTTAATGGGCATTCCGAATTATTGTCCTTTATTCAAATTTAATCTTAAACTCATTCATTTATTGTTTGCATTAAGTTTTTTTTTCACATTTGTTTTACTTTATATGTTTTCTTGTTTTTGTTTTGTATTTTTAAAATAAACAGAATAAAAAATATTGTACAATGATAAATACACATAATGCATATAAACATAAAAAATAACTGTAAAATAGTACAGGATATCATTGTTATCTTCTTTTTTTTATCTCATGCAGATATCGAAATAAAGAAATACACAGAAAAATAAACAAAATTGAACAATTTTTCTCAGTTTTTCTTTTTGATTTTTTTATAAAAATTTTTCTCTTTTCAATTGTTATAAGAGATAGTCCGTATATACTACTACACAATATACTCGTATATATTTACAAAAGGAAAAGTTGTGAAGTGCAATTTTTGTAAACAAACTGTCAACTTCCTATATAGAAACAAGAAATTATATAAAAAAATTTTTCCTTTTTCTTATAATTGTTTTTCTTTACTATCATTTTCGTTTTATATATATTTTCTTTTGGCATTCTTATATAATCTGCAGGATACTGCAATTTCTTTTTGTGCACTTTTTTTATACAAAAAATATACACACACACAGACATACTTATACGAATGTACTGTAAATACCATATCGTGTGAGTTTCATATATTTTGTCTGTGTTGTATTTGTATGGAACAAAAACAAACAAAAAATGAAAATAAAATAAATATTAAAAAAATCAGCAAAGAGAAAAAAATATCAGATTTTATTTTTTTTCTATAGACCATGAGATGAAATGATGGAAACAAATAAAATGCATTAGCCAGCATCATTCAAACAGCATGAGGATACTTTAATGAATTACAAATATCTGATATTATATGCTCCTACATTACACTATACTACTATATGATGTACGTGTCATATTTTTAAGTTTTCCTCTTCATCCTTAATTCTTTTTAGATTTTTTTTTCTCTTAAAGTTTTATCGTGTTTTATGTTTTAAATATTTTTCATTTTATAGAAATACTGCAAAAGGATTTTGAATACAAAAGAAAAACAAAAGGGTAGTTTAAGGAGCTGATCCAGTGTATTATTATTTTTATTATTATCAAATTATTATTGCTGTGACTTTTGAAGTCATACGAAATGAAATAGTTCTGTTATGATGTGAATATTCTTAATCCAAAAAAAAGAAAAAAAAATATTTGCTACAATAATAAGTTGAAGGACATACCAAAAAGGTTATTATAGTTTAAATTTATAAATTTCTATATACAAATTGCTGCTGAAGTACTATAGTTTTTTTATTTTCTAAAATTTATTTTTTATTCAAATAAACACAAACAATAACACATTATCTAATTTTATATTATATTATGTATATTAGATTTTATACTAAAAATTTCCATAAATAAATAAATAAACTGTGTTTTTTTATTATATTATAATTTATCAATAATTCCAATATCGGAATCAGATTGTTGTTGTAAGATTTTATTATTACCATCCAAATTATTTGAATCCTTAACAGTAAATGTTACATAATATCTTTTATTACTATCCAATTTATGAGATGGCAGTGATATTAGCTGTTTACTTTTACCATGCGATAATTCTAATGATACTTTATTACCACATTTCGATGGATGTGTTAAAATTTTTGGCAAAAAGAAGCTACCAACACCAGTTTTTTTATATGAACCAAAACCTAATTTCGGTATTGTATGATGATTCATCATTGGAACTATAAAAAAATCAAAATAAAAAAAAATTAATTATTTTATTAAAAAATTATAAAGAAAATTTATTTAATTTATGTAAATGACATTCATTTGATGATTTTTGAATAAATTTAAAAGAATCACGAATTTTTGAATAAAATTTTGGCAAATAATAAAAACAAATAGCCAAATAAAATAAGAGAAATTTTACATATACAAATGTAATTCATATTACTTAAGCTACCCATCCACATACATTTTTTCAAATGATCTCAAACTTCCGCAATTAATATCAGACGATTTTGACTGCAGTTCAGTAAAACTTGGTGTGTGCAGTAAAAAGTTTAACGATATACTTAGATTTCAATCAATACTTATACGTTCAATTACTACATTTTGCTTCTCTGCAGTACAGTTAGTTCACACTTCACACATAATTATCGAGAGATTACAGATTCAAGCTCTCAATTTATCGAGGTATTACAGATTTTGGATCTTGAAAATTGAAAGTTTAGGACTCAGACAATCTTTGACTGTATTTTCAAATTGAATTACAAAAATTAACAAAAAATTTAAACTAACGGCTTAGTTCTGCAGTCAAAATCACTTACAGAAATTGTAAGAAGTGAATGGTTAACTTTAGATAGTCGCTATTAATTCTTTTTTTCCCTAAATGTGAGACTGTAAGCTATATATGGAATATTTAACTTTGAAAATAAAAACAAAAGAATAAAATCGAAAACAAACTAAATGATCCTCATACCTTCTCTATTTTTCTCCTCATATATCATTCTCTAGCTTAAAATGCAAATTAAGCAACGCCCATCAAGTAACCATATGATTATATACTCATTACAAAATACTCTAATGCGTGTCATTTAATTAGTGTTAAAAAGTTTATCATTGTTTTCATTTGAAAAACTTTTGTTTTTATTTTTATTTTTGGTTTAAATTCAAAAAAAAACAAGAAAAAAAACATTCCCTGGCCATTCGGTTTTTAATTTACAAATTAAAAAATTTTTAAAGTATATTGATTTTAGCAAATTTAAATAAAACAAAAAAAAGGACAAATAAACACAAAAAAAATGTGAATAAATTTATTTACATTTTTCACCCATAAATTATATGTACAAAAGCACAGTACATTATATATGTATGGATGTATGGATAAACGTTCATCATATGTATGTATGTCCTTTTTTCATTATAAAAATGTTTGAGTATTGTGTATTTTTATATGCCTCAAATAAAAATAAAATTCACACTACACATATACTATAGATAGACTTGTTACATGTATGATATTTGCAAAGTTAGTAAATTATCATTACAGCAAAATAATAATAAAAAATATGTAAAAAATTTTATAAAAAAAAATCATAATAAAACTTGAATAACATATGAAACCCAAATAAGTATACAATAACAAAAAACCAAAACGGATAAAAAAGTTTACATTTTATCATTATTTTATGTTATCCAAAACCTATCCTATATTTATGTACATACATATGTATCTACGAGTATACGTACGAGGATACGAGTATGTATACACATTTAAAATTAAAATAAACAATACTTATATAACATGAAAAGAAAAAAAAACAGATTTTTTTTATAAAAAAAAGGATATTATTTATCTCCCATATATATACAGACGTTACACACGAACACATATTGATAAATATGGCTACATAATTTTATATAAAAATTTGTGTGTATATGTACTATAGGCATGCATGTATCATACTCCTCTGTTTAGGATCAAAATTCATTTTTAATTACCACAATATTTGCCAGAGTTGCAAAATACAAAAAAAAAACGTAACACAAAACAAAAAGGACAATGAAAAACAAAAATACAAAAAACTAAAAACACTTTAGCAAATAAAACTAAACAAAAAAAGCAAAAAAACAACATTTTTTTTCTACAAATATGATGCTGTTTTTTTTTCAGTTTTTTCATGTAATTTAATGTTATAATATTATGCAAAAGCAAAACAACAACAATAAAAACAAAATTAAATGAAAAAACATTTCGTTTTATATGGATAATTTTTTGTTCCATAATTTCTGTTTATTTTCATGTTTTTACATAATTTATTTTAACACGATCGAATAAAAAAAATTATCACAAGCGAGAAAACAAAAAGAAAAACAACCACCAATAAAAGAGGGGTATTCATTAAATTTCGTGTTTCGTATTTTTCGTATTTAAAAATAGTGAACACACTTAGTTTAGATTTGAATTCTCGTTATCATGTAGTTACAACAGACCATTAACTGATAATTGTGACATAAGAAGAATTTCTTTAGTTCGGAGATCAATGGTTTTTTACAACAAATCAAACAAATATAAAATAACTCTATAACACATTCAAGTACAAAGCTAAGGCGTTAGACACAATCAAAGCAAAAAGCATACGGTAGGAGCAGAAATATGCTTTGTAGGCAAATAAGCTGCCAATAAGTTGCTTTAAAAATATATTCAAAGGGGCATTGCTCATATACTCGACAGCTAACAAATTCTCTGTTTAGATTCTTTTGTGATCATTGTGTCGGCATTCATTTATAAAGCACTAAACGATATGCGAAAGTAGCAGAATTCTGATACTTGCTTTGATTGTGTTTAGGGCCCAAAGATTCATAATAATTCTTAGATGGACATTACATAAAAATTTTAGATTTTCTCGTAAATTGTTTAAAGAGAATCGTATTTGATCCTGAAATACGAAATCTTTATCACGTCTATGAAGAATACAAAAAATACACGAATGTTTATAAATACCCTTAAGGAAAACAATTTAAAAATAAAGGACAAAATTACATACTTTCATTACAAAATGAAATTATAATGAATTTTTAAAACATTAAAATAAAAAAATTTTTCAAAATTTAATTTGATTATTATAATAGTTTGCATTTTTATTTTTAGATATTATACTTTGTGTTTTGTGTGTAATGAAATTGTACGATTATTTTTATTAAATTCAACATAAACTGTTTGAGATAATTTTTGAATGTAAATTTCATACAAGTATAAGGTATAAAAAGTGTTTGTGTGGAAAAAACTAAAGAAATATAGGAGATGAATGATAGAACTTGCAATTACGACAAGTAAGAATTAACTGTTACATCTTCTTATAGTGTTATAATATCTTTAATTTTCAATTTCAATTCATTTATTCAGTTAACTGGAAGAAACATTTACAAAATTTCCAAATCACCACATGATAAGGACCTATAAAAAATTAAAGTGAAGTAAATTCTTATGCACCATAATAAAAAATTGTGGACTTTTTCGTGAAATTATAATTGAATCATTATCCCTAAGGAATACCCTATATGATAACATATCATAGATATTGTGGACAGAATTAAACTAAGACGGCTGTATTGGGTTGGTCGTGTATGCAGAATCGGGGGTAATTTTCCTATTCACACATAATGTAAAGAAAATAATGGGTCAACTACGGAAAAACGCTTTTGCAATATTGCATTACCTACTGAATTTATCCTAACTCTTTTACATCAAGCGCCTAACAATCACTACTTCTAAAATATATCCTTGTTAATATTTATTGCTCAAGTTGGAAAATTTATTGCACATTAATATCTGGCACTGTAATCCAACCAACCAACCAAAAAAAAAAAAAAAAAAAAAAAAAAAAAATTTTTCTATCCGTTTTTCCACTATGTGTCACTGCGTTTAAAAATTAAATAAATGTAATGTATTTCACGCAATATTGAAATTAAATTTTCTTATATAAATTAAATAAGGACATTAAGTAAATACTTAAAATTTTTGTTCACAAAATTCATATTATTTACATTGTCATTAATTATTATTTTCCACTAAATGAGAATAATTTTTCATCCGATTCTATACACATAATATCTATTCAGTAGTATCTAATAAACGTATATTTTACTCAAAATTTAATATCCGTCTAAACGTAAGTAGGTACATGTATACATACATAATGTGTACTTACATTAAATTTTGTTTTCAATAAATTAGTGCTTAACTACAGGAGAAACGTTTAATTCAACAATATTTTCATAGTCAACTATATAATATTATGCATATTAATGGGTACATAGGACATACTTGAATATGCTTGAATCTTTGGCAAGTGTACCTACACATGCATATAATATTTTAATTTTAAACTCTTAACTGATTTTCTTCTTTCGAAAAATCCATTTAAATTATTATTATAAGATTATAGTGGGGTCAAAATGATTTTAACAAAATTTAAACAAATGATTTTCATTATTTTCGCTTATTGAATTTTATATAATATTCTTGTGTTTTTTCATTATCCTCTTTAAATTCATTTTATTTATTTTATTTATTTAGTTTTTTTTTCCATTTGTTATTGTCAATTACTTTCAAAGTTCACTTATCTTTAATCATAAAATAATATACGTACACAATACGTACAAAAATATAGAAGGACAATAAACAGTAAAAGTCTGTCTATATTTTATATACACAGTACATTTTATACATTTTTTTCCTTTTCAAAAGAATATTTTATAAATTCATTTTGCGTATGTATGTACATAAATCTAGGATTATTATTTGTCTGTATAAGAAGTATATACATTATTATTATTATTTGCTTCTTTGCTTGTCTATATACTTTTTACAATAAAAAAAAAACAAGTGGAATAAAATATAATAAAATAAACAAAAAGAAAATTTTTTTACAAAGGATGTTTAAGGATGTTTACTTTCTTATTACTATCATCATCGTCATCATCAATATCATATATTTTCTTATAGAAAGAGAGAGAAGAGGAAGAGAAGAGAGAGAAAACACAAACAAAAAATAAAAATAAAAACAAAAGACAACAAACAAAAGTGAAAAAAGATTACAGTTTGAAAAAATAAAACAAAATTATAAAGGACAAGAAAATAATATAAACGATTGTAAAAGCAAATTAAAGCTAGAAAATTGACAATTAAAAAATAAAATTCCATTGAACATAAAAGCATATCAAAACTTTAACAATAAAAAATATGAATTGTGAACAAAAAAAAATAAATAAAATAAAAATGATAAAACTATGAGATAGAAAATACAAGATTTAAATTTGTAAAAATAAAAAAAAAAAAAAACAAAAAACGAAATATATAAAAGGAATTATAAAATTGAAATAGAAATATAAGAAGAAAATTGCATCATTATATGGTTTTTAATATCGTTGTTGAATCGTGAATCCTTTATGGCATATAAAATGAAAATGAAAGAATGTAGTTTTTAATGAAAAATTATGGTACCATAGCATATTATAGAATATATAGAATTCTGTGTACTACAAACATCTACGCGGATCAAGAAGGAAGATATTTTATACGTGTTTGTTATATGAGAAATAATGTGTGTGTGTATATATATATATAAATGTGTCATTGTTTACCTGAAAGGCTTTACTAATATTTATATTTTACAGATAAAATAAATGAATGCAAAGATTTAATCACTTTTTTTTTCACTTAATCCTTTGTGTTTATAGTTTTCTTTCATTAGATCTCTCTGTCTTTTAGTCTCTCGTAGTCTATGCGGGAATGAAAGTAATTTTTTTTTATTTAAAATTTTTTTATGAATTCTCAAGAAGGAAAGCAACAAAAACAAATATTATTTGGGATTCATTTAATTATTATTTTTTGTTTTTTACTTGTCATGCACGAACATTTCAATATCACACAAGATCGTATTTCTTCATATCTTTACGTTCATGGTGGCGGGCTGCGTTGTAATGGAATATATCATTAATTTAAAATTTGCACCGGAAAATTAAAATGATTAAGACTCCATAATTAATGTCAGACCGAAATTTCATATGAAATACACAACAATCTACGTACACGTAATTTTTTTTCTTTGGAATTGGGACAAAGTCGTTGTATTATATATCTGATATCGTAGAGACTTCGTGGAATAATTATTGTTGCAAAAAATATGTGAGATAGAGAGAGAACAGTTTACAAAGAAAAATGAATGAAAATGATTCAAGCAATTAAGTGAAAAAAAAAAAATACGTTTCTCTCCATTAGTTATGTACATTTTGTGGGCAAAAAATAAATATAAAAATAAAAAACAGAAAATGAAAATACACAAATATGTAAACGTACATGAGTCATTGACTCCATTTGAGTATGAAAACGAACAAGAAAAAAACATAAAAGAAAAATAAGTTAAACAAACACATAAAATGAAATAAGTATTAAGTTTGAATTGTATTCTCATAATGGTAGTGGTATACACATTAACATTATACTATGTACAATCTTTATGTTGCGTTATAAAAAACAGAATAAAAAAATAATAAAAAAAAAAAAAATATAAAAAGGATAAAAAGTAAAACAGCGAAAAGAATAAAACTGCCACTTATACTAGTATATGTAATAAACTGTACATGCACAAAAAATAATATGCAAAAAAAAGGACTGAAAATAAATCTTAATTACATCTCAGTCTACAAGGATTCAAATATTCTCTCATTTCTCTATCTACCTTGTATCCTTTTTTTTTCATTTATTTTTTATTTTTTATTTTTGTACAGTTATTTATATTTATTTACCCATTTCTATTTTTCAAAATGTTAGCCTATATATAATGATGAAAGACTCGTCATTAGCATCGTAATAAGCCATTTGTTTTATATGCATTGAGAAAAAAGAAAGCATAATCTCACCAAAAACAAAGGTAATGATGGGTAGAATATAATAAAAAAAAAAAATAAATTAAAAAAAAATACACAAACTTATAATAATTGCATGCAAAAGTATGGAGAAAAAAATTAGACGAAAGTATCTTTTCATTGGAATATGTACTCGTATATAGTATACTAGACTGTTTCATTTTTTTCTTCTTCTTTTTCATTTCTAATTTAATGACTGTGTAGGTGTACGAAGAGTACTATTGAGTGTACTAGAAAGAAAGAAACAAAAACAAAATAAATAAAAAGGAAAAGAACAATAATATAAACAAAAATATAAAAATGCAACATAAAATAAAATATACGTAAATACAAAAAGCTCTCAAAGTAAAACAATAGAGACGAATCTGATAACAGAATGAAACAAAATGAGAATGAATTTTCTGATGAAAAAAACAAAAACACAAAAGTACACCAAACAAGATAAACAAAAAAAAAAACAAAAATAACGTATAGGATACTATATAAACTATGAATGGCTATTGTACTCTTTGTTTTATTGATCGGTTTTGTTTTCTGTTTATTTTTATCATTTTTGTTTATTTCGTTATTTTTACCAAATTTTACGAGTAATCTACGTTTTGCTGCATATATAAGTACGTAGCCAGCTACTCTTGTATTCACGTATGTGTAGGCTATAAGTGTGGTATAGTGCTCATAGATAATTAGAAATTTTATATTTTCTCTACATGTACTTCTACTAATGATAAATATACCTACGAGGATAAATGAAAATTTCATTCAAAAATCTATTGTTTCTTTTTGGTTGAAAATATGAAATTTTTTCAATCATTTATTTCAATTGTTTTTTTGATTTTCATATTATTCTATGAGTGTCTATAATCGATGAGGTGTAGGAGGATTATACATTTATACTTACTATAAGCAGCACAAGGTATTCCTGTATATGCATGAGTTGCATGAAGGCATCTATGCGTTTTAGCTGTACAATGAAGTGCTCTTTGATATGCTTTATAATCGGGACTCAAACGACGTTCAGCCTATGTTGAAAAGAAAAAAAAATGTATTTACTCACAACACGTAGTTAATAGAATAAATTATATAATTTTTTCGAATTTAAATCTTTAAAAAACTAACAAGAAATTTATTTTAAAGAAAATTATTTTTATTTTACGCAAACATTTTATACAGACCTCTTCATAAACTTCATTGATATTTTGAAAATTATATGTTCCTGGTTTTTGTAAACTTTTCAATGTTTCATATAAAAACATTTCAAAATTTTTAAACGTATATTCTGTATATGGATAACGACGTAATGTACCACCAGTTTCTGAACCTAATGCAATACATGATTTATGATAATCATCAACAGCTCTTTTAACTAATACCGATTCATTTAATTTACTGGAACGTATCTGTAAGCTTTTTAATTCTAGTAAATGTTGAAATATTTTTTTTTCCATATAATATCTGTAAAGAAAAATATTACAAAAAAAAAAAAAAATAAATGTAAAATAACAAAATGATAATGGAAGAAAATATGAAAATGAAATGAAAAAAATGAAGAATAAGATAAGAAAAATATCTGTTACGTATATGATTTGATAGAGAAATTTAACTTAGACAGATCTTCTTTTTAATAAATGAAATTGATTTATGGAATAAAAAATATATTGAATATCATAGCGTATAATTCATTTTTTTTTTTATGTCGGATATCAATATCATACATTATTTATAATGATTGGAATTAAATTTATTTAGTACAGAGTATGTAGTACCTATGTAACAATAGAAAAATTCAGAATGATATGTTATAGAGAAAAAAATAATTCATGAGAATTATTTATGAAACTATACAGAAATAATATAATGAGGATGATGATGATTTTTATTTACTCAATCAGAATATAAAAACTAAAGTTCATTTTACATCCTTTTCATTAGATAAAATATATTTATCGAAAAAAATATGAAAAAAAAAAACGCTTTTCAGAATACATATTAAGGGGGGGGATTCATGTTACATAAAATGTATTTTTAGTTCGTTGTAATTTTGTAGTTTTTATATTTCGTACTTTGTTGACATGAACGACGACGATCTTACATTTTTTTGTAGTTTTATTTTTCGCTGTTGTTTTTCATAGCTGTCATATTGCAGTTGTCAAATGAGAAATGTCAAATTTTAACTATATGAAACTAAGTATACGAAAGATTGAAGTTACTAAGTACGAAGTATTTTACCTTCATATACAGAAACTTTCGTAGCTTTGGAAATGTATGAAAATAAACTACGAAAACTGAAAAATAGTGAAAATTACGAAATTTACGACAAATTTAAACGTGAAATGAATCCCTTTATTACTTAAATAATGTACATAAATACGTATTTACAATTTATTGTGATCACATAAATTACTTATTATTCATTGTCAACAAAAATACATTATTATATGATTTCTAGATAAATAGAAGAAGCATAAGTACTAGATACCATACATATATGTGAGATGTGAGCATAGTAGTTTGTAATGAAATGAAATGTAGTACGGTAATTTTCGTAGATTCCACTCTTATATTATTATTTTTATGTATTCGAACATAGTAAACATCAACACAAAAAAATTCCAAAAAAATAAAAAAATCTTTTGGAAAAAAATATAGATAAAATAAACTATAAAACTGTTTATCCTTTAGATGCGAAGTAAACGAGAAAAGTATAGTTATATAAATACTTATAAAATAGATGACAATATCTAATGATATTATCGATAATCAATGATGATAATAATAATAAAAATAATAATGATTTCAATAATTATAATATTAAGATAAGATATAATATCAACAACAACAACAACAACAGAAATAATAAATTTCATTGATATCGTCGAATTTGTAATAAATAAGAGAATGATAAGAAAAAAAATGTTGATTGTTGAAAGAAGTTTACGGTTTTTGTTTTCCTTTTCAGGTGTTTATGGTTATGTTTTTTCTTCTTCTTGTAATAGATAATATTTATTCTATTGTGCAAATAATTACGATGAATTTGTCAAAAAATATAACATAAAATATATACATATTACCATTACGATATTACACAAAATGATATGAATTTTTTTATGTACAAAGATATTTACATTTACACATAAATATGTTGATTTAAATATTTATATACGTAGGTATATAAATATAAATGTATTCGTATATGTATTTGTAAAATGTAAAAAAAATAAGTTATGATAATATGTATAGATACGTTGATATGAGAATGAGATGCGTTATAAAACACATATTCCTTGTTATTTATTTGAAATAATATATAATTTTATGTAGTTATTACGTTACGTATTCTATTGTATAGGTAATGTACCTACCTACATTCACATTCAAAATAAAAAAATTGTAATAAATGTTTGTATACATATACATAAGTACGCACGAATGTGGATATGGATTGTGGTACAAATTGCAAATAAATAAAATACACAATATCCTTTTATAATGTATGTATGTACATACTATGTAAGGATATGCATATATGGGTATGTGTGTATGTACGCGCAAGGATATGTGTGTGCATATTAATAATAGAACAGATGTTGTTCATTGACGATTTATTATGCAGATACATATACATATAGATATACATACTATATACACATACTAGTACTTACTATGTACTATACAATTTATACAATCATATAAATGTATATACGAGAATGTATACATCTACACATTTAATAAATGTGAAGTAAGCAAAAAAATAAAATGAAATTAAAGTAAAGAAAAAAAATAGAAGAATAAAATATAAATAAAAATAAACGAAATGACAACATTCCTAACAGAAAAGTCATTACTTAAATCTTTCTATTTTTTTTTATGTTTTTTTTTTTATTTATTATTATTATTATTATTACTTTTTTTCGACAAAAAAGGATATATTATGAATATGCATGAGGATTTTATTTAAATATGTATGTATGTCTGTATTTGAATATTATATTAGATTTTTAGGATAACACATTCATATTTCATACCCTTATGTTTCTCTGTGAGTATAAGTATTGGGATACGATACATGTGTATTATGTAAAGTATACATTATACATATGATGAAAATGTACCTTAATATATAATATCATGAAAGTCATAAATATACAAAAAACAAAATTCTATCCTACATATTTTATTATACGAGTGCAAAAAAAAAAAAAAAACCCCGAGTACAGTGAGACACAAAAGAAACACAGCTCACAGATATTATATAATTTCAATGAAGTTTAATAACGAATGAATTTTTGAATGCAGTTAACAGCTAAAATTCACTCGATATTCAAATTTTTTTTATCGATATATCACTGATATTTTTATGACACTACGACTAAAATTTAGAAGTAAACCATTTGAATTGAGTGATTACCTTTTAAAGGAATCAGTTAAAACTTCAATCACTTTCAATCACTTCATATTTAGAAACTTTTTAGTTTCAGATTCTTCTTCAGTTTTCCGATTGTCAGTATGTTTAGCCATTATAGAAATACTAAATGGAAAAAGAAAAACTAATGATTATTATAATAGTAGGTATTTTGCTCTGTAGAAAACCAGGCATAAAATATATTTTATCCCCATGTCAAATATAATTTGAACAATTCACTTTATGATACAATTTTTATATTTTTCAAAAATATGAATAGAGAAAATTTGAAATCTTTTATTAAAAATTTTAAAGTTTTAAAAATTTTTTAATTCACTGTACATAATACTTTATGGTGTACCTACATAAGGGAAATATTTTATTTTTTTTTTAGTTCTTATAATTTTATGAGAAACATTCTATAAATATGAGAAAAAGATTATTCTTGTTAAATTTTATTCTCATTTGTTGTTGCTGTTTTCATTGTTGATATATTTGAATATTCATTCAAAAATAATTGGTAAGATATAAATATCACATATACGTATATTTTATGTATAAGTATCACATCCTGATGATGGTGATGATGTTAATGATGATTATTATTATTATTATTATAGTTATAGGATATATTATATATACATACATACATATATACATCTATATACTAAAAGTTATATAAGCGAATACATTATCAAACTTAACAAGCACATCCACTCATATAAACACATATACAACCCTTTATATTGCATACAAAATTACGAATTTTTCTCTGACGAAACAGCAAATTTTTTGGTTTTTCCTTCATTCTTCTCAAAAAATATATGTACATAAGTACGAGTACATTCAAAAAAAGCTTAATCATTCAAAAGATAGGTATATAGCTTTTAAAATTTGCTTTTTCTTCTATAATTCATATTTTAATGTTACGTTCATATCCTTATTTATAACATATAAGAACGTCATTATTCATGTATTACAAATAAATAAATAAAAACATACAAACAATTTTTTTTCTACATACAAATATAATATATGTGTGTTGTGTATGTGATTATTCAGGCATTTGATATGAAATTAGTGCTACAATAGTCAAGTATTAAGTATTAAAGCTAACATATTATAAAAAATATTTTTTTTTTTTATTTTTGTATAACGGTACAGAAAATAATCCTTACTTTTGGTTTTTGTTCTCTTTTATTTTTTTTCCGTGATTTCCAACATTAAAAATTTTCATATTTTTTTTTTTTTTTTTTTTTATAATAAGACGATAAACATATTGTATACAAGTAGTGTACACATACATTTATGTGTACAGTACGTGTCTTTTTTCATATATTTTAGATTTTCCGAGTAAACATTTTTTCTACGGAATTTATTTTTTTCATTCTCGAAATTACTTCCATTTTTATATAACGTAAATATTTCTTTTTTTGTTTTTTCTTTGCAACACAATGAGAATGCATTTTATGTTGAACAAATTATTTTCAGTACCATATACAAAAAACGAAAAATGAAAAATAATTTAAAATAAAAAAAAAATGTATAAAAATAACAAATGATAATATCCTTTAATTAAAAATTAAATATACTCGTATAAGTTTTTACTATAACAACTAAATAAATAAATTGAATAAATTTTTTATCAAAAAATTAAAATTAATTTTTTTTTAATGAAAACTTTTAGAATAAAACAATATTGAATCAAATATTTTCAGGTATAAAATCAATCCATTGACATAAATTCTATAATAAAACTTTATTTATCAGAGCAGAACAAAAAAAAAATGATTTTTATCCTTTTTCTGTTACAATAAACCAAAATGACGGTATGCTCTAGTAGATTTAATCCATCATCCACATTCAATTCTAACAAAAATATTCTATCTCTATTGTGATAAAAATGAATTATAAATTCGTTATTTTCTACTAACCGCAGATTCCATAAAAATGTCTATAATACTGATATTACATAACAAATTTAATTCAGTCGACACGACACACCTAAATGTATTTGTAGAAGTACGTGCAAAATAGTTAACTGAACAAAAATACGAGTGTAGATATATATTTTACAAAAATAAAAATTATTTTAAAATAATTATCTTTATCTTTCAAATAAAAATATAGTATTTTACCTATCTCATATTTAACTTAAAATGTTAACACATACGTATCTATGTATATAAACCACATACGTGCATAAACGTGTAAATAACGTACATATCCTGTACATTACATGCCTGATGTAATATTACATGTTGTTAAGCCTCTTTTCAGTGTAGTAATCATTGAAATTTAATTTATTTTTCATTTTTCTTTCACTTTTGTGAAATGTGTATTGAAATTTGTTACATCTGAACCTCCTTGAGGAATTTAATTCCATAAAAATGTTGTATATAAAAAAAATTTTTTTTTTATTCACTCGTAATATACAATTTTATACACTTTCATATGAGTGAGTATATTCACTATAATAACACACGTGTACAACAAAATTTATTGTACATTATATTAAAAAGAAATAACTTTTGGATGAATTCAATCTTTTTAATTTGATTTAAAGACAAAAAAAAAATTGACAAAACATCAACAACAAAAAACAATCTTATATATATACTCCACCGAAACCAACTATGACTTTTGACTTTTATATTCTCAACATAATTCTTATAATCATTTCACTTTATAGATTCATAGTGTCAGATGAGTATATTCATCACTTCATATTATGTACGTGCACACGTGTTGTATTTTTGTAGTTTACAGGATAATTTTTACGTGCACACGTATACAAACTACTTGCAGTAGTACTTTTTTTTGTTTCTTATAAGTTTCAATTTTGTTTTTCAGTTGTTTGTTTTATTTTTTTACATTTTATAGTGCTTATCGTTATTATTCTCTTATTTTAATCTCTTTACGAAAATATAAATTTACAGAAAATATATAAAATTATCTTGCAAAAATCATACAATATTATTTATATGTACACGTACTTACTTATATGAACATACAATTACACAACAACAACACATACATATAATACTGATATTTTGTCATATATGTAAGTATATGCAATTATGAATACATGTTAAGAAAATCTAGATTTGATATTGAGTATATATGTATATGATTACATGTATTAAGTATTATAGTACATAAAGTAGATATTATTATGTACAAGTATAATACAAGTAAAGTTATAGTCAATTTAATGTGTAGTTTAAATTATATTTTAATAAAAGTTTTTCAAATAATAATCAACGAACTTTAACTAACTGGAGTAACTAACCAACCATAAACACTTATACGAGTATACACTATAAAGAATAATAATAATAATAATAATAATAATAATTTTAAAAATTTTTCATTATAAATAAAATTATAAATTTGTTAGAAAATATTTGTACGATTATAGTCAAGAGAAAAGGGAAAGACTTAACAAAAAAAATGTGAGGATGGTGGTAACGTAGAAATAATAATTTCTTGGAAAATAATAAAAATTTGCTAATGGCACTATTCATTTTACAAAATATTTATGATATTAAGGTATAAAATTGGTTTTGCCTTTGAAGAAAATAAAGGAAATATGAATAATTTTGTTTTCTAACATATTACACCTTGATAATAAATTTGTGTGTGCAACTAATTTTATCCACATAATTGGAAAATTAATGAATAATTTGAATACTGGTTGTGGAGAAAACGAAAAAAAATTAATTCTACTAAAATCAATCAATCAATCAACTGAATTACCTACGAATATTTCTCTGAATCGATCGAGTTACTGCAGTCATATTACATGCACCTCTATCACCTGGTTTTCGTCCTTCGACTCGACTACTACATGATCTTCCATCTAACGTGGCATATATTGGTTTTCTTGGCAAGTATGCGGTACGTACAATTCTCGGTGATGGAATTTTTGTTTTGATTGCTCTCGGACTTGGTTCAAATCCAGAATCTTGATCTTTACTTATTTGCTGTTGTACACTACTGTCTGCTTTCCATATGCTTCGTTGTTTTTCACTATTTTTCATTCTTCTTTTCAAACGTTTTTTTCGACCATTCTCCATAGAACTGCTAATAAATCGACTACCACTACCAATTCGTTGTTCTATTTTATTTCCTGCATCATTATCATCATCGCCATCACCATCATCATCATATTCACCTTCACATATCTCTTCTGTACTATAATCAGCATCTGAATGTGATCGTTCTTTCTTTTTAACAACCTGGAAACTTTGCTCCTGTTCTTTACCAAGTTTTTCAAGAGCTTCTTCAACATCAATTGACTCGTCACTTTTCAATACAGTAAAACTACCCTTTCGTGAAGTTTTATTCTCATCTGATGAATCTGGCAATAAAGTAAATGAACGTCGCCCTTCTTGATTCCTTTCAGGCTCTACAGTTTTAACTTCTTTTTCATTTGATTCTATTTCCTCTGTTTGTTTTGATTCTCCTGCAGCTTTTTCATTTTTTTCGACCACTTCAACATTATTGTCATGTTTTTCAACATCATCTTCTTTGTCCTTCTCTTTATCAATTTCTGCTTGTTTATCTTGAGGTTTCTGTTGCGAAGATTCTTTCAGAATTGCTGCTGCATCATTGTCCTCACTAGGTTTTTTACTTTCAGCAATCGCTTCTTCATTACTTGGTTCATCTGATGCTCTTTTTACAGCTGATTCCAGTTGCTCTGGATCGATCGTTTCTTTAGGCTCATTATCATCTGGTTTGTCGGCTTTTAATTCTGCTTCAACTGTAACTTCATTTTCTTGTTGTTTTTCTTCCTTTTCAGCCTCCTCTTTTACTTTGTCTTCAGTTGCTTTTTCCGAATTAATTTCATTTTCTTTTGATTGATCTTTATCTAAAACTTGTGATTCAGTTAAAACTTCGACTACTTTTGCAGCATCTTCCAAAACTTCTTCTACTTTTTTCGAAACTTCCTCTATGACATCGTTCATAGCTTCTTCAGTTTTCTGACTATCGGTTATTTTTTCAAGTTCCACGTCTTCTTTTACTTCATCGTCAGCTTTGTGAACTTCTACTTCGGTTACAACTTGCTCAGATTTGGGAATTTCATCCTCATCAGTTAGATCTAATCCCATTGACACTATTCCAGGAGATTTAGCAAAAGTACTAATCTGTTTCTGTTTCTTTTTGGCCGATTGAGGACGTTTTCTAATTGCCGAAGCTGGACGTGATGATTTATGTTCATCGATCTTCCTACGCCCAATTACAGACTCAATTTCTTCTGATTCTTCTTCTACATTATTTTTACTTATTTTTCGCTCTCTTCTTATATACTTTTCTTCAATTTCAATATCTGAACCGATCCGCTCTCTCGACCTACGTAAAGAGCGTTCTTTTCGTTTTATTTTCAGTCTTTTCTTATGTTTACAACAATTTTCGCAGGAATCTTCATCATCTTCACCAGATGAATAAATTCTTTCCCGTGATTTTTTCGTACGAATTTCTAAATTACTTTTCGATCTAAATACGTCTGTGCCGTCATCTTCCTTCCGGAAGTCTTCTGCCTCTCCGCAACTACTTGTCCTTCGCCGAAACTTTTTTCGATGATGTCTACAAACATGATGGGTGGTATGTTTCTTTTTTCGCTGTTTTTCTGTGCAACTGCAGTCTGCTGACTCTGAATCTGATTTCTTCATGTGTGTGATACTTTTTCCTGCATTCAAGTCGTATATCTCTTCTTTTTCTACGTGACGTAGAGGTTTTACAAGCTCCTGATCATTAAAAGCATTTGGACGACGTGCAGAAAGACGTAATTTACTAGCGGGAAGCCCTCTGTTAGACTGTAAAAATTTTGCTGTAGAACGAAAGCCTTTTTGTAATGCGCAATCAAGAGGAGTCATAGCTACTCCTTTTGAATTCCTATAAATACTGTTAATATCGGCACCAAAATCTAGTAACATCTTACACATGTCGGTGTAATCATTTCCTGCGGCTATATGCAAAAGACTCCTTCCATCATTGCTAGTTGTATTTACTTGATTTGGTTTTTGTTCAAGCAGCCATTCGACTAGTTCTCTTCTTCCTGATGATGCAGCTTCATGAACTGGTAAATCACCTTTAGCGTTCCGAAGCCATAAATTCGCTCCTCTTTCCCTGAGTATTTTCACTGTTTCGAACTGACCTTTTGCGCAGCCACAGTGAGCTGGAGTTCTACCTTTACGGTCTTGTCTATTTGGATCCGCTTCTAAGTCAAGAAGACGAGATGTGGCATCAGCATGGCCCAGAGTAACAGCATAATGAAGCGCAGTACATCCATTCGAATCTATTAAATCTGTAGGTGCTCCACAGAGACTTATTAATGTATCAATGCACTCAGTATGTCCTCTAGATGCTGCACAATGCAATGCTGTAAGACCGTCTCTAGAAACCATAAAATACACAATCTTCAATGTTTGTCCAAATAATTAATTTAATATTTAGTTTTACTGACTTATCGGCACTTTCAATTCTCGCTCCAGCCTTAACCAATAAAATAATTGCCTTCGCAGAACCTGCAGACGCTGCCCATAGAAGTGGTTGTCTTCCATCCTTATCAACGACATCAACTGAAGAATGTGGATGTTTTAAAAGAATTTGTAAAATTTCTAATGCTAATTTAGTTGATGCCTGTCCAACTTTTCCTTCATAATCAGCTCCACACATTTGTGCTGCATAATGTAATGGACTACCTCCATTTATGTCAGGTATTGCAACATTAGCACCAGCGGTTAAAACTGAACGTAATGCTTCCACTTCTCCACACACTACAGTATTAATAACAAAGAAATCATAAGCATTAGTATTTAGAAAAGTAATTAATTTTCACACACACCCAATATAACATACCTGTAGCCCAATGTACAACAGAATGTCCTTCATTGTCAAGAGCATTTACATCAGCTTTATTTGCTAAAAGTAAATTGACCATAGCCATATTTCCTTGTATAACGGCCAAATGTAAAGGTGTAAAACCATCTTCATCTGCAGACTCCAGAAGTTCTGGAGCCGCAACAGCAATACTTGCGGCCGCCACGAGGTCACGTTGCCCACAGCAATAATGTAAAGCAGTTTTATTACTTCTATCACGATCTCTAATACGTTCAGGCTGAAATGATTAAACAAAAAAAAAATGTTTTTAACAGATAATCTCTTTTCACAATTTACATTCTATTCACTATATTCACACGTACATTAGAATCTTAATAAAGATAAATTTCGAAATTTATAAAATTATTATGTTCTGTAAACTAAATGATTCGGACATTTAAACAAAGGAAATCGTTTTGTTGACATCCTAATGATTGTTTACCAAGAAACCAAATGAAAATAACAATTCTAAACCAACCAACATTATGCCACATTCAGTTTATTGTATATGTTACATTTCGTTGATATAAATATTGGTTAAATACTATGGTAACCATTCCATATATCATATGTGTATATACGAAAATATCATATTCGTATTTACATATACTATATAGAATTTTATAATAAGAATTTTACATATTTGTCTACGTTTATAATACTTTCAGAACATATGAATGTACATATTATTTGCATCCAGAATATTATATAGTGTCAAACATACATCATTATATGTATATATTATGTTCCATCACGTTGCTATTTAATTCTTCCTTTCAAACAATTTTGTGTACGTGTACATATTATTCACATAAAAGTCCAAAGTTTACATTGCATACATATCTATATATATAAGTGCCTATGAATTAATGTATGTCTATGTATATTTATTTAACATAAATCGCATAACAAACATTCACATTAATCTATATAACCATAGACCAAACAATGAAATGTAAATTTAATTTTAAAATTAAAGAACAAAAATATGTAACATTCATATTAAGCCATTTCTTATCATCCGTTTTTATCCTTAACCCAGTTACCATGAAGAATACGTAAATAATTTTTACTATAATTACAAAAAAAAATTATCAATATTTTAAATTAAACTTAAATTGTTTTTTTTTTTTTCATATTTTTCCATTTTAAATTTCAAAAATTATCGCAATTTTTGATTTAAAATGAATTCGTTTCTTTAATTTAAATAAGAAAAAAAAATTATATATAAAATAAACAGTTTCAAGGTACCCGCAAAACCTTATCCTATAGTAGATGTTTAACACTAAGTATATTCGTAAAAAAAAATAGAAAATAAAGAACTTAAGGATAATAATCAGAAAAATTTTAAATATAATTTTATCGAATTTTATTAGTTTCTACAAAAAACAAATCAAAAATTTCAATAATATTACAATTATGCACATACACACACACTGACATATATTTTCATAAATAAAATATGAAAAACCTTATATAATGTAATCTCTGTTCTGTAATTACATTGTTAAGAAAATTGCGTGACTTAACTTGAATATTTTATTCACAAACAATACATATCATATAGGTGTATGAAAGTTTCAAATCGTTGATATTTCAAGCTAAAGAACGAAAGCAAAATACAAACAAACACAAAAATAATATAAGAAATAAGAAATAGAAATAGAAATTAAGTAAAAGAACAAAAATATAAGAAAATAATTATATTAATAAAAATACGGAAAAATCTGTAATTTATGATTTGGAATTATCCTTATTATTTTTGTTTGTTAAGGCAATTATCATTAAAGCAAAAATATTAAGGTATTGATAACGAACTATTATTATACCTAATAAGAATAATGTAAATGTAATCAATAGCGTATCTATGATATTATTGGATAAGAATAAATTTTATAAATAATGTAGTCAGTAGCGGATATCCCGACTAAATATCTCTAGGAATTGCTCGATATTTCAATATGAAAATTCAAAAATGAGTACATGTGCATACGATGTGTAGAATACTATTTGCACTATCACAGCTTTTACTAAGGCCCTGTTTAGAATCTATGACCTCCACTGATCTAGGGTATGTATGAATGAAAATGTTGTTAGTTGATTTTCCGTGTTTTTTTTTTTTCAAGTACGCTATTCGTAACAGATAGAAAATCAACTTTTTGTGAAGAAGAAAAATACAAATACATGATGTGTATAACCAAGTAGAACACTAATAGAATGGAGGAGAAAGGAAGAAGTATAAAATATTGTTAGTTGATTTTCCGTATTTTTTCTATGTACGCTGTTCGATGCTGTTCGTAATAGAGAGAAAATTAATTTTTTCTGTAGTGTGAAGAAAATATGAGTAGACATGATTTGTGAAATACTACTGTATGATATATGTACCTGCATTCCTATATTGCCTATGCGTAAATTCAGCCCTGAGTATAGTACATATACAGAACATGTATGTATAGATTAATATAGATTTAGAAGAATAAGGTAAATACGGACAAATTTATGGAAGAAAAATTATGTTCTACCTTCGAAATTGTATATTACATTCATTATTTCAATAATGATATCAAATTTGATTAGAATTTATTAATTATTATACCAGAAATTCTGTGATCAGAATAAACATGAATTTACATAATGAATGAATCGATTAATTATAAATATCTATACGAAACATTATCCACTTGATCTGGTTGTATATTTGTGATATTTTATTTATAGAATGTTACATATTAATTTACGAAATTTTTTCAAACTTTTTATGCAAAAATAAATATTTTGTTTTTGTCTATTTCTCTATCTGTGTCGTATAGACATGTTTACATATTAACATAATTCTGTAATAAACATTTTAAAGAACTGCATTTTATTTTATTTTTTCTCAAATAAATTGTTCATTAATAATTATAGGAAGGCCAGTAAAAAGGTTGGCTTTTAAATTAATTTTTTTAGTTTTAAAAAAACCGAGTGGTAATTAAGTCGCTATGTTAATAATAATTACAATCTTATTTCAAAAGTATATAATTATCAGTCATGATTAAGGAGAGCATACACACATAACTTGGTTGCAGACAAATTTATCAACATGTCAATTATCAACATGTTGTCGTTTTCAAGTTTCGTGTCAATTGAAATTTTTGACACAAGTATTAGAAAACAGCTTATAAGAAAAATTCAAATTTTATTTTATTTTTACTTAATTTAGAACTTGAATAACAATCAAATTGTAAGTCTACGGCAGGCTTTTAAAATATGAATTTAAAATTGTTTAATTTTTTTTTAATTAAAAAATTACCTATTTCATAATTTTTTTCTATTAAATTAAAGCAAAATGTGTAAATTAAATTTGTCTAGAATTATTACAAAATTTAGGCAAAATGTAAAAAAAAGTTTAAACTAATATTTTTCATTTCTTTGAAACAATTTTTGAAACATGAAACATTTCGTAAACTCAAAATAAAAATAAATCATGTTTTCCTTTTTCCCCGAAAATAATATTTAATATAATAATTTTAATACTATTTTAAGTAAAATATTCAGATGTCTTTATGTGTGTTTATGTAAATGTAAGTATGAATATATAATGTTTGTTCTCGTTTAAATGTTCTGTCAATCAATATTTGAATAAAAATTAATTATAAATTAATATTAAACACAAAAAAACTAAATAAATTTAATTATTATGTCACAAAAATCAAAATAAGAAAAATATTAAACATGAAGAAGAAGAAGAAGATAAAAGTGATTTACAAAATTTGTTAAAATTTTGACAGTAAATTTAATTAGTTCTAAATCTGTCATTACCAAATTCAAAACAAAACAACAACAAACCAAAAAATAAAAAGAAAAAGATAAAGTAACAAATAACAACAAATATTGTGTTTACTACTATTTTTGTGTATGTTATGTAATATGTGTATTTGTTTGCGGATATACATATACATCTATGTATGTAAAATGAACACTGTCATATAAAAAGCAAACATCACATCCATTAGTTTTGTATGCAAGCCGATTTTTCTTCTAAATTCCTCTTGTTCAATTCAATACAAATTAAGTCATCATCCTTAAAGACTACAGATTAAATATCCTTTTATAAAACTTGTACTTGAATTTTAACAAAATATGTTTGTTTAAGAATTTGACAAACAAAAGGTTTAAAAGCAAGTAGAAAACCAATAATAATAATTCAGCTGCATCTATCCAAATTACGCTGACTGTATACAGATTTGTATAATGTATTTAAAAAGTTTTAATTTGTCTGTCTGTCTAAATTATTATTACTAAAATTTAAATAATTGAGGGTATTCATTTCAAATCTCGTTAGTCTCGAAGTTTGTGTAAGTAGCGTAATTGGTCGTATTTTTACGAGACATCATAAATTTTTTTCATTGTTTTGAGAATTATTAGCAGCTCTGCGTAAATAAATGACACTTTCTAGTCATGTAGGATCAATCTCGTAAATAAATTTTGTGTAAAGCAAAGTTTGACAGCTTGTCACTTTTAACAGCTGAAATTTAAAAATGAAGTTTATTGTTTTATTTTGAGCAGAATGTTGAATTTGTGTGTGTGACAAAATAAAAATTTGTGAAGAGTTAGAGGATACAATTACGATAAGTGTTTTACGATGAGATGCTTTCACGTCATTTTGACTTATGTGTGGTCATAAAATTACGCGTTCTATAAGTTTACGATTTGAAATGAATCCCTTCAATCATAGCCCACGTACATACATCATGTTATGTTATAGATATATGCTCGTATATCTAAAACACTACTACAGTATAGTCATGTATATAGTATATGAATTTAATTTAATTTATTCACCAAATACACATCCATCAACAGTCATATAATGACATATAAAAAATTTATTTATAATTTTAGCTAAACATTAAATTTTATTTATACATTTTTATTGTAAATATGTAAATATGTTGTAATAATGGTACACACACAAACTTATGTTCATAAACATATATGTACACTTATATGATGTAAAACATTTCATTTCCTATTTTGTAATTTAAACATTCGCACAAACAAATCATTTAATTTATGATGAACTCAACTGATCATATAATGTATTTATATGTATAAGTATTTATGTAATTATAATAAACAGGATAATAATTTTTATATATGAATATGATGTGTATTTCATTTTAAAAATTTTATACATAATTTTATTGAATATTATAAACACAAAACGAACTCTTAATATGTGTGATTTGCATATCCATGATAGATAATTTAGGTATTATTTTTTTTTATTATTTTAAAGCAATTATGAACGTAACAACACTCTTGTTTGAAAAAAAAAATTAGGAAAAAAAATATTATTTTTCTTGTAATTTTTGTTGATTTTAAAACAAAATCAAATTATATACTTATTATATGTAAATACATATGTATGTAACTTACATTAATTCGTTTTCGTGAATGTTCATTTTGTTTACCAGTAGTATGCAGTAAATATGTTAAATAAACATCAAAGTGAAATTTTCTTTCTTTACTTAACAGCATATTATAACAAAGTGAAAGAAAATAATTTCAAAAGAAAGAATAATAATATTCAAAAAAGATATAGAACATTTTTTTTTCTCTCATTTATTATTTTTCTTTATGTTTTCATTGTTTTTTTTTATGTCTATGGGAAGAACATTTTTTTTCTTTTTTATTTTTTTTTGTTGTTTTGTTTTCATATTCTATTTTTCCTCGACTCTTGTATTATTTTTATTTTTGATATATTCATTTTCTTGCGTTCTTATTATTAATATATACTTATGTGTGTGTCGTATTTATTTCAAATCAATATAAGTAATACTCATGTAAATATATTATAAGTGTATTTATATTATAATGTAATAATGTTTTCATCTATATATAGATGTGTAAATATATATGTATGTATGTATGTGATGTATGAATAATTACGATATTGTAATGCAGAAAATAATAATAATAATAAAAAAAAATATTTGTAAAATGGGAACCTTCTTTTTAATTTTTACTCAACTTGGATACAAATACAATACGAATGTATGTATATACAACATAATATTTTTGTATGTATGATATATTAATTTAATTTTTGATATTTTATGCCTTCTTTTATTACATATTTTTTTTTATTTTTCGTTATTATTCATAGAAAAGTAATCCTAAATTTTTGATGTGTACTTTATAAAAGTATATAATGCTCTGTCATCATTAATATAATGAATGAAATAAACAAGAAAACATTATTAATAATATGTTATTTTGAAAATAAAGAATTTTTTTTTTTATTCTCATAATTGAAAATCATTCGAAAAAGATAATGTACTTGTCAATATGGGAGGATATACTGGTATAAATTATATTGAAATAAATCAATGTAAAAGACTGTATATACTTATATACAAGTATGCGTATTTTTTTTTTTTTTATTTATACTTATCTTTACATAATCGTAAATCATACTTTCATGAATATAAATTGATCTCTCAGGATACAAAATTAATTTTGAATGAAAATCTATACGAGTTTATTTTGTTAAAATGTAAAAATTTTTCATCAGATTTTAACTACATAAATGAATAAAAATAAATATTTGCACTGAACATTTTATTGAAAGTCATTAAATTTTATAAGATTTTTCAGCGATACATTTTTTGTGATGTGAATAGTAAATCTGAAAATTTTGTAGGTATGTATATAGGTACATCGAAATATTTGAAGTGAAATGTGAACACTATGATGATGTGTTAGTTTTGAAAGTTGATTAAATTCAAATTTATATAAATAATTTATATAAATATTGTGAAATGTATGAAAACATTATGATACATTTTTTTGATCTATAATATCATTCATTTTTTTTCTCAATTTTTTCGTGTCCTTTTTTTAATTAATTTCATATTTATTAAAATCAATGAATTATAAATTTAAGTGAAATATACGAGTAACCAATGAAAATCAAATGAAATAAATGCCATTGGGTGCGTTCAGTTCAATACAGCGATGCAAGTCAGCGATGAAAATGCAGCGATTTTTAGATAATCGCTGTATACAATTTACTGAACTGTTTACAGCAGCAAAACCCGCTGCAAACAGTTGATAGTTGGCTTTGTCTGTTGTTCTAACATTAAATATGTCAAAATTTGTTTACGATGACTTTTAAAGGGAATTTTTTATCAGCTGCAAAATTTTTACATCGTTGCAAAGTAGCGATTATGCAGCGAAGCCGTTCAGTAAGAGAAATTATTGTAGCGATGGAAAATTATATATCGCTGCGTGGAAATGAACGCACACCCATTGTTTTCTATTTTAAATATTTTTCATTCTTTAACCGATTTTAATATTTTCATTAAAGATTTTTTACAAATGTGAATACAAAAGTGATTCTTTAATAATTTTCAGAATGAATTGATTAAATAAATCGATAAATGATTACTTTTACCATCTTTTACATTATACATCAGTCAAAATATATTGTTGCCACATAATAATTTGTATTCAATTCAATTCAATATTATCTCTATTATCTCTGTTAATTGATTACTAATCCAAATCCACAAATATTGTCAATTTATTCAAAAATTTCATTATTTATACTATTATAAGTAATTTATAATATGAGTATCTATATTTATTCCCATAAATACAGATGAGTACACATTTATACAACAAACACTGCATATTATACTTTTTGAAAGGTTCCAGTATGTGTCTGAATCTTATATAAACAAATCAATTTTCTTTTTTTTTTTGATATCAAAGAAAAATAAGTTTTTACTTCCACGTATATACATTTTAACCATATACATATATACGTATATGTATGTATAGTCGTATATGTATTTTTTCTTAGTATATATTCAAATCTAGAAAAGTTACAAATCGTATATGAATTTAAAATTTTCCTTTTTAAAAATTATTATCGTTCGTATGAACAGACTGTACATACGAATATCTTTCTTTACAATTCACTTTAAAATCGAATCAAATAAGAAAATAATCGAAGAAAAACAGATTACGTAAACATTCGATAAATTCATATTCGTATAAGAACTACAGATATATATATATGCACCCAAAATAATGCTTCACATATCTACATAAATGTACATACACACATTTGTATTTATTTCCGAAATCGAATTTCATTATACATCTTTTTTTTTTGGTTTTAATTTTTTTATCCTTTTTTCATTTATACCAATACATGTATTTTTTTATGTTTTTTTTTTTTTTTTGCTTTCAACCCATGAAAGATCTACCACTACATAGGAAAATTTTTGTGTTCAACCACATCAGAGTCTGTATACCAATCAATTGAATTTATATTTTAATTCTTTTTTTTTTTTTTTTTTTTTGATATGGTGAAAGTAGAAAAAGAAAGAAAATTCATTTTTCTTTTAATTTTTTTTTAAAGTTTTTCCAGTTTTTCTTTTTCTTAAGTTTTTCATACATTATAATAGTATGAAATGTATATTTATATACCAAAGTGTATATACAATTTTGTACAGAAGAATGTATTTAGATATAAACGTATAGAAAATAATATACATAATGATGTAATTCATTTGAAAACTATATTTCAATATATTTTCGTACTTATGTATGGGTAAATGTAAATGTAAAATCGAACAATTTAATCGTTGTATGTATGTACATATATGTATTCGTGTAAAAAGATATATATGAGTTTATAGAAATTTGTTGTTTATATGAAATTAGATGAACCACACATACATAAATATAATAATGTTATGATACCACATTACATACATGTCTAAATATTCATAAATTTAAGAAAATATTACACATAATATATATATATATGTATATGTGTGTCATATAGATAATCAGAAATAATAAAAACATGAAATAAAATAAAATTATAATCAGTAATTCAAACCGAAAAGACCAAGTTTTAATCAAATTCATATGAAAATTATTATCATGACATATCATTGTACTTACAATACATAGAAAATTAGTTATATATATGTATACATTCAGAATGTGTATTTGAGTAGGTATACACATAAAATATACATACAGTGATATTATAAAAATTATCATATAAATATTTGTGTACATACAGGGTGTTTCTTTTCTAAGTACAAATATGTATACCACAATATTTTTCAGACTATTTCATGAAAAAAATTGTACTAACAAAAATTTCTATCGACCCTATTTTCGACGCTAGAGGGCGTTGAAAATTTTGATTTTTTTGCAGGACCTTCAAATACAAAATCATGTGTAACTTTTTGTACACCCTACTTTGGAAAATTTAGTGTTCCAGAGAATAATAGGAAACTAAATGACCTTTCTTTTCATATACTATAACAAGTATTTTGGAATTCGGTTCTAAATAAAAAGAAATCCTGAAGCAAAATTTATGACGAATTTTTTAAAAAATTTTGTGTATAAATTGGGTTCCTCAAAAAAATTTGCACTACAAAAAATATTTTTATTTTTGGAATCGAGGCATAAAAATGTTCTTTTTCAAACAAAGAAAACCAGAGCATGATATTTTTATCCGTTATCGAGTTATCAAAGATCAAAGGAGTGCAGAAACGGTAGAAAATGTCAAAATACGTAATAAAAATAATATTCCGCAATGAAAAAATTTTAAAAACTTCATTTGGGCACATTTTTAACCATTTCTGCACTACTTTGATCCTCAATAACTCGATAACGGATAAAGATATCATGCTCTGGTTTTCTTTGTTTGAAAAAGAACATTTTTATGCCTCGATTCCAAAAATAAAAATATTTTTTGTAGTGCAAATTTTTTTGAGGAACCCAATTTATACACAAAATTTTTTAAAAAATTCGTCATAAATTTTGACTTCAGGATTTCTTTTTATTTAGAACCGAATTCCAAAATACTTGTTATAGTATATGAAAAGAAAGGTCATTTAGTTTCCTATTATTCTCTCGAACACTAAATTTTCCAAAGTAGGGTGTACAAAAAGTTACACATGATTTTGTGCTTGAAGGTCCTGCAAAAAAATCAAAATTTTCAACGCCCTCTAGCATCGAAAATAGGGTCGATAGAAATTTTTGTTAGTACAATTTTTTTCATGAAATAGTCTGAAAAATATTGTGGTATACATATTTGTACTCAGAAAAGAAACACCCTGTATACTACTCGTATATATAAATAAAATATTATTTTATATGTATGTATTCTCAGAAAATATCATATCAAATGTGTATCAACAATACATATAGATATAACATCAACAAACAACACCAACAAGAACAGTATAGCAGCAAAAATAATAATAATAATAATAACAACAACAACGATAATAACATATAAATATAATAAAAATTTAAAAATAGAAAGTGAATATAACGTACTCCTGGATATCATTTATTTGTGCTTGATATGAAATTTTGTACACAAAAATTATTTTAGAACGAAATTGTATGAAATACTCGTGTATGTGTATGTAATGTGAGAATGAAAATTAACTTATAAACACACACATACGCACACAAATAAATATATGTTACGTGTATCTATGTATTTGAAAGGATGTGAATATCCCTAACAAAACTATATATTGTTCTAAATTCTGATATAACCAGCATATAATCATATCCAGATAACTAAGTATATACATTTTATATAAATTATACATATGTGATATTTACATGCATATACGTAGGATTACCTAGATTTCAGAGTAACTGAATAAACCATTTATTCCGCACTTATCCTGTACAAATATACGTATATACATTATATCATACACACATACAAGTAGATTCACATATAAATGTACATTGTATACTATTTGAAAATTTATTTCTTGTTCTTTTTTTAATAAATATTATATTTATTATTGATCCTTTCATTATTATATCTAATCAGTTTAGTATATAAATAACAAGTGAAAGATTAAATTTTATACACTACACCTATCATAAAATTAGATTTTATCAACAACAACAACAAAAAAGGAATACTCTTCGACTGAAGTTGAATATACGAGTACATGCATGAGTATATATATACGAGTATATATGGTACGAACACGTATACAAGTATTTAAGTTATTTTATAAAATGAGCAAAAAATTCAAAAAATCAAATACACCTATACACATAAACGTATAATGTTATATATGAAGAAAATTATTGTCACAAATAATCAATAAAATTATATTACTCGCTGTAATCAATAATATCGTAATATAAGAGAAATTTTATATATTTTTTTTTTCCTTTTCCTTTTCATAAATAAAATATTTCATATTAGAGCATAATAAAATTCAAATTATTTTAATATTACGCATAAGAGAGAAAATAGGAGTATTCAACAGAATGTGATACAATAGCAAGTACATCACAATATTTGGTACTGTATGAATGAGTACTACAAGCTTTAAAGTTAAGTTTTGACAAATTCGAAAAATTTGAAAATTTTCGAAGTTAAGCTGCGATTCCACTTATTGACAATTCGTCAAATATTTGACAAAGAAATGCCAAATATATGGCACGGGGAGTTTACACTACAGAACAATTTGACGTCAAAAAGTTTGACCAAGAGAGTGTCAAAGTAAATATATGGCATCATTATATGACGTTGGTTTACACTATTTGACATATTGCGTTAATTTTTTGTTTGACATCATAGTCGACATTTTAATATAATGTGTTACGACAGTCGTGAAGTGAATTAAAACGAATTTTGAATTAGATTATTTAATTTTATTTTATTTACAAATAATAATTTATAATTTTATTTCTGAATATTTTTTTTTTTAAATAAATCTGAATTATTTTATTAAACAATTTTATTAAATTTTTAAATTAAATCAGGAACAGTAATAAAATAATAGTATATAAATCCTTTTTCTATTCAATATTTTTCTTTACAAACACAATTAACACCAATTTGAACAAAAAAAAATTCAATTTTATTAAAAAAAATTCAATTTTATTAAAATAATTCAATTTTATTAAACAAAATTTTATTAAATTTTTAAATTAAATCAAGACAGTAGTAAAATAATATGTATATAAATCAAAATAAGTAGTATAAAGGCGGTAGAACTATGACGTTGTTTGACACTGTTTGACATCCAATTATCAAATATTTTATTTGACAAAATGTTTGATGTCAAATATGAAAACAGGAGTTTACACACAACAAAATATTTGACAACAAATATTTGATGCCATACTTGCCATACATCATTTTGACAATATTTGACAAGGGTTTACACGTCTATGACATCAAATATGGTCAAATATTTGACAAAGTGTCAATAAGTGGAATCGCAGCTTTATACCACATTTACATGACTAAGTTGATGAAATAGCAATATGAATCGTATATATATTTGCCCGATACGCTGCGGTGTATATACAACCTTAAATTTTGTGATACATAATCGTACTTATATAAATGTACTCGAGTTTAAATAATGATATTCAAAAATATAAGTAAAATAAAATATACGCTTATACACAAATCTTACATTATATTTATATGCTGTCATAAATATAGCAGCTATGCTATATAACGATCAAATAATAATATATGTATGTATACATATTTTCTACTCCTATCCCATACACTCTCACTCACTCTTTTATGTTTTTCCAATGAAAATTTTATTTTTTCTTGATATTTATGTATTACGACTATAATAATGTCACACATAAAATTTACATGTAAATGTTTGTATAAAAGCAAATATAAATATCGACCCCATAATAATTTCGAGTTTCGATTACGAATTCAAGTGGTTTTTCTTTTTTTATTTTGCCATCTTTAATTTCAGATTTGTCATCGAAATGCCCTTGAAGTGAATTTTGTTATTATTTTTTTGTTGTTTTTCAAATTGTTTGCTTTTTTTTCGAAAATATTTTATTTTCTTATTGATTTTTAATTATATACCTACTTTATTTTAGGATATCATAAAACTTTTACACTTATACAGATATAATATATAAGTAGATACTATAATTGAAATTTGATTATTTTGTTATTTTCGTAATACTTGTACACATGATTTTTACAATGATACATCGTACATTAAAGTAAAAAAAAAAAAAAAAACGAAAAAAATTTCAGTTTCTTTTTTTTTTACTCATTACTACGAGTATTTAGAGGATTTATAGAATTTAGATAATAAAAAAGGATTTTACATAAATAAAAATAATTCTTTTTGTTTGCTACACAATAAAATACCAATATAATAAAGTTAGAAAAAGAAATGTGATAAAGTATTTATCATTTTCATCTATTTTTCTTGTTTTTTACATTTTTTTTCTTGTAAATATATTTTTTTTTTTTTTTTGAAATATATTATTAACGTATAAGGGTAAGTCGTTAACTTATTTGTTAATCCATTTGGTATAATGATACAATAACACGCATTTCGAATTCCGAATGTGTATACAATAATAATAATAATTGTAATAATAAATCATTGCGTTTGTGTGTTGATATGTTTACATACATACAAGAAAAAAAAAAATTATGATGTGATAATAAACACATATGTACACACATTAATATTTATACGCACTCGAATTAATTTTTCTTTTAAATAAATTTTTTTATGTCATTAACTTTGCATAAGCTATATAGAAATAAAATATACGAATAAATACATGTAATACAGGCATAGTTGATAAATTCAATACCACAATAATTTAAATAATAAATTAAATAAAAATTGAAGAAAATGTACAAGGTCAAAAAAATGAAATTTACGAATCGAAAAACAAAAAAAAAACAAAAAAAACGAATGAAAAAAAATATTATAACATAACGTAACTGCAAATATATATTATTTTCGTTCATTCATTCAAATATTTATTTTATGTATTTGTGTTGATTATTGTTATTTATATATGTATGTGTATGTATTTATCTATTATAATATTTTATTGATTAACTTTATAATATTTATTATGGTGGTGGACACAATTTCACTATACAAAAATATAGTGTAACATTATAATATATACGTATATGAATATAAGTGATTGTTTTCATTTTATATTTTTTTTTACGTTTTTGAAAGTCATTATTTATGTCAAAAACAAACGTACAATAACATAATAAAACACATACATTTATGCAAAAAAAAAAATAAATAAATTTATGTGAAAATCAATTATTATTATTGTACGAAATATTATTTTATTCAATTTCATTTTGAAATTTATGTGTATACGTTTATATAAGTAATAATTTTCTGCATATAATATACACATTATAATACACATTTATATAAAATATTTATATATATGTACTCGTAAAATAATATATGAAAATTCTTTTGTATTTTAGATTTAAATAAATTCAAAAGTAAATTATTTACACACGAATGATAAAAAAAAATTTTTTTTTTGTTTTTTTGAATATCAAACTTAACTACATATTTAATGTACTATATATTTGTATTTTTTCTATTATTATTGATGTACAAATATCCTTGTCCAATCCCGTATATGTGTATACATAAATATCTTATATATCCTGTATTTATCGTAAATTTATTTCAAAAACAATTGATAAAATATACCAAATAGAATTTATATAAATTTAAAAAATAAATATTCATGAATAAATTTCATTTTGCAATATAGTATACCATTGTACTATACATTCATTTATATCCTTATCAACAGTTTATACATAGTATAATCGTTCTCATAGTATAATACGAAATTTCTATGTATATATGTATCAGATCACTGCGGAATCAATAAAGAATTTCGAACAGAACATACAATCATATTGATGAATGTAAATGAAAAAATTGTCTATGAAAAATATATAGAATTATCATTTTAAATAACTATAAATACACAGTAATATGAATGAATGTGGTATAGGTCCAATTTTGTGTTAGGATATTCTTATCTTTTGTTATACACAGTCATATATTTTTCACAATATCTCAACTTTTTTTTCTTATAATTTCACAATTTGTTCTCTTTCTATAATCTCGAAAAATACTCATTAAATAATTGTTTTCCCCTCTTGGGAGAAGAGCACCAACGAAATGATTTCAAGATCATAAATTCTTAATACTATCTTGTGTTGTGTGCACCTATAGAGTTTAATGTGGATTACGAACCACTGAGGTGCTTGTACAGAAGTAAAATCAGTGTCATTTCTAATCTCTTTTTCCCTGCAAAATGGTACTCATTCAAATCTAAATGAACTTTGAAGGTAATAAAAATTGCAAATTATCTTTCTTACTTTTGCCATGAAATGGAATCGAACCTGAACTTCCATGTCAGTAAGTCAATTGAAAATATAATATTTTAGCCAAGCAATTAGTAACGATAATGATTACGGCACATTTACTTCACTGTCCATAGTTTGATTAAATAATTTAAAGCTAACAAATCAAATATAAAAAAAAATTATTTGAATAAAAAAACGAGCATTGAAAATGAATTTTTCACTAATTTCAAATAAAAAGTGAATTTATTCTACTTTCATTTCCATTCATAATAACTTTCAATAATTGCAAAAATAATAATTCGATTTATGTGATATCCTTTTTTTTCTATTCCAGTCAAAAATCATAAAATTTCTCATTTATTATTTTGATATTTTATAAAAAATTTATATTTTAATTAAAATTTTATCATAATATCATATTTTTAAATACTTTAATTTCGTTGATATTATTTTTTGCTATGAGTTCATATGAGCATTTGTTTGCTAACTCGTTATTGTAATTTCTCGTACACATTCAAGAGTGTATAGAATATCATTTTAATGTAGACCTTTACAGAGAATAATGAAAAACAATAAGACTGGAAAATAAACGTTACAAAATGAGTTTTCGGTTCAAAATTTTCCTAGTCTATAAAAAAAGTATCTATGTTAAAGATTTTTTTTTTTTTGCTTTTCTTTTTTGTGTTTTGTTATTTACTTGTACCTTGTACTATACTGTACTGAAAGCTGTACCAGTTGAATAATTTAGTAATCTACAGTAATTTTTATTTTGAATAAAATTTCTATTATACGAACAGAAGAGTATAGGTAATATAAAAAGGACATTTTTCAAAATTATTAATAATGAATTTAATAATGCATTCCATACAACTTCATGCATATAAATACATTAATATTGTATATACATTTTTTTTATTTTTCGCAAGTATATGGTACATTGGTATATTCCTTAGAATATTTATTTCATCTACAAAAATCTGAATATGTCTGAATCCATGGATATATTATTTTAAAATTTGACCTCATTAACATAAAATATCATCCATTATAAAACAAAAAATAAAATACAAAAAAAAATTAAAAAAAAAAATAAGAACAGAAACATTTGGAAAAATAATAAACTATGTATAATGAAATACGTACGTACAACGTACGTATGTATGTATGAACACAAAATGAACAACAACAAAAAATTCAAAAAAAAAATACAGAATTAAAATTAAAATAATTTTAAAGAAAATTCTGTCTGATTTTTTTTTTGCTTTTATTTTTATTTTATTTTTTTTTTGTACAATTTTTTTTTTTTGTTTATTTACTTCTTTAATTTGTTATTTTATATGTAAGGATTTTCATATATCTGTATATACTATATACGAGTATGTATTGTTTAAACACTATTCTGATAAACAAAATGAATAATACATGAAAAAAAAAATTATCAAAAAAACAAACAACCATGGAATATAAAAGAAACTAGAAATAAATAATAATTTTGTTTTTTATTTCTTTCATTCTTATTTTTATTTTTTCATTTTTTCAAATTTTTGTTTTCTTTATACTTGAAAATGAAAAATACATTTTATAAGACATTCATGCATAAATATATAATTATGTATGTTATATAATGTACCTATACTTGCTAACAGAGAAAATATCCTTCAACTTCAGTATTCACAAAAACAAAAAAAAAAGTTATAATAATAATAATAATAAAATGAATTAAAACTATATATAAAAGAGTAAAAATGATTTGAAAATAACCAGATCAAAAACATTCATTAATTTTTTTTGTTTGTTTGTATCTTTTTGTATTTTCTGTGAAATGCTATAACGATATATGCAGTTATATCCTTTATTTTATTTTATTTTTTTTCATTTTTAATGTTGTGTTTTTACATTTTTCTTTTCTTGTATATTTTTGTATTTTTCAATTTCATTTAATTATCTTTTTTATTCAAAGTGTAAACAAGTATATATATGTATACGCTTACACGTACACATATACATACTCATATATTCACACTCTACATTTTTTTTTTAATTATATTTATAAAAGAAAATAACGATGATAATTGCATCGTAATTGTAGACACAATAGATACATAATATTATAAAAAATAAAAATTATTATTCTACGAATATTCTATTACGTATCGCAAACACAATGCATTTATGTACATAACTATGCATGATTTCTTCTTCTTTTTTTTGTTATTTTTTTTATTTTATTTTGTATACATTTTTTTCGTAATTAAATAAATAAATTTAAATTTTTTGTACATTATTTATTTATTTATTTTTTTTTTTTTTGCTTCTAAATTTCTTTCGATTTTTTTTTTATTTTCAAATATTTTCTTGAGTTTAATTAAACGAAAATAGATTTTCTTTTGTATTTCTCTCAATTTTATTTTCATTTTTTTGTATTTTTTTTGTAATTCCTTTTAGAAAATGTACATTTACCTAACAATATTAAAATTGAATATTATTTCTATGCACATACACGTACGTAATACATTTCATTAGCGAAATATAAAAACAGAGAGAAATATAAAATAATTTATAATTTAAATGTTTTTTTTTTAAAAAAAAAGGAGACTCTCTAACATGTAATTATATTTTCAATATTCTCTTTGTCGATGTTTTAATTAAAAAAAATTTATTCATGCTACTGAATTTGTGAAAGAGAAGTTATTTTTCTCCTTTTGTAAAAGAGCATATAATTAGCTCGTCGATCTATATTTTTGTAATGTGTCTTGAAAACACCCAGACAAATTCGGACAGTCTACTACAATCTGCAGTCTATTACAGATTTGTCTAAAGAAATCTTCCCTACTTAGCTAAAATATGTGTCTTAGCACTTGCGAAAATAGTCACTACATTTGTACGTTTTAAGGATTTTAATCTCTCAAATACTTATGTCCTTGCACACCATAGAATATCAACTAATTAATAAAATATATAAAAACAAATTAAGATCTCTTTCTTCTTAGTCTGCATGTTTTCAATAATGAAAATAAACGTGAAAACAAAAAAATGAAAAAATATAAAGTGATTTTTTTATTTTATCAAATTTTGATGAAACTAAAAATCATAAAATCATAACTCATCATAAAGTGAGGATTGTTTTATTTTTTATATTTTTCACATTAACATCATTTTTTTTAACATTTTCATTTCACATTTTTCTTTTATGGATGATAACAAATCGCAAATTAAATGAGATTTTTTTCATTCATCTAAACTATATAAAATTTTTTATTTCTATTTGTCTCTTTTTCTTTAATTTATTTCATTTTTTATTTATCATTTTAAATTGAACATTTTTTGTCGTTATAAAATCTTTTAGACTTTTTGTTTGTGTAGTAGCTATATGTATATAGTAGCTATACAGTGTAGGTGTATAATAAATGTGCACTACTTTAAATTATTACAATTATTTTAAGTATCTCATTACTGTCCGATCTTTTATGTTATTTTGATGATTTTCTTGTATATATACATTTTTTTTTCAACATTTTATTTTACTTTTCTTTTGTATCTTCTTTAATTTTTCATTTTAATTCTTAAAAGTTTATATAATTTTTTGTTGTTCTTACTTTTGATTTATTATTATTTGAAAAGAGAAAATATATAAAAAAGTAGCCAAAAAAACAAAAATTAAATTGCCTAGTCGTAAAGTAATTTTTCGTCCGCTAAGAAAAAAAAAAGTTTGTTTTTTTTTTTAGTATCAAGTAAAAAAGTTTTCGTTTAAAAACAATTGTCAGAACAAAGAACAAAGATCAGCAAGGATATTTTTATATTGTCTTTTTATATACGTATTAGTACATTATATAGCTCAATTCGTGTTCTATACATATATTTATGAAAGAAAATAAATATAACAAAAGAAAATAAAAGGATAGTATTAAAAAGAACATCAATATGAAGAAGAAAATTCACAATAATTTTTTGAATCATCACAAAGATGATAACAAAGATATCGTAATGCTTGTGGAGAGTATACAAATATAATATGTAATTTTTAATTTTCGTGTACAAATAAATATCTAGTAAGTACACAATTTTTTGTATGTTAGCCATTTTCTTTTGTGATTATTTTATTATCTCGTCAAAGAAAAATATTTATGGTTTATTTTAAACTAGCCATTTATTTTTAAAATGAAGATCTTGAAATGAATATCCCTAGTAATATTTCACTACATTCCTAGCTGTACATTTCATGTCTTTAAAAATTGCAATTTAAAAAGGATTCAAAAACCAATCTCTCACCTTGTATGAAACAATTTTATTCATTATTTGTCATAAGTTCAGTGCAATAAATAAAAATGTTCATAACAATAAACAGACTAAAGCTGTAACCTAAATAGACGTGACGAGACGAAACGAAACGAAACGAAACGATACATACGATAGTACTGTGGTATGTAGAACTAGTCTAAATGGACGTGTTCTTACGTTCGTTCAATTTCGATAAGTTTAAATGTCAAATAGAAATAGACGAAACGAGACGAAACGGATAGTGCCGTAGCGGTCGTACATTTTATCGTTTCTACTCGTTTCATACACATTTATATTTGTTTCTACTCAATACTCATACACAATTTTACTAGTTTCGAATCGTTTCTATTTAGAAAAAATTATCAAACTGACGAAACGAGTATTTACGTTCGTTTAATTTCTTTCGAAATTAATTAATTAATTAATTAATTATTATTAACGAAAAACATGACACACTAATGGCCATTTTCGTAGTACAAATTTAAATTTGAGTTTAGCTAAACTTTAGAGTTGTTTTACAATACTTAAATGCTTAGTACACCGCCGCATTCCATCTACTCAAAGCGTTCATCAAATAAACACAGAAAAACTTATCTTTTCGCCTCCCTGAACAATTGAATTTTCACAGATAATATTGGTTAGTTAGAATGTTCCTTTTTTCTTAGAGTATACGATTATAAACATTTTTGTATTATCATTTTCATTTACGTATAGGTAAATACTTATCTCATTGGTTTTATATATTATCCACACAATCATTCTAAATTCATACCCGCTTATCTGCTATTTTATATCTATTGCACAGTCAACGTAAGTTTTTTTTGATCGATTACCTAAAACATAAAACCCTAAAACTTTTCAAAACTCATTAACAACTTGTAGCTAAAGTTAACTAAAAGGTTTCTACTCTACATCTACATATAGTTTGTCTTGGATTTGGATTAGATGAATTCCATGATGAGAGATGATGAGCAGCTATTTTTTCTTTCTCTTTTAATTGGATTTAATTGTACATGAGTATGTATATAGTCGTCTTATATTTGTTGTTGGTTGTGAATGATAGCACAGATAATGATGATGATGATTTTGTTGATAATAATAAGTCTTTAATATGGAACAATATTATAGAAAATACCTTAGAGCTAAATATATTTATTTTGTGCTTTTAGAAAGTACGTTTGAATGTGTGCATAGTTAGAAAACTTCACTTTTTCATGCATTTTTTTTTTTATTCTTTTTTTTTCTCTTTGTACGAAACATAGAAAAAGTTTATGATTATAAAATATTTTTTACTACCTAAATAGAAAAATAAAATATGTACATTAGAACATTTATAGTAATCTTCTACTTATACCATCCCATACAAATTTTCATACTTTCACTAATACAAATGCCATTATTATGTAGTTTAAAAAGTTTTTAATTTAAAATTAATTAATGAGAGAAAAATAAGTGAAATGTTTTTCGTGTAGTCCTTATTCTTTTCGAATCATTGTATCGTAGAAAGTTTTTAAGAAAATTCATTTTTCTCTTTTATTTTCTATAATTTTGGAAAGTGTAAAAATGTTAAAAAAAAAGAAAAACAAAAAAAAAAAAGAGAAGAAAACAAATTACAGAAAGGCATACAACAATAATAATTAGAAATACCACATTTAAAAAATACTGAAAATAAGGTGAGATTTATTATGTTAAAAACCAAACGAGTAAAAAGAAAATAAACAAAAATGAAAAAGGGAATTTAAACAATAGTCATAAAACAGAATACGTACTAAAATAAAATTGTAAAAAAAAAAATAAAATATACATACATATGGTATGTATATTCGAATAAGAAACATTTAATGTTTGCTGAATTTTTCCATTATTCTGCTTATAATAAAATGAAAAAATTCAAAGCAAAGAAAAGAATAAAAAAAAAATGCCACATTTAGAAAAAATACAAAATAAGGATTTCTATTTCTTTATTTTATTTTGTGTTTCGTTTTTCGGTTTTGTGTTTTTTTTTTTTTTTTTTTTTTTTTGTTCCAACTTTTTTCATATTTAGGTCTACTGGTACTGATTATATTTTTGAATCGATTGTTCAAAAAGGACGAAAAAATTGGAAAAAAAAATGGAATGAAATGATTACTTTAATTCCAAACAAAAGAAAAAAGGAATATACTATTTATACCAAATCTAAGAATAAGGAATATGTTACAGAGTTATAACATTTTTCTTGTTTATGTATTACTTATATTACTTGTAGAAAAAAAATTAAAGTTTTCAAGTTATTTTTTTGTATTTTTCATTCCTTTCAATTTTATTTGTGAAGTTTCATTATTAAAGTGTTAAACACATGTTCGCAATATAAGTAAAATACCGCATAAACGAAGAGTTTATATTAGAGTAAAAATTATTCGAATAATTCGAAAAGTATATAAGAAAAAATTCAAATAAAATAACAAAACAAATTAAATAAAAACAACTGAAAGAATATACGAATATAATGCAACCAATACAACAATGTACGGGTATAAACCTAAACGAACACATCCAAATAAAAAGGAAACAAAACATACATATATACCTAATCTGCTTATGTTTTTAGTTAGATGTCGAATCGAAAATAAAATGTGGCAAATGAGGTCATGATTTTTATAATATAACCAAATACACTATATATAACAAGCATGCTTACTCATATAAATATGCAAAATATTGTTGAATGAACAATATAGTACAACATATACAAATATACAACTTGGAAAATTACAAAAAATCTAGGTTAAATCTAGAAATATTTAGCTCACAATCATTTCATTTACGCAAGTAAAAGTATATATGTATATATATTAATTTATATTACGACCATTACAACTTTAATTCTTATCCTTCTAACTAAATTTTTCCTTTTTTCTTCTTTATATATCATTTTACTTTTTTCGTTAATATAATAATTTCTTGTATATTCCTTTTCAACTTTAACAATATACGGAATGAATGAATATTTATGAATATATGTGAGTTTGGTTTATGTTACACATATACTTATACTTTTATAATATAATCTTCAATTCGATTGACCTATTCCTAGTCATACATATGTACATACATACAAAAATAGGTAGTAGTAACTGCTATTCATTCATGTATTCATCGGTGTAAATTCATAAAAAATATTATCGACAAAATCAAAACTTCTTTTATAGTTTCTTTTCTTTTCTATTTGTTCATATAAATAATATATACATATAATATTTAGGTAAACATGTACTTTTACATTCATTCATACATATTTTATTACACACATATACTTACAATAAGCCACAAAATTTTTTTGTATTTTCTTATTCTAAATCTTTGATATTTTTGTCTGCTTTTTTTTTTTTTTTTTTTGGGCATTTTATTGAGAACTTTGATAAGTGGCACATATTAAATGCCGTGATTAACTTTATAAGATTTGTAAATATGTACCGTGTATGTATACATTGTAATATACACTCATAAAGTAAAATGGAAGGTCAATCAACATCATTACATTACAAATATATATATTATGTGCACACGTTATTATAAATACAACCCAAATTTGTGTTAAACTTACATTACATATTGGTTTATGAAACGATAAACGAATAAAAAGAACCAGAATATAAAAGCAAATTTCGATGTAATCACCAATACATGTCATATATACATATCTACATGCATTTGTACAACATAAATGTATACTTAAGTATTATAACATACAATAACAATCCGATTATCTTATACAAAAATATATAAAAGAACAAATTAAAACAAAACAAAATGTTAAGAAGTCATAAAAATTTTCTGTAATATTAAATCAAGAAAATAAAAAGAAGACAAAATGTGAGAAATATACTTTTTCAATATACGTTTATATAAGCACATACATGCACATACAATTGTATGAGTTTCTGAATTAATGTGTATATGTATGTACATTTTTCCGAACTTTTGTAGTATATATGTATAATGTAGACTACAAAAAATATCCTTGGTTAGATTTTTATCTTTACATGCAAATATAATTATGACATAAGTATTTACGTATACGTACATTTTGATTAAGTAATAACAAATAATACATTAGTATATACGTTATATAATTTTAAAGTGTGTACAAGTGTATATATATGTATGTTACATTAATCTCCTAACATTTTTTCTTCAATACCTTTTTAAAATGTTTACAAAACATTATTCATACTTTTGTATTAGAACTCAAATGTTTCACAATAAATTCACTCCTCGTACACAAGAATATTGTATTCACATATTGATACATCGCTTGTGTAGTAACATATTTTTTGTATATATGTATGTACATTTTAATGTAAAATCTTTCAAAAATTATTATTTCCAAGAAAAAATTTTAAAATACATATATTTTTATTCTATAATATAATTTTTCTTGAATATAAATAGCAACAAAAAACAGAAAATGTAAGTGAAAAAAAAATTATAAAATTACATTATTCATCCTTTCTAAATAAAAAAGAAAAAGGAATTTCAAAAAACAAAAAAACAAAAAAAACAAAAATTTGTAAATAAAGTCAAACAATAACATATTTAGAGGTAACAACGTGTTACGTGTTGTGTTATGTTGTAAGTATATATGTACATCGGTATGTACTTTTGTATGTATGTATGTACATTTGTGTACTTAATCCTTTGTAATATTGTGTAAAATGTGGCAAAAAATATTTATGATGATGAAAATTATTTTTTATACATCTTATGAATGGATATGTATTATAAGGATGCGGTATATATACAAACCAAAATGGTCATATATGCATATAACAATCCTGTTTAAAATGTGAACATCGATTTCATTCGAGTATTATAATCTGTTGTGAAAAATGTTATTGAATTATTTTTCTTTTATTTTTCTTTAGTTTAATTTTGGTCACGTGTTGTTAGGTTTTTCGTGAAGTAAAAACTTATTCACCCAATTACATGTATAATAAAATACGAATAGTATACACACAAAACACGGAAAATCAAGTACGTAACAAAATTTAATACTTGCTCCTCTTCCCCGCCTTAACACATACTCTCAAGCAGTGGAGGTTATTGACTATAACAGTGTCCGTAGTATACACAATGATAGTAGAAGAGTAGTATTCTCTTCTCTAGAAAAATTTGATTTTCTCTCTGAGTAAATAGCGAATACTGTACAAGACAAAACGCGAAAAATCAACTAAAAACATTTAATACTTGCTCCTTTCCTTTAGTCATTTCACACATTAGTATGATACGAAATTTTTTTGTTCTTTTTTTATTTACGTTTTTGTTACTTTAATAACTTTTCGAAAATAAGTACTTTATTATCATCATCAAAAACCACCAGCTATTAAATTTTATACTATATGTATAGATGTATAGAACATATGTATACGTATATATAAGATACGATTACATAAATCGTAAAAATTATGGCTTTGATTGTATTTTTAATTTTAATTTTTTTTTTTTTTTTTGTTTATCAGAAGATTATGATTATTAAAAATTATACGGAATTTTAATGCAGCTTTAAAATTTTTATGTTTCTTAAAAATTTTCTGAAAATACAGAGAAGAAAATTATATTGAATTGAATTTCTTTTGCGTAAATGAATTTATCGTCATGCACCTACCTGCACATGATGCGATATTTTTTTAATATAACTTTAAAATTGAAAACTGATGTTCTAAGTTGTGTATCATAAAACTTTAAAAATATTGTGGATCATATTAGTTGTCAAAAAAAAAGTCAAAAGAAAGAAAATTCAGAAAAACTAAAATTGAATTTTATAAAATAATATCAGCTATATAAAATTACTACTACAGTAGCTAATAGTATTAAGCAATCAAAACCACTAACACAATAATTTGATTAAAACTAATATTCAAAAACCAAAAGATGTTCAAATTTACATTCAAACGAATTAAAAATATGTATGTACTTTATTAGTATGAAGGTGTATAATCCAAATAGAAACTTTAAATATACTCGTACATACACATGCAGTACCAGTACACATGTTATTTAACAAGTATATACAAGCCTTATAAGCATATATATTTTGATAAATTGATAAACATAACATCATGTAAAATAAATGTGTTATGTCTTATCTTGTAATTTTCTCATATTTCAAAAATAAAGTAAAATTTTTCTTAAATCTACAAAAAAAAAGGATAAAATTTTCTACCATACTTTTTTGTATTATTTTAAATAATTGAAAAGTTAACAAGAAACGGAAACATGTATGTATATAAGTATACAATGTAAATTATATAATAAATATGTATATGTAAATGAAAGTAAACATATGAAGGTACATAAATATGTTCATCCACATATACATACACATACAATATCCTAAAAATTTAACAAAATTTTCAACTTTTTAATTGAACAAGTTCTTATATGTTTTTCTTTTCTTTTTTTTTTTTTGTTCACTATTCATGTACACTTAACGAATAAAATATTTCTGTTTGTATTGTTTGAAACAAATTTCACTATTACTACACTATTCATGAAGGATTTATGTAAGCAAAATTACATGAAAGTATGCGTAAATGAGTATAAAAATGTACCTATAGAATACTTTCAATTCATATTAATAAATTTTAATATAAATAATTCAATCATTTTTAGATTTTTCAAAATAAAAAAGATAAAAAAAATAATGAAAGGAAAAGAAAATAAAATGTTTTTCCTTTTCATAATATTTGTCAGTCAAAATGTATGCGATGTATTAAAAAAAAAAAAAAACAAAATCCATAAACAAACATTTAAACCTTCTTGTCTATATTTATACATACACAGTCTGCTATGCTGATATAAACGAAAGATATTGACTTTATATCCTTTTCAAAAAAAAAAAAAAAAAAAAAATGAAAAATGTGAGGAAATATGAAAAATACAATTCAAAACGAATGCATGTATAAAACAAATGTTTGTTCTTCAAATTTTTATAATACACATACACATATGAATATTAGACTAGTAGAGTTGAGTTTATACTCGTACACGCACATATACCTACATTAAGAGTACAATGTCATTTTCATTATAATTTGAGTATATGTTCATGTATAGAAACATACTACAAGGATAAATGTTCATATAAGTTACGTATGCTTTTTAAGAAATTTTATAGATTAACATGAAATAAAATCCATTTCACTTTTACTGACATTTTACGGACAGATTTCCTTATAAACAAATAAAAAATAAATCCAAAAAAAAACTTAAAAATGAAATAAAAATAAAAAAAAAAACGAAAAATAAATTTATTTCTTTGAATGTTTGTTATAAAATTTACTTTATTTTTTTTCTTCTTCTTCTTTATTTATGTTTTTTTTACATACGTACTCTGTTTTGCTATACGAATAAATTTATCTCTATGAACGTAGAATTTATTTCTTATTTCGTATTTACTCGAATAAATTTCAAATTGTAATGATTTTAAAAAAATATTTTATTTTTCTCACTCTCTCTCTCCGTCTCTCTCTCTCTCTCTCTCTCTCTGTTAAGTTTTTATTTTTGCGAGTAAGTTTATTCCATAAGATGACAGAATTATTTCATGGTATTTATATCAATCATATTTTCATTTAAAAAAAAGCACACACACACACACACAAAAAATATGCATTCAAAAATATCACTGACAGAAGTGTACTGATATATGATGTGTGAATTTGAATTTAGACATTTTCGCAAGTTTTTTTTTCACATTACATTTTTTATAACGTTACATTTTCCATCTTCTTCATTTTATTACTTATAGATAGAGTTTCTTGATGCATCAGATTATATAGTTCTCACTCATTGGAAGAAACTTTATTTTTGTTATTATTTATTGAGATTTTAATATTTGATTTTAATATTGTATTGTTCTGTCGTCCTTAATTCACTAGTAGCAGAGTGTATAGGTACTGTAATAATCAATGACCTCCATTATATCAGAGTACGTGTAAAGAGGAGGAGCAAGTTGATTAAATATTGTTAGTTAATTTTCCGTGTTTATCATGTACACTATTCATATCTTACTAAAGAGAGAAAATCAATTTTTTTCTGAAGGATGAAAATACGGGTACACATGATATGTGAAATACTTTTCGCACCAGTATGGCATAGGTATATGAACATTTATTTTATTGTACCGTAGTAATTATTAAGAAAAAAGTAAGAAATAATAACAAATTCATTTAGAATTTCATTCACACATTGCATGCATATAAATATTTGTATCTATAAATATTAAATCTATAGGTATACATAAACATCAACTATTTTCATGTACATTATACACGTTCGTATATCGCTAATTTAATTAAAAAGTGATATTTAAATATGAATCCTGGTATTTAAATTTTGCATACATTAATTTTTACATCATCTATACATGTATATGAACATAATATATACAAAAATCCATACATAACTATGTATTTATTCAATTTCAATGTATGTATATTATAAATGGTATTTTCATTTCTATATGTTTCATACACACGTGTCATACAATATACAAATGCATAATATAAATTCTGTGTTATTTTCAATTATATTTGTATGTTTCTATACGTCTATATAATTTCATATTAATAATAAATACATATATGTATGCATATACACATATAATGCATAGTATACGGAATTCAAATGAAATAAAATACAATTTAGAAATTTGTTAAATTGGAATTTATGTGCTTATAATGTTGTAATTTGTTAGTAAAAAAGTTTTTTGAATAGTTCATATATGTACAATACTCATATACATAATATACATATGTACTCATATTACCTTTGGGAATGCTTTCTATCATATCAAATATAATATAGAATACAAGATAAAAACTAAAAACCAAAAGCAAATATAAAGAAAAGAAAAGGAATATACATACTCACATACACATCATGTATACTATGTAGAAAGTAAAAGAAATAATAATTATATTCCAGTAAAGAAAATTTATGCTAAATGTTCTAATACCTATATATATGATACATAAAATGTGTGCATATTATATAAATACAAAGTATATTGTAATCTCTTACCTAACACCCATAAAATAAAATTCAATTGTATCATTCGTACGAACTTAAATAAGTAATAATCCAAAGAATTGCATACATGAACATTTATATTCAAATTAAATAATACAAGAGGGTTGTTCGTTAAGATAAAACAAAAATTTATGTTCAAATAAAACGTAAAAAATATTCAAGAATCCAATTAAATATATTTTTATAAATATTACCGAATAAAGAAAAATAAAATTTCAAGTTCAATATTTCAAAAATTTAACAAACTTTCAGTAGATAGCTGATTGAATAATCCTCGTACATATTTTTAATGTGCACACATACCAATACTGAAGTGTATATTAATATTATTCATTTCACACAAATTTTAATTCTATCCACATACACACACATTAGATGTCTTTTATTATAATACATATACGTAAGATAATCATCGTTTAGTTATAATTTACAGTAATTAATACACTGCTATTACTATGAATGCGTATATTATATTACTTATATGAATATAATACGAGTATGTACATACATATTTGCATAACTTTAAAGTAAGTAACATTTTGTACTTAAATACCTTAAGGATGCCTTTACTATAAAATTAATTATGAGACAATAATTAATCGAACATTTAAGTTATTTACTTTTTTAAAAGTGTACGTGTATTACATTAATTAGGTATATATTATGTATGTATATACGTAAAGTAAGTATACGAGTATGTAAATTTTCATATACAAATATAATGTATGTAAAATATGCTTTTAGTTCAATAATAAAAATAAAATTAAATCGGTAAAGTTATTTGAAAATTTGAATTAATAAAATAATTTTATTTATGGCATTATTAAATGGTGAATTTATCCTACAGGATTTCAATATTTTCAAATAACATAATATTTTGTGTAATTGGTTTGACTTCAAACATTTTTTTTTCAAAAGGAATTCCTTTGTGATATGCAAGTATACATTGAATATTCAACTGGAAATTTATTTTCGAAATTAATTTGTAAATTTGATTTAAAATTAATATTATTAAAACAAATGAAAATTTACATTCATTTTGACATTTTTTTTTTCTTCGAATTTCATTTAATTTAGTTTAGTTAGTACCCACCTATTTTTTTTTTTTTTTGTTCATTTCATCCTTTAAAATATATTACTACATACATTTACGAATGTGTGTGAGATAAAATTAATATCATAAAACTTTTGTTTTCTTTTCTTTTTTCCTTTTTGTCATTTTTAGTTTTTAATTTTTTGATGAAAACTTTTCAAACAATTTTTTTTTATATAATATTATGTTGTGTTGTACCGTTGTACGTAATATGTAAAAAGTTATCAAATTTATTTCGAATAAAAAAAGAAAAAATTTTCTTTTTTTTACTTTCCGTATGAAGGGGTACATATGTGTAGGTAAAAAGTTTGATGCAATATAAATAATGAAATTCATTAATTTCAATCTTTTTATGTGTTCATATATACGATTGTGTGTATTTACTGTACATAACATGTATACACAGGATAAGAGTATATGTAGATGTATATAAGGTAAAAATTTGAAAAATAAACTTTTCTTCACATTACGTATTGTATAAAAAATGTTTTTTGTATAAAACAGCACAAAAGATTCAACCTTAGTAATCTGAATTATGTATACCTATATTTATACTCTCGTTTAAACGAGAAAAAAATGTAATAAACGAAAACGAAGACGAAAAACGAAAGTTTTCATATCATTCAAGTATATTGTATCCTTCATACCTTTGTTCTAAGTTCCTTTATAACAGTTCCTGTTAATCCCTGCTGGCATGCATACATTAAACTTGTACACCCTTGTATAAGGCGTTTACCAATTCCAGTTTTATTTTTGCTATTGTCATTGATGCTGTTCCCATTGTTAATATCAGAATTTTTATCTTTTCTCTTCTTATTATTAGATTTTTCTTCATATATATTTTCATTATCATTATTCTTTTCTACTCGTTGTTCATTTTCTTTTAAATTTTCTTCTTCTATTTCAACATTATCTTCTTCTATTCGTACTTTATAATTTTCTTTGAGTGATGATGATTCCACCCACCCATTACTATTCTGTTTATTACACTCCATTGAATACCAAACAGAATTTATCACCTCATTTCTTCAAAATTTACACTTAACCAACATTGCTTTAACTTTTCTATTTATTTATATTTTTTCTTTACATTTTTATTCCTTATTCTTTAACATCTTTTCTTTTTTTTTTTATTTTCTGATCGTTGTATTTGATTTTCTTTTTCAAAACTTTGTCTTCTTTATGATGTGTGTTATACTTGTTTTTAGTTTGTTCATTTCTTTTTTTCATTGTTGTTACTTTTTGTTTTAGTTTTACTTACATTTTTTGCGTGTTTATTCAATTTTTCTTTTTTTTTTTTTATCTAAATTATATCTAACGTATTGTTAGGTATTAAAGGAAAATTGTACAAATTTTTTTTTTTATACTTGTCTCATCTCTTATCAAAATAAAAACATAAATATAAAATGAAAAAAAAAAAGAAAATTTAAACGAATTTTTATAAATGTTCTAACAACACCTTATCACAATTTTACATGATATCAGTAGAGATAATTCTCCTATAACAACAATCTCAATTTGCTTTTTTTCCACATGCACATAATATCCTTGTGTAGAAATATCAATGTACACTAGACATATCATATTCTTCTTACGTATGTACATACATATACTATTATATGAACATTTCTATTTATATTCACTTGTATTAATTTTTTTTATCGTAATATTTTGAAAACCTCGACATTTTCTTTTTTTTCTTGTTCATTTTTCTCGTAATTTTTTCTTATATTTCCTTGTATTATATTTTGTTGTTGAATTTTTTATGAGGAAAAACAAATTTTTTTTTCCAAAATGTACCATCACTTATACTTCAATTGTAATCATCTGTAAGTATAAATATTGTATACAGTGCACGGTAACATACAATAAGGTGAGCTATACGTTACATTGTACAAATGTACGAGTATTTATATCTCGAAAAAAATTTTTTTCACATTAAATTGAACAAAAAAATATAGATTCATTCATTTTGAAATTTTAAAAGATTTTTCCAAAATGATAACGAGAACGATTGTACAAGAATGAGAAGATGATATGTTGAATGGATGTTATTTTATTCATTTCATTCCATAAAAATGAAAATATACAAAAACATCCAAAAATTATGATTATATGGCAGAATAATTTAAAATAAGCAACACTAGTACCGAGAAGTGTGTGTATTTTATAATATCGTGTGCAATGTATAAATAATCACGTATAGGTGAAAATTGATGCTTATAAAATTATACCTACATACACAATACGATATTATGTATACATTTTTATATCTATATTTATACAAAAATATAAAACAATATCGTACATACATACGAGGATTTGTTGATGCTTCCGACCAGAATTAACTTTATAAATTCGTTATTATACTCATTTATTTTTCAGTATATGTACGCATGTATAGAGGTTAGGTTAGACTTAATACATACTTATGGTGGTGTATTAATGTTGTACATTTCCCTTTCGAGTTTTCTTTAAAAATTGAATAAACGAATATGTACATATTTTAATCCTGAATCTCTGAATATAAGTACGTATACAAAATTAAAAATAATTATCTTTTCTACTTTAATATATTATCCTCGTATACGTGTATATACATCGAATGGTTATTATGTATAAATTTGAACGATAGAATTGTGATATTTTTACTTGAAAAATTTTATATTATTTAAAATTTAATTTCAAAAGTTTCATAATGAAAATTCACTCTTTTCATATTCATTATGTATTTATGTGTACGTGTACATATGTATGTCTACATTATATACATAGATTTGTATACTCATAATAAGATGTACATATACGTATATTCTACTATGGATTTAATAGAAATTAATAAGGTTTGAAAAAAATTTAATATGAAATAAGTACATGTATAACGTGCACACATATGAAAATCACTTCCTGTTAATCTATTTTTGTGTTACCTTCAAAATTTTCAATAATCGCACAAAAGCAATGAAACGAAAAAAAAAAAAATAAATAACAAAACTAGAGCAGAATAACAAATTTTTGTTTGAAATTTTCAAGATTTACCTTGAATTAAAAATTTAAATCACAAAGAAAATTCGATTGATTTTCAGATATACATATGAAGATTTTTATTTTGTATTCGAATTCACTGGCATTAAAATCAACAAAATTTATACTCGTAGTATGTGGATGGATGCACATATAAATGTATTTCATTAATTTGCACACAATTTGTGATTTTTTTTTTAAAATAATATACGATTTTCTTCTCTTTGTAACACATTAAAATGTCATAATAATTTACATAACGTACTTTATGCTGTACGTATACATAATTATGAATGAGTATATAATATAAAATACTCTACTATATGTACGTAGGTATATGTAAATAAAAATTATTCTAGTTCAAGGCGTGCATAACCTAAATACATAAAAAATAATATGTTATACAGGTAAATTATGTATTTGTGTATTTGTATAATAAAATACGAGCATACATATGTGTATCATTCATCACATTTATAAACAATATCGAAACATTCAACAAGAGAAATTGATTTTGAAACATATTCTTTTTATGAATTGAGTGTACATTACACATATATGTACTACAAAACTACACTCAATCTTCCATTATAGTACTTCAGAATATTTATATTACATTCGTTTACAAGTACATTATGATATTAAAATTTAACAATTCTTCGGTTCAAAATCACACATCAAAATTTACATAAAATCGGTATCCAAATAACAAACACAAGAACAATACATGAGTATATAAATTATACTATGTGTATAAGCATAAAAATTCAAAACAAAATACAAAAATAAACACAATATTTTTCCCACAATATTATTCATATTCGAAGAGGTGTCATCAATAAATTATAATTATATTTACGAGAACATCACATACTTCTCGTACTGTATGCACATATAGTATATTTATTTGTCAAAATCACATTTAAGAAAAAAAAAATCAATTTTTTTATCACGCAATGTCACACATTCATAACACAATATTTTTGTCTATCAAATTTTTTTATTTGTTTATTTGTTTTTTGATAATATACGTATACTTTGCGCGTTTGCATGCGTAACAATTTCTTTTTTTTTTTTTTTATTAAAAAATATTATATAATATTTAGAAGGATTTTTACATAATAATTACAATGAAAATAATATATTTTATAAAGAATTCTCTGAAATTTTTTTGTTGTTTTCATTTAACTGTAAATGATTTAATTTTTATTTTAATTTTTAATTTGAATTTCTAATTTACGAATAAACTTATATATTGAATAGTAAAATACTTATGGCTTTTTTATAATTTTATATTAATTTCATGCAGTATACACAAAAATATTAAAAAAAAAAAAACAAATTTTGTTTTTCTATTTACAAGAATTTTCTTCTTCTAAACACAATATTATTTAAAAAAAAAAAAAAAAAATAACACACTTATAAAAGTACGTAATACTTATGTATAATAATAACACATACGATACAACTACATTTTATGAGTTTCTATGGTAATGAATCCAAAACAAGTCCTATATATAAAAAGGATGGTTTTATATTGCTTTTACATTTTAAGTATTATAGTTTTTTTTTTTATTTTTTTTATTTAGAAATCTAATATTAGAATATTATACATGCATTAAGGATAATATTCCTAAGTACATATTACATGTTGTACATTTAATATACTATGTACTTCATTTATAGTCAGTGAAACATTTTTATTATATGTACGTATGAGTATGCATTATTTCATAAAATTCATCGTGTGTGTTTGTAGTTTCGCTTATTTTCTATTCTTTGTTTTTTTTCTGTTTCATTTTGATTGTTGTGCCAAAAATTTTCTTGTATATAATACAAAAATATGTTTACGCTTTTATCATGAAATTTACTAATAATGTCAGACGCGTTTTTCAAAGTATCTATATATACATATATATAATAAAAAAAGGGAACACTACATATGTATGTGCGAAATGTATAAGAATGTATTGTAATTTGTATTGCGTTAATGAGCTATAAAAAAATATTACATAATAGTACACATACGAATACATCATATTATTTTAGTATGTGTATGTAAGTATATGTATGATTTTATACACGAATACACTTTTGTAATACCATAATATTCTCTCATTTGTTATATGTATGTGCCTAATTATATCCTTTCAACACAAAGCCAAAGGATTTGTGAATGAAATTTTTTGTTAATTATTATTAGTTGAAAATTGTAACGAACGTATTGTATGCTATGTAGCTATACGAAAATAAAATGTAAAATATGTATTACATAAAATTATGTGAACATGGTGTATGTAATATATATATGATACATTCACGTTGTAATTGAAATTTGATAAATTCAAAATTTTATAAACTTTAGTATTTTAGAGATAATATATTTTAATTGGCGTGTACCATTTGGAAGGCAAATACATTTTTGTTAAAGTTTTAATAAAAATTTGGATTTATTTTTCGATTTTCATGACATACTGACATAATTAAACACATATCGTGCGTATTGTATTGAAAATAAATTATGAAAAAGATTTAGTACTTATACTTACGTTTTCGATAGTTACGATCATCTTCAAAAAGAAATCAATGTTATTTAGTTGTACCATTTTAAATGTTCAATTTTCCTTATTTTGTACTCAATTTAACACTCAATAATTTTTATATCTAATAGATAGAAATAGATTATCGGAAATTTCTCATAACTAAACTTCATTAAATGTGTAAAAAGGATGAAATTCTTATGAAAGAAATCCTAGTATTTTTAATTTGATTTTTCACTATTTTTATTTCAATACAATTATCAAGTATCCATTAGACCCGTAAATCTTAAGGATCATACATAATGTATAGGGTTACAATTCATTTAAACTTATCTATGATCAGGATATAGCTTCAAATAATAATTAATATAATATTCAGATTACATCCCTGATAGTTTAATATTTTATGTGCGTTGTTTAACAATTTTTCACAGTCACACTATTATATGCATGTAAAATATCATCCAATTTACAGAACTTTATCAACAAAAGTTTTTGTTTAAGTACATAGACATATAGATAATTCCATGATATATTTACTAGCTAGTTGTAACGTATTGTAATATAATAGTATAATATGTACACGTCCTTTTTTTTTCCTTGAATTTTTATTAACAAAAATTACCTTTTGTATGTCATAATCATAAAACAAACATAGATAATTCAGAATAAATTTTCATACTAATTTTAATGTATACATGTACAAATTTGTACGATAACTTTTGGTTTCATCTTCTATCTCCGATGTAAAAATGTAAAAGTGAATTTTAAAATTTTATAATTTTTCCTGAAAAAAGAATTTGTTTTTTTGTTTTCAAAGTATTTAGGTTTACTAGGAAATAAACTAATACCGATAGCATTCAATGATTTTAGTGTAATTTTCATTATAAAATTCTTTAAATGAAATGTATATATTAGTATATAAAATGTTAAATATTTATTCCGAAAGATTACTTAATGTTTTATCAGAATATTTACTATCTATACTAATTATATGTTTTATGTATATATAATTTTATTCGGAGGAAATAACTAATACATAAAATATATAACGACATTTTTATTGATGTAATAAATTATATATAGGTAGTTAGAATCCTTGTAAATTGCTTTTATCGTTGCCTGTATATTTGAATTTTATTGCAATAATTACGGTTTACTATATTATGTACATAATATTATTTATTCAATTTTAAAACCATAACATAAATAAAAAATAAAAATTTTTATTTGAAAATAACAACAGATTCATGAGAATCACAGTACAAACTTTTAATAATTTTTAAAATTAGAAAATAAATTTTTACAAAAAAAAAAATAAAACAAATTAATTAAAAATTTAAAACACTTTGAATATTTATATTTACGTACCTTACAAATTTTTTGTTTTCAAAAAAATATGCTGTACAAAAATATTCAAATAAATTTTAGTATTTAAAAATTATTATTTTTTTTTAAAAAGGATCTAACTTTAACCACTTTTCAGATAAAACTGAAATTCAAGTTCCATTATAGCCGTTATAACAACTTTAATATTATATTACCATTTTCAAATTATAACAACTAAAAAGAAATAAAAACAAAAACCAAATCATATATATTATAGTAGCAAAAAAAGAGAAAAATTTACATACTTACTACACACATCGACATTCAAAACACAAAACTAAAACTACGTATGAATAAAAAAAATAAATGTAAAAAAAGAAATCACATTATAATATAATGTAGATGAAATGTAAATATCAACATACATACTTACCTTACATACCAATACCACTATATAAAATATAAAAAGTTAAAAGTGAAATTGTGATGACCTGATTGCGCGCTTGCTCCACTAAAGAATATTCTATGGTCACTCTATATCCTTTCACTTTTTTCTTTTTGGTTCTTTGTATGTCAGCATGTTAGAGGTTTGTAATAATCAACAAAATGAAAAAGTAGAGGATCACAGGCATAAATGTAGAAATATGTAAAAGTTTATGATATTTCTCGAAAACTATAGGACAATTAGAATTTTAATATATAAAGTGATAAAAAAAATATAGAACGAATTTACTTCATTCTACCTTAAATAATGACTTCAAATTGTTACTAAAATATTATTGAATTTTTTTTTATTAAATGAATATACTTATTTGCCTATGAAAAATATATTTACGTACATGAAATATAAAAACACCACAACGATGAAAAATATTGTGCTATATACACTGACCTTTTCAAATCGTTTCGTACATTTATGCATGTTTATTTCTATGTACAATAATTTTTCCTCATTTGAGTATGTAAGTACAAACCATAAAAATTCTCTTATTGGTATTTAATGAGCAATCGTATTTCTAAGTATATAGTTTTTTTTTAAATCAAAGTGTAAAACAACTCGGTATAAAGACGAAATGTAAAAGTAGCAAATCAATGATTGTAGGTGTAGTTATTGAAGAACTAAAATATAAAACAAAGTCTAAAAATTCAACAATATGAACATCACTCAAAATTAATTACCATTTTGAAGGTTTAATGTAAAGTAATTTATTTAATAATCTACATAAAATGAAGTACGCGGACATAGTAAAATATTAAAAGAGAATATTAAGAGGAAATAATAAATTTATTACTTTCATTTTTTAAATAGTTACTATAAGGTGACCTTATAAAAAATAAAGAAATTAAAAATATAAATGAAAAATAAAAGTAATTTTTCTTGTGATTAAATTTAACCTTGACATTATTAAATTTTTTCGGATAATTAAAATTTTCTTTTAAATTAAATAGTGATCCCTTCAAATTTGTATTTGTATATGTTTGTATAAATATGGTCTCGCATTAAGGAATTATTTAAATATGAATTCTTTTCTTCAATAATCGTATTAATTATGTAAATATGCACGAAATTTTCATACCATAATTACATAGAACTGTAATTAATTTTACAACAAGTTAAGAAGCATTTACGTATTTATAAACGTTTATCGCCGTAGTACCATTATGATTACCTTATATTACTTCATATTTAATTGTAAAAAAAATATAGGGAATTAATAATTTTACTTCAATTTTCATAAAATCACATTTAAGATAAATATTCAAAATTTATTAGGTACATTTTGTAAAATTAAATTTTAATTAAATTATAAAATTTAAAACATCTTCATTTGCATCATATGTGTTATGGCTGTAATAATAAACAAACTCCAGCCAAAGTCCATTTAGATGGTTTCTCTTTTGTTTTCAAATTAAAAGTCCATACATATGTTGGTCCTCGCATTCTTCAATATTTCATCAACAAATCAAATGTGATAGTCATATATATGAAAATTTGTAAATAATCAAATAATACAGAAAATATTTAAAAATAAATTTTCACAATTTTTTCTTTAAAAGGGTTTAAAAATTAAAAAAAAAAAAATGCGTAATATGTAATATTAAATAACTTATAATAATGAATCTATCTCATCACATACCGAATTTTATATACAGGACACTCATAAACGTTTCTAACATCTTGTTTATCTTGGGTGACTGCTTTAATATAAATCACAGGCATCATTGGATAAAGATCTTTTATGAAAGCATCTGCAATTGTTCCCATTTTAGAATCCCAACGTGCTCCTTCCATAAAAAGTCCATTTACATAGGCTCCTTCTCTTGGTGGTGTTCTTTTCAGTGTAAATATAAATGTAAACAAAGAAAAGAAAATTTTTTAATTAATGGCAAAAATATTATAGATTGAGCATAAAGAAAACAAAAAGAATGAATAAAAGGAAAAAAGGTTATAAGAATCAACCCTACAACTAAAAAAAAAATATTTTCAGGATATATTTAATTTGAATTTCATGTTTCCATTATCATTGTCATCATCCATCCAAAAAAAAAAAAAAAATAAAATAAAATAAAACATATTTTTCAAATGAACGAATTATTTTGGAAGATTTCCTTCATTGCTTTTTACATATGTATATTCACAAGGAAGGATAAAACAAACAAAGTAATAAATTTATGTTGGAAATAAATCAAACATTTACTTATAAGAGTATACTATTCAACTTACGTTATATCCTCTTTAATTCTTTTTGTTACGTCACAATTTAGACACATTCTGTCTAGTGGCCATCCATTTTTTCTAGCAGTTTGTTGCATTATAGCCGTAAGAAAGCTTTGCGGATTAAAGAACATTCCCAACCAGACTGATGATGGTAATCGAAAATCTTGCACCCAATTTTCAAGCTCATGCAATCGATTCATTAAATCAGCTATCCATGATTGTAATCCAAGCAAACTTGGATATGCCAGTTTCGTCCATTTATCTGGAACTTTATCCATAAATAGCATATTCATTAAATCTTCCATATCAGATGTGATTGTCAATTCTCCTTTCAAACCGAGTTCAAGCTCCTGTAAAGATCGTCTTATCTCACCCATAAGTAGATTCATGCGCTCGCATTCTTGAAACGCTACAATAGTATACGGACTTCTATCTTCTGTACGAGCCATTAATTCTGGAATATTAAATGGTGAAGGTACTTTATCTAGTGTTTCTTCGATGATGGTTCGAACAACATCTTCCTGAGACATATCAGTTCCTTTACTTCCGCCAGCAGAACGTGGTTGCAAAATGAGTACAGTTTTAAAAAGTCTTTCGCTGAGTGTAGACAAAAATCCAATTTCTGCATTCAAATGTAACCCATATAAATTTGGATTTTCTGTAGGCAGTTTATCATCAACAAATTGATGATAACCATTATAATCTAAATTTTCTGGAGCTTGAAAACCTGGACAGAAGAATAGTTCTGCGTCGATTAATTCCGGTTGCATAAACACCTCTAAATAAGTTCGACATAAACGTCTGTCCCAGTCATCTGTAATATGACCACCGTACATTATATCCCCAAATAAATATCGTAAATCTTCCCAAGGAACACGAACATTTGCCTCAAGGTAATTGTGCAAAACATAAACGCTTATAGTAAGATCTCCGAAATTGAAAGGATAAACACGGTTCCATCCTTGAGGACCAAATTTTCTTCGTTCTGCAACTACTGCGTGGAAATAGCAAAGTGCAAAAAGAATGCTCTTGAACTCAGTTTCCTTTGAACATTGCTCCAACGTTTCTTGACTAAAATTATCCAATGCTTTATGAATATTAGCCAACATGCCTGTTGGAGGTTCATTTGTGATTTTTATAGCTGATTCCAAAATTCCTTGTGGTAAAATATGAGCTGATGGCTCTGCTGCAGGCTCAGCACTTAAGAACAGTCGATAATCTTTATGTGCATGTTCTTGTATACTTTCAATCTTTTTCTCCAAAGTTGAAAGCCATTTTGCAACTAAATGAATATTTTGTAAAATAACCCAATGGCCTTTTGCAGATGCTATGTCCATAGCTCTTTCGGCAACAACTTCTTGGCCTTGTCCCAAAGATACATTATGAAAGTTGTCATTGTCACCATGAAAACCCATTTGTCGTCCAAGTTTTTCAACATCTTTTAGAGGATCAACACCCGGTGAGAGAATGAAAAATACATGCGTATTAGAATCTGTCTCTTCAAAAGTTTTTGAAAATAATGGAGTTCGTGTTTCGATATATTTCGTTCCAAATTTCGCCTCTATAAATCTTTGTACAGCATACACCATTCTATCAGGTCTTAAAGCTCTCATCATACATAGTTTCTGTAAGTCTGTTTTGTTCTTCCATTCAGAAGGAAATTTCTCTTTTTCAGGACACTCTGCCTGAACAATTGATTCCCATCGTTTATGAGACATCTCAACATCCTTATCGAAACCTTTAAAAGCTGCGAATTCACATAATGCTTTTATTCCTCCCCAACTTACATTTGTAAGAAATGGTACTGGAGAAGTTAAACCTGGAACGTAAGGAAATTTTAATAGAAAGTCTAACTCAGATTGTTCCATTTCTCCTGCATTTAGTAAAATCTGGATGGTCATTTGAAAAAGAAAAATTAATTTATCTTGTTCAAAAAGTCCTCGACTAGTATAAACAAAGCTGCAAAAAGTTATCGAGTCAATTAAATTTTCGATTCGCTCCTTCAACTTTACGGCTTCATCTGCTTTGGCCATAGCATTTGAAAAAACAACGGTATAAGCTTTCAAGGAAAACTGATAAATCGGATTGACTTTAAACAAATCGTTTAAAATAAAGTAAATAATAGAGGCTCTCTTAGCAGCTGGACGATAGTTTTCTCTAGCCTCATCAATTTCTGCTGATGTTAACTTAGCCTCTTTAGCTCGGATCTCAATTTCTTCAGCCGTTTTCTTTGTCTTCTCCAAATTCAAAACTAGTGTAGGATCATCTAGAACATTTTCTCCAGCAGTTGACAATCTTTGAAGCAAATCGTCTTCTAGTTGTTTCAAGGTAATCTTAAACGTATTTTGTTGCTGAGTTAATTTAGTTCTCATCATTTCTAAATCAAGTCTTTCTTTCTTAACAACTCTAGCCAATAATTGTTCTTCTAATCCATCTCTTGTAACTGTGAAATTTATTAAAGTCAATTGTGCTTGCATCTCAGGCTTATAGTGAGGATTTGCCAATTTCGTTTGGAGTATTAGACGAAATTTCGGATTGAAATCAATTTCTTTATCTCCAATTTTTAATATCGTTCCTTTTTTTATTAATGTTCTACTGAGTAAGGGATTTAAAACAGCATCGATCGTTTCCTCAATATTTTCTAATAATAATGTGCTTCCACGTCGAACTGCTTTTTCAATAACATCTAAGTAATTTTTCTGCGTTAATCGCAAGACAATTAATTGTCTTCCATATTTCTTCTTAATCCAACGAATACCCTGTCTGTATGAAAATTTAAGTTTAGTCTTTAAATGTTAAATTGAATTACAGACTTACAGTTGTGGATCAATCATTAAAGGATATCGTTCACAAATCGTTAAAATCGCAGCATTTTCTGCAGACATTCGATCACTAGGTAATCCCTGATTATTCCATTCCGCAATTTGTGCATCATCACAGATCATATGAAATGGATCAGCTCCTTCTGTGCTCGGAATACTAGGTTCCATATTTTTAAAATGTGGCAACCATAACTTTTGCATCAACTCTATTCTATACGGTCGACTGAAACAACCAACGTAAGATATGAAGCATGAAACCAAAAGAATATCTCCAGGAAGTTGAACCCGACCTGCTTCAATACTAATAGAAAAATGTGCACTTTAGAAAACACTACATACTTTAATAAATAGCATTTAGCAATCAATAACCTGTTAATTGATTCTCTCCAACGAACTTTCTCAGATGCCAGCCCGTTAATTAATCTGTTTGCAAGATCAAGAGTAAATGCCGTTTTATCTGCTTCATCTTGACATTTTTGCTTTTCAGCCATTGCTGCATCATATTCAGCTTGAATAACATTTAATTTTGCCTGCAGTTCATTCAACTTATTATTCAAAAATATTAACTTTTCTCTTGCGGCTTTAAGTTCATCTTGAGCATTTTTTAGAGCTCTGACTTTTGGCTCTACAACCAAATAAACTTCATAAAATTTATGAATATTTATTACCCATGCACATAAGCCAGCAGCTGCAATTGACTTAGCTCTAATATTATCTGGATCAAATTCTGGATCATTTAAATATGGTAACAAAGCTTTTATCACATCGGGAGGAATATTTTCTTTGTCATAATTTGTCAATTCATGCAAAAACTGGTCGACTTTGCCCATAAGTATTTTACACGCCTTCCAACTACGATCTTTTGGAATTTTTCCTTTCTTTGAAAATAGAACGAGAACTGCTGCACAAACATTTACAACAGCTTGTGGAGGGGAACCAAAAGATTTTAGTTCAGTTAAATTATTTTTATTCAATGTTTGCAACGCTTCTTGTGCTGCAATCAACAACGGCTGTGCTTTGCGGAGATCTTCTTCACATACAGCAGCTCTTGCAGATACATCTTCTTCAATAGCTCTCACTTTCTCTTCTTCTTCTTCTGCAATATTTCTTTCTGCCTGAACTTTTTCGTTCTCTGCACTTACAACCACAATCAATTTATCTGCTGCCTCATTTTTAACTTTCAGTACAACTTCTTGGTCTTTTAATATTTCCTGCAGTCCATCAACTTGTAAAGCACATGAAGCCAATTTCAAAAGTCCATTTTCTAATTTTTGTACTCTATCTTTACCGGCTTCAACTTTCTCTGTCAACAATTTTCCATACAGAGAAATCAATTCGAGAAAAGATTTTGGTGTTGTATAATTATAACGTTTGTCATTAAGTAGATAATCTTGAGAAATATCATTCACACTTCCATGGACAAATGCCATAAACTCAGATATGGGCTTAACAAGAGGAACTGGCAATACCTCAATCTGAGATAAAAATCTTTGAGAAACGGATTCTAACGCCTGTTTTGGCCATTCATGAAACCAATCTATTGTAGTGCAGTTTATAATTGCTGGAAATTTTCTTGCACGTACTCGAAGCGTTGATCCTACTGGTGAAAAACAAAGAACAATCTGTAAAATAAAAATATTGCTGTTAAATCTGTAATTTGGAAGCTAAAATTAGCACACTTACTTTGAGCATTCCTCGGACCTTTTCAATGAAATATTTCCAACAATTTTCCTTATTGTCAAAAATTCCTTGTTGTTTAACTTCGTTTCGAATACCTCCAATTATATTATCGATCTCTTCATCTGGAAACAACTCGGGTATTTCTCCAGATGCCAGCATGTCATTGACGAGAACTAGAAATTCTTCTTGAGCAACTTCTGAATCAGTCAAAAGAAAACAATTTGAGTTATGTTTTATACCCGCTTTCAGATATAAATTCGATAAATCTGCTTTCATATCATTTATTCCATAACCCCTTGACAATTGAATCTGAAATACATCCAATGATGATATAAAGCACGCCAAACGTGTTAATGATTGTTTTCCGGAACCGCCAACACCAATTAAAAGGGCATACCCTCTAGGTGCCTCCAGAATTCTATTTATTCGACAAACATGTGCCATTGCATCTTCGAATAAAACCAAATTCATTGCTCCGATCAAATCATTATATCCCTCTTGTGCTTCATTTAGTAATTTGCTAAGAACTTCCCAATTATCTGCGGGCATATATTTTGGATCAACAAGACCTTTGGCAAAATGACAAAAGATCGTTGGTTTTTCAAACACTACATCCTCGTTAAACGTTGCAAATTCTTTTTTAACAGTATCTTTGACAGTTTTATCAAAAGCCGCCAAGTCATCATAACTAACAAGTTTATCTCCGTACACTCTTGTACATTCATGAATCCAGAGTCTTATGAGTGCATCTGGATTAGGACAACAGTCACCGTTAGCAAACATTATACCCTATAATAGTGAATATTTTTAAGTTAATAATAAATAATAAATGTGACAATTATATATCACATGTAATACATTAAACCATTACCGTAAATATATTCGCAATATCTCGAAGATTAAAATTGTAATGAAATTTTATTGCTGTTGGAAGAAACGTCGAGGAAATCTTTTGATGTAGTGCTATCGCAGAATTGACTAATGACTCACAAATTGATTTAGTCGGTTTGGAAAATTTATTATGAGGAAAATCGAGGTGCTGTTGCAGAATACTGCTCAAAATATGAAATAGAGCATCAGTTGAAGGTACACTGCAAATACAATCCATATTTTTATAGAATTTCAAAAAGATCAAACACATTTGACTTTACTTACTTAACTGCGAATGTACAAAAATGTCGCTGTAATCGAGGATTAATAGTGAATGAACCAGCTGATGGGTTCATACATGAGACAAACTGGCATTTATGTATTTCTCTTAGAGTCATTTTTTGTCGATCGTACCAATGTTTATAATCCATGAATTGTCGAATTAAAGTATGGGGTTGTACAGTTCCATACAAGTCAACTTCTGGCATATTCAAATCATCTACAAAGTATATCATCGACTTATTTCCAATCGGACCATAATTTCTGCCAGCTTTCTTCTCTAGAGGTTTCTCTAGCACTCTTTGAAGCATTTCAGAAGTTGTATAAAAATTGAATGGAACATTAGTTACAGCATAGCTATCCGGTAATAAATTTAATTTCGAATTCATAATAACACTTTTACCAGAACCAGGTGGACCAACCAACATAACTGGATATCCTCTTTTAATCAATATATCCATAAAATATAAAAGACGAGTTGTTTCATCTGTTGGTACGAGACTTGCCTGTAGTGGTATGTCAGGATTTAATTCAAAACTTTTAACTAAATTTTTCCATGGCAAAAATTTTTTTGTTTCGTGATCTACATAAAAACTGAATAGATTTCCTCCGCTTGGAAATTTAATCGATTTAAATTCATTGACCCACCATTTGGAAAATTCATTTCTCCAGTCTAATATTTGATCTTGGAACAATGTAGAACCAAATCCCCAAATCACAGCGAATACAAAATAAATTTCATACCATTCTCTGGGACATTCAGGTGAAACATTGGAAGGTGTTAGAAACACATCAAGTAAATAGCATGTCATTTGGATCATTGCTATTTCAGATATTGGTGTTATTCTCTTTAACTTCGTTTTAAACACTTCCAGCAATGAAGGAATGTATCTTTCAAAAAGTACAAGAAGATTGGATTTTTCCGATTCGTTTGATCGCGTACCAATCCAAGATGCCACATATGGATTCCATCCCAAATCTTGGGGGTTTATATAAAGAATTCCAGCTCTAGATACTGTAGCTGGAGTTGCAGTTTTTAAATTTGCTATTTCGAACAAAAGTCTCATTTCTTTTGTAAGTGCAATTCTTTCATTACTTGCCAATGTAAGAACCTTGTTATCATCCATAACCGTATTCAAACTTTCAATCCACATTGGATCGATATCTCCATCTAAAACAATCCATTTCGGACCATCGCCTCCCATATTTGCTTGATCTCTCATAATAATAGAAAAAAGTCCATCCTTCCATTCTCTTGTTGCCGGATTCACAATACCAAACAGTTCATCATTAGTCACTGCTTTCGGATTAAGGTCGTTATAAAAAGGTTTCTTTTTCATGTTCTGATAAGTTCTGTGTAAAGTTTTCCAAACTTCACTCTTTCCAGTTCCAGCATTTCCTATTATGAATACAGAGTGTCTAACTGCAAATAACTCTTCCAACTGTACTACTTTTAAAATAAATCCATCTTCTGGTTGCAATTTCATTTCAATTGTTGTCATCTTTATCATATCTTCAAACTCCATATCTCTTTTTCTTGGTACATCCAGTGCAGGGAATAAATCTCCTATAAGTCCCATAAATACTGGTACATCATCTGTTACGATTTTTGGAATGTTAAAATCTCGCAATGCTCGCATTAATACTTGATCTTCTGGACGATCTCTATCACCTCTCTAAAAAGAATTTTATAATTCAATTTCATCTAAACTAATGAATTTCCAACTATTCCTTTTACTTACTCTCAAAGCACCAGCTACAACAAGTACAGATTTAATTGCTCTCAATCCCCAGTCATAATGATCCTGTTTTGAAAGTAATTCTTTGCAAAGCGTGTAAAGAGTGATAAATTTTCTAGCAAGAAGTTTTGCGTCCTGAAAACCTTCAGCCACCAACATTATTTCACAGATCATAGCAAAATCTGGCACAACCATAGCACACGGTCGGTACAAAGTTTTTAAATTTTCCGGTAATTCAGTACGTCCTGCGTAGCCTGGATTCATGGTGATAAACATGCCAACAGTTGGTCTCAGTTTTATATATTCACCAAGAAAGTTGAATATTTCCTTCTTCGACTAAAGGGAATTAGAAAATTATGTTATCATTGAAGCATGGATAAAATTTTTTACACAACATATAAAATACCTTAATAGCATCTAAAATAGATTTTACTTGGACAGCTACAACGGATAACACATCGACTGAAATTCGATTGAATTCATCGAAACAGCCCCAAGCACCTGTTTGAGCTAATCCTTTGTGAATATTTCCTGTCGATTTATAGTCCATTTGTTCAGAACAATTAAAAACATAAACCATCATCCCTAATGCACGACCAAGATCTTTAGTTGTTTCTGTTTTTCCCGTTCCAGCTGGACCAGCAGGAGCACCACCCATAACCAAATGAAGCGACTAAAAAAAACAAAACAAATTAACAAATGGTGTTTAATAAAACTTAAAATTATACTTGAGTTAGAGTGATGTAGCAACGATCTGTCAGAGGCGTAATAACTAATCTTGGAGTATTTCCTAAATATTCATAATCATAACGAAATTGAGCATCACATATATTCGCAAAGCAATCATCATAATCTTTATCCCAACGATGACGAAGTTGACTCTGCCATTGGAATGCATTCACCTGTTCTATTTTTTGTGCTATCAGTTTTATTACTACATCTCTACTGTGTACATCAATTGTGCAAACGGTCATAATTTTTTGTCTATCACCCTTACTCAAATCACCGAGTAACAAATTTATCAGAGTGTTCAACTGAGATATCTGTTTCTTATTAAAATCCTTCATTGCATTTTCATATCCCATTTCTAATTTTTTAAAAGCTAAATTCGTATCTGCTGTCCACCAGATCTGTGTTGTGACTAATGCTGGTTGTGCAGGCCACTCAAAAATCCACACGTGTCTTGGATTTTCTTCATATGCTTCGACTGCTCTACGAAAATGATCACGTAACGTTTCTCTCATTTTATCTGTGACACGATTAAGCCAGACTTCTACTGGACCAGAACAATCGCATATATTGTTAAATGGTACATATTCATCATGCTCTTTTGCAATCATTCCTTTAGCATGTTTTGTTCCTTCAATTAAGACTAGTTTGGCCAATGAATCATATAATTTCGTCAAATGCTTGCACACTAACAAAGGTTTATTTCCATGTGATAAAATATCTAATAGATCAGTTGACGACACGAAATAAAAACGAGGATATGCAAGACGCTTGGTTTCCAGGTAATCATTCAATGCCTTTTCACAGAGTACTAGTTCATTTGCTAAATGTTCTAAATTTTCAACAATACCATGTTTATTGGTGGCATGTATAATATTTCTGTCTGCATTTACCTGAGCTAACATAGACTTGAATTCCTTGTCAATGGAATCAAATCTTTTCGAATCTTCTGGTAATTGACTTCTGATATCAACTGAACCAATAAATATACTTTCAAGATATTGCCATTTTCTTTGTACTTCAAACCAAGCAGTAATCATTGCATCAGCATTTGAAAGTTTTTTTTGCCAAGCTGTTACTTCATCAAAGAAATGTTCAATATATTTTGAAGACAGCATATTTTGCAATTGAACTTGATGATCTTCAAGCTGCTCAATTGTTTCTTCAGATATTTTCAATAATTTTAAACCAGTTCTCTCATGTATATCTGTAGTGAATTCCATATTTTTCCAAGCATGCGTAATATCATGAATAAGTTTCTCCATTGCCATTTCTTTAACAGATTTGTCAACAATATCTTTTACTTCTTCTTCATAATTATGCAAATTTAGTGCCAATAAATCTTCTAGAGTCGTTGAATCATCCATTCGGAATTGCACATTTGTCTTATACATTAGCTCAGCCCAATGTCGATCACGAATTGCTGGATTTTGTAGTTCATTAACAGCACGAAGTGATGTCATCAAATTTTTTAAAATAGATTCTCCATGAATATATGGATCCCAACTTCGCATATCTTTGTCGAGCAGTCGTAATTCTCTACCAAACTTTTTACACTCTTGATCAATTTCTTCAATATCTATTCGTTTCCAAAGGGTTTTCTTCCAATCATCAACTGTTGAGTCGATTGCTAAAACAAAATCCCATAACTCTTTTACCATTTTTATTTCTCTTCTTGTGCGTTTCAGTTTTGTTTGATCTGGTTCGGGTATATCGAAAAGTTGGGCTGACTCTTTCAAATGTTCATAAGATTCTTCTAAAAGCAAAAGCTCTTCATTCATATTGTCCAATTTTTCGTAAACAAAGTCACAAGGTGCTTTGAAAAACTTTAAAAACATTTTATTTTAATTGAAGCCAAAAATACATTGAAAAATAATATTCTTACCGGTTGATCTAAAAATTTATTTCTGAATATATTCATTCGTACATCAAGAAGTATTATTCTTCTTTCGATTAAATCGACCTGATATGCTTGCATTGGTGCAATCAGTTGCTTGGTAGCTGCTGCTTGTCTTTTTACTTTATTCCAAGCATCAGGAAGTTCTGAAAACTACAAATGATTTTATAGATAGTATAGAATACAGAAAAAAATTATCAATTTACTTACTTGTGTGGCGACTTTATCTGAAAATTCATAATTATAAACTTTTAATAATTCAGTGATATCCTTCAAAGGTTCAAACATGAAATCATATTTGAATTGTCTGTCATTAATTTTATTAAGCATCATCATAATTTTCAATATTCCTTCAAAATCTTCTTTATCAACCTCAGTACTCAATACATCAATTGCTTCGACAATAAAATTTTCCAGCTCCTAGTCACAAAAATAGTTCAAAATTACTTTTCCATAAAAGTTTTTGCTCAACCTATAATTACAAGATACACTTACATCTAGATCGTTTGTCACACGATTTACTAAATCCTGCCTAAATAAATTAACCCATCTTACTAATTGATTCAAAACACTATGTTTAAATCCTTTTTTGTTAAGACGTAACCAAAAGTAAAAGTCTTGAAAGGATTCCCATTCGCTAACCTCTGTGTAAAGTTCAAGGAATTTATCAAGCTATAAAAAAGATAATTATAATTTTTTTCTTTTTTTTACAGAATCACATTACCTGCTCTCTGTAAATATCTAAAGTTGGTTCTTGTTCTTTAACTTTAAAATTATGTGGATCAAGTTCTCTCTCTCCCAGTGTTAGTGGTCTACCATATTTTTTAATCTCTGCTAAATATTCATCTTTATTGTCTGTCCAAATGTAATTGTGTTCATTATATTGACGAACATGTTGTACTACCATACCAAGTGCAGATTTCGTTCTCTTCAATATGTCGTGACGTAATCGTAAAATTTCTGGATCTTTTTCAATTGACTCTTTAAAAAATAAAAATTGAAAATTACACTTGTCAGTCTTAAAAAATAAATAAATAGAAAATTGATTACTGTGAAATGTTTCTTCGTGTTTGGTTATTATTGGAAATGTAGAATCTGGAGAAAATGGTTGACAGACTTTCGGAATCATAATTGTTATATTTAGAATATCGTCTAGTATCATTATAATAAAATAAAAGAAACCATCTGGACTGTTTATATCAATATCTTTAATAAAAATGATTTTTGGTTCTTGTAACTCCATTTTAATTTCAAATATAGGAGAATTTTTCTCACATCTATAGTCTATTTCTTCGAGGATATAACGAATATTAAAAATTACAACGGTTCTCAATTCTTCGGCAATAACTTCATCAACATATTTCTGATATTCATGAAATGTAATACGATCATTTGGTGTCAGTCCTGAATAAATTGGATCTTCTAACAACTGCAAAATTAAAATTTTAAAGACAATTTCTAAGAAAAACCTACTTCAAGATAATATTCTCTTACACTTTTTATACTAATCATATCAGGATCGATCTTATCGAATTTTGAATTAATTAAATTAAATGTAAAATTATTTAAATTTATATTTTCTGTCACTTTTACATCCTCGTTTTTGGCTACTTCTAAAATCCATATTGGTATTTCTTCATCCGGAAAGAAATCATCGAGTGTTAATTGCAAATTAAAAAATAATTTCAAATTTGCTTTCATCGCTTTCGCAATTAAATTAATTGTTTCTAAACACTGTTGAAAACGTTTCTCCAATATCTTAGTTCTATCATCAGTGTTAAATAATGCTTTAGATTGATTATCTTTTCTGTCATATAATGGTATTTTTCCCCAACTTCTTATTGAATCTCGAATTGCTTGCAAATGATTGTGGGTCAATACAAGACGCGTATGTAAATTATTTACAATTTTGTATTCTTTTTCAATGTTTGATTTTTCTAGAGAAAAAAAGACCAAAATCAAAATTTAAATAAAAGGCAGTTTTGATTAATAAAAATTCTAATATTAACTGAAATTATTCCAGTTGTCTGTCTCTAAACTTGATTTTAGAAGATTATCAATCGCTTCTATTTCCTTTTTGATTAGAGCAAATTCTGATTTATGTATGTTATTATGCATATCATTGTACCATTCAGAGATTCGTGTTAATTTCAACCGTGCATCCTTCGATTTTTACGTTTTTTATTATTATTATTTATTTTATTTGTAATTTTGAATTATACTCACCCAAAGATGTGATTCCTTTTCAAAAAATTTATTTATTAATTCTGTATGTTCATAACCTAAATAATTAAGATTCTTAATATCCTTGAGCGCAGTATCCAACTTTTAAAAAAAATTGAAAATAAATTTCAGCTTATAATCAACTTAAAAATTCTATCAAATATATTCACCTCTATATCAAAATTAAGTAAAAGCTGATCATTCTCCTTCCGTAATAATGGTTTATTCATTCCATCGGTTATTTGCCTTGTTACTCGTCTTACCCATTTGTCATAGATTGTATGCTCAAATTTTTGTAAATGCTCTAGCATCTCATTCATTTTATCGAGGGTATATTGACCAAATTCATTCTGAAAAATACTAAAAATATAAATACTTTTAGATTATCTCTTTAAATATATCTGACAATAAATCTCCATTAAAATTTAATCAAAACACAAATTAAACTTACGGAAATTCTAAAAGATGAAAATCATTTTGTGGCGTTAGAATTCTATCTTTCAATTTTCTTGCCCATTGTATTGCACCAGATACTTTTGGATAATATGGATCGACTGGCAATCCCTATATAGATAACAATTATTCTTATTGTCAATTTTCTTACAACAATTTGACCATTATTAACATTTAAGAAAAAAAAATGAAAAACATTTGTATTTCATTTCAGGAATTTTATATAATTCATACCTCTACTCCATGTTGTTTGTAAATTGAATTGAATTCATCGAAAATAATTTTAACAGCATCTAACTCTTGGTCAAAAAGTACAGCTATATTCAAAATATAATCAATCACTTGTGGTTTTATTAATTCTCTATGCAATAGCGATGCACCGATATGTATCAATTGAATTGTTGAATTTAATTCGTGACAATCTTGGAAGGCTCTTTCAAATTGATTTGCCACTCGACGTTCCAATGTATCAATTTCTTCTTTAATCCAAAGCATTTCTTTTTCAGTTTCTTTTATATCAGCAGTTATATCTAATGGATTTATTTTAATATTCGATAGACCACGATAAAAATTTGTTGAATCTTCACTAATTTTTTGCATTTCTGCACTAATCAAACGACCTTTTATACCACCGATTTCAACTTTTTCTAAACGTACAAATTCGATTCCAGTCATAAAAGCTTGCTGTAACATTTCCAAACGATTCAAATATAAATCGACCCGACTAAAAATTAAATCTGGATTCCAGGACCAATCCTGAGCTGTAGAATTTGGTACCTTTTTGAAACTATCTAATCGACTTTTTAAATATTCGTAAGTTTTTCTAAAAATTTTGTCAATATTGAAAAAATCAAAAATTAAAATTAAAATTTGATTGAAAAACATAAAAAACTGGCTTTTAAATTATATAACTTATTTACTTGTAGTGTTGGAGTATTTCAATGTGCGGTTTTAATTTAAGATATGATTCTTCTAATTCACCTTGAAAAATTGAATCTGGATCAAGATTTTTCAAACTGTTATCAATTAAAGTGTTATTAATCATTCGAAATAGTAATGACATATTTTCTCTGGTTGGAAAATAAAGGGAATTCGACCACAAAAGACAAACATTTAATAGTAATGGTGTTATTAACGGTTTGCATTCATCAAAATCTGAAGTATCCAATTTGTCAATTATTTTTTTCTAAAAATTAAAAATAAACATTAAAAATTATTCATATATTTTTTACAGATTTAAACAATAATAATTTACCAATGGTAACAAATATAATGTAATATCTCTTGCTTCCAACAAATTTTCTAAAGCGATTTCATTCATTTGTCTAAATCGCCGTAAATACACTGAATCAACTTTCTCTAAAATAAATCCGATCGTTTTAACTTTTGAATCAGTTAATTGCTCATTAATGAACTCTAAATTTTCTAATCTTGAATTCCATGTGTCGAAAAGTTTTTGTGGTCCCTCGTATGTGTCACTTTCCGAATTTATCGCATTCGGTCTATGTTCAATGTGTGCACGAACAACTTGTTCCCAATTTATTACAATCGATTCTATGGAATGTTTTAAATCAAAATCAAATCCTGATAAATCTCTAAATGAAAAGTAAATAAAACATATAAGAATGAAAAAATTGTTTCAAAATTTTTTTAATATTTTCTTTCAATACCCTTTAGCTATTTTCGGTGCAATTTTCATTATTTCATCGATTGCAATCGGCATCGGCAATATTGTCTTATTGATCATGGCACCTTTTATTTCAACGATTGCATTACGTAAATTTTGAGTTTCAGATTTCATTTCATTCACAATAACCGATGTCCAACCAGTTTGATTATCGGGATTACTCAACATTGGATAGAATACATTATCCAATAATGATGATAAACTATCAAGAATGTTTGGTAATAAATCGCCAATCAAAAGGACCTATGTATAAATGTAGATTTTATTGATTTTCATAAGGAATATAATTTTTTTTTTTAATAAGCAATTCAGTTTAGGATATATATTTTATATATTGAGATAAATTTTTTACCCTGAAAAAATTTTCTACTGTAATTGTTGTCGGCATATTCCTTCTAACGAAGTAAACAATTTTATTTTTAGTTTTTTCTGGAAATTCATGTGAAGCTGTTAGCATACCGGCTGCATTCAATGTGAATATTAAACGTTCTTGATATGATTCTTTCAAAAATCCTATTATAACCTCCTATACATTATACATATAATATAAGAAAATTTTAATTAAATTTTCAATTTACTAACCAATAAATAAAAGAACATTTCATAAATAGAAAATTTCAACGATAAAAAGAAAAATCATTTTTCTTTCTTCCTTTTTTTTTTCTATCAAACCTTATAATTGTTTTGTCGTTATTTACATAAAAGAAAATCTTTTTAAATTTTAAGAACTCAAAAAACCTAATTTAGATAAAATATTCTAGACAAATAAAAAATAAAGAAAAAATTTATCATGATTGCTCATTCTTACAAACAAACATTCTTTTATGTAAATATATTTTCTTGAAGGATATTTTACAAATTTACAAATTTCATTTTCAGGTCATCGAAAAATTAGCTGTTATCATTTTGTACACATTACATAAATCTAAATGTCTAGAATACCGTTAACAGCAGACATTCAAAAGAAAATTAAATTATATTATATTACGCGAACCAATTTGTTTTTATTTTAAAAAAAAAAATTTTTTTTGTACTTTTCAGTATGTGTATGTGAACAATACTGCACATGAATATATTTTAATATCATCAATTCCAAGTGATTGTTAGCACATTATGTGCCGTCGTAAGCCATGACCTGTTTACCTTTTACAATTGGCTACTAAAAATATTACATTATTTCATAATATTGTTTTTGTTTGTTGTCGTTTTATTTTCATTTTGATTTTTCATCGTCGTCTTTGCGTTGTGGGTCGTTCCATAAAATTTTTCATAATACACTGTACTTGTATATGTGTATGAAAAAATGAATAAAAATTGTAATTTGTTGTCTGGTAAAGTAAAAATTTCTTATTACTTATAAATTTACTGTCATGACCTTGCTTTTAAAAGTGTGTCACTACAATAAATAAAAATCGTTATACTTTTAAACCCTAATACAATACAAAAATTTGTACATTGCAGTAGTAGACATATGTAATTCAACAAGACCAAAAAACAAAAATAAAATTTATTTTTTTTATATATTTGTACGTACATACACATGTATTAGTACTAAAGAAAGAAATTTTGTGTTATAGTTATACATACATGAAAAATGTTTTGTAAAATGTATAAAGGATATAAACAGGATAATATATAAAGGTATACATAAACGTATACGTATATAGAATGTTGTGTGGTTATTTTTATTGACAACTTTAGTATGTCTGACATGGTTACAAAACAGTGTCTATAATAAAATTTTAAATTTGACTATTCGTATGTATAAGTAGATATTACACATAATTTTATCGACTAATATATACAAGTATTTTTGTGTGTTAGCAAACATGGTAAATAGCTCTTTTACTAACTTTGAATCGATGACTCTGTATTTGGCAACAGAAAATCATACATTAGAAATTTCTATGTCAATTCATGTACATGTACTTATGCATAAACGTGTTCATTTGTGTACACATAACAGAATAGAAGGTACATACTCGTATATGCATAGGTATAAAAGTGTACGTGCTGTAATATTGTTATATAGTTGTATATACCTTTTATATTTAAAATAGCGTAAAACTTGTACGACTAACAATGTTACATGGAAAAAATAAATTTAATTTGCATATTGTAATAATTATAATTAGGAATAAGCTAACCCCCTTTAGAATGTGTTGTGCATGTGGTGTTTAATTTGAGCAAGTGTAATGAAAATCAAAAAATTGTATATTGGAACAATGACGAAAGCAAAGAATATTATTGTGGAGTATGAGACAAAATTGATGACTATACACAGACGGTTTCTGGTATTATAAAACCTAAATATGACCCCTAAAAGCCTTTTTGAAATCGTATGTTTTTTTGCTTTTTTTTTTTTTTGTTTCATGTCACCATGACTATTATTACAATTACATTATTATTATTATGTGTTATTTGTCATTTATTTCAGTCTGAGTATTCGTTCGTATATAATTTTGTAATACACACATACATACACATTCTGTAAATATACAAACAAATAATTATTTGCCATTTTATATTAAAAAAATAATCAAGTCAAACCTTAAAGCGACATTACACACCATATGTACTTACATACATATAAAGAAAAATATCTGTTCATCACATGTATGTATGTATTAGGGTAGGATTGTAAGTATAGTATGTTGGGTTTGCACGATTTCATTTCAAAAATGAAATCACACTAAACTGTTTCATAGCACCATCGCGTTTATTCTTTTTTCTTTACATTTTTCGATGGTTTAATAATAATTTTTATTTTAATTTCCTTTTTTCTCTTGAATTGTGGTTTTATATAAAATAAAATGAAAAATTATATACAAATATTGTGTATACATATAATACTGTGATCAAAATATAAGGTGAATTTTTCATTTAAATTTCTCGGGTGCTCATGAAATCATGAAATTATTTTTTTGTATGTTAGTGGCACTGTCTTTGACATCTTATCTATTTAGAGAGCTTCATGTCAATATATAGCATTCAATTGCTTTAGAGCTGAACGTATTTTTGTAAACAAACAAAAGTGAGTTTCTCGATTTTTACTATATGCCTGATTTTTGTTGAAAAAAGAATTTGCATTAAATTTTGTTTGCAGAATGAAAATGTCGATTCACACCACCATGCGACTCCTGGCTGTTTAAGCAAACTCGAAAGATCTCTGGGAATGAATGTCGACTCGTCGAAAAAAAATATATTTAAGGCAATTTCAAAAAAAAAAAAAAAAAAAAAAAAAACACTACTTCTCTGACTGTTTTCAAGATTAAAAAAACCGTGTATCTCACAGGAAGTACTTTGAAGTCGATTAAATTAATTTGAAAGAATAAATAAAGATCCTTACATTTTAAAAATAAATTCATTTTAATTATGATCACAGTAGTATAACTATACACATAATAACAAATGCCATAAAGATTTAATCATACAAGAAGTTTCTGCTATTTTTTGATTTGAACTATAATAATAATTTGAAATTTTAACTGTAAAACGAAAATAGCAAAATTTATATAAGTACTCGTACTTATATACCAAAGTTTTATACTCTGTGATAGTAGAGTGATATTACAATAATTAATCATTTCACCAATTGGCATATGGTATCAACATTTTTAATTGTAAATTTTTACCATCCACCATTATAAATGTATTCCACATTAACCGCATATATAATATAGAATATTTTTTTTATAATAAATATGATATGTCTTTATACATAATTTTTTTTAATGTATGCTGTACATGTATTTATATTTTTGCATAATATCTACTATGGAATAACTAGTACAAGCGTACAAGTAATATTCATATATTTATTGAATAAAATTAATATCATTATAAACTTATATATAAGTTATTTGTATAAATATGCATGCAAAATTATTAAATATAAATTTAAATATAAACGATTATATGTAATGTTGTATAGAACAATAAATATTCAGAGAATTAAATAATTTAAATGTTATATTATAATGTGTACATAAGTATGTATCCAAAATTCGATTAAAAATTTATTATTGCGGTTAAATTATCATTTTGAGGTCATGATCGTACTCGTACATCGTACCAATCGTACACACCTCCATTATTTATTCATTCATAAATGTAAGTAAGTGTAACCTATGTGTATGTATATAGTTTATGCACACACAAATAAATAATTAGATATGCTTTTTTTTACATTATGTCCTTTTCATCCCTATTTCATTCGAAATTTATTCGATTATATAGCAATTTCAAAACTAAATCAAGAAAAAATCTTGTAATCTTGAAATCAAATTCATTTGAAAATTGAAAATTTAATAAATATAGTAAGAAAAACAAAAAAAAAACCTTAAAATAAGCAAACAACCAAACCTTATATTCTTCGGTACTATAACATTTTGGCCATACATGTGATTTTAATCGAAGAGATTTTATAAGATAATTTGATATTATATCAATACAAGAACCTTGTGATGATTGTTTTGATTTTGCATCTGGATCGCTTTCTGCCATTTTATTTTGAAATGATAATTTTCATTAGAATTTCAAAATAATTTATTTATCATTTAGTCTTCTTATAAATAATTATTTGTGAATATCACAAATTGTATTAATACTGAATCTATTAAATTCGAAATTAATTAATTATTATTCGATTTCGGATCCTATATTTTTTTTTTAGTTTAATTACTTTAAATATTTTGAATTATTTTTGTAAATATAAAATTTTTTTCATTTGAATTTGAATATTTTTACAATCCTTTTTTATCAAAGCACACTTTAATAGAGAGAGAAAAAAATTTTTTTTGTTATATAATAAAGTTGCGTCTACACAGACAACCAAAAAACAAATGTAGCGTGACAATATGACGTCTGTTGTAAAAACACAAATTATTATCTGTCGTTTGTGGTCAATTAAAATTCAAATCGAAATTTTTTATGTTAATTTTTTTTCCAAATTATAGTAATATAAGACAGAAGTTCAACGGTCTAAATCGATTTGTTGTTAAAAAAATGTATTCAAGAATTTTTCTTAATAATCGCATATTTAATGAAATTTTTTTCTACAGTTTATCATTTTTAATTTTTTTTTTTCTCACATTTTATATGAATCCTCCGGAAAATGTGATACACAAGATCAAGACATTTGACTTTTTTTTTCTAATAGTCAAGTGTACGAGTGTATACTTCATTCATTGTTGTAAAATTTCAGAAAAAAAAATGTGTTTTTTTTATTTATACATTAAATAAAATGAAATAAAAAGTTTCATGCAAAATGTTACCCGAACTTATGAAAGCATAAAATATAACGACAGTCATTTTCTTTTATTAAACATTTTCTTTGCTCATTCATTATTACTATTATTATTCCCTGTAAGTACACATTGTAATTTTTGATTTTTATTTTTCTAGTTTTTTTCAATTTTTTTCTCTCATTTTTTTTGTATTTTTGATTTCGGTTTTTTCATTATTTGAATCTATGCTTACATTACGGACTGTAAAATATATATATATTTTTTTGTTGTGGTTGAAATTGTGCAATTTTTATCATCTACAAACAATTTACTCTTTAAATTAGAATATAAAATATAGTTATCAAGAATGATGAAATACTTATGTAAATGTGGAACGTTTAGAATGAAGAAAACATTGACAATATACATGGAAATACTTGAAGTGGATAAAATAAAAGAAAACCAAAAAATCAGTAACGGAAATCATGGAAAATACTCAGTTATATTTATTTCGAAAATGAAATAAGAATTATTTGCAATAAAAAAGAAACTTAAAATTTATCTACAGAACATACATACACATGTATCTGTAGCAACTATATACAAAAAAATTACTATTTAGCATTGTATATATGTATGTAACTGTAGTTATGTATAGTTGTGATTGTACAACAAAAAATTATACAATACATTCTCTTTTCCTTTTTTTATCAAAGAATAATCTTTTAGCCAGGAGATTTATTTGTATTTTTATCATTACAAAAATTGTTTTTCTCTTAGCGTAATCTAGTCCCTTTTATGTTTTTATTTTTTTACTTTTCTTTATTTGATTCGTGTAAATTCTTTTTTTTTTTTCATTTTTAGTTTGTTTGTTTTTGTCCTCTATTTAGTTTTTCAAAATAAAAAAAACAAAAATTGTTTCTATTTCTTCAAATACTGAATATTATTAAATTTCAGAAATATATTTTTCAAGCAATGTAAGAAATGTTATTGAATTACCAACAATTTTAACATATCTATTTATGAATGGAGCATATGAGCAAATTTAAAATGTAAAGTGATTTTCCGTCTTTGTCATGTGCACTGTTCGTAACAGAGAGAAAATCAACTTTTTTTTGTGAACAGCGAAAATACGAGTACACATGATGTGTAGAATACCAATAAAGAAGAAGGGCAAGGAGCAAGTATTAAATGTTGTTGGTCGATTTTCCGTGTTTTGTCTTGTACTTTATTCGTAACAGACAGAAGGTACTGGTATAGGTACTATTATAGTCAATGACCTCCACTGCTCGTGAGTATGTGTAAGGGGGAAGGAGCAATTATAAAATGTTGTTAGTTGATTTTTCGTGTTTATCATATATACATATAAAAGTCAGATAAAATAACAGATTTTAAAATGGAAAGTAATAAGTTTCTCTTTTTAAGTGAATGTTGTTTGTAGGTTACATTTTTTTTTAGCTTCAATTTTTGTTGTTGTTTAGTTTTTGTTTTTGTTTCGTTTTTTTTTCATTTAAACTTAAACTTAGTACACTTGATCAAAGATTACATTCTAAATTTAAAACATAATCTTAAATACATAATGATATTTATGGCTGTGTATAAACATTACATTATATTTACATTTCAAATACATTACATATATACACAGAAAATAATACATATTATGTATAAAGTTTGTATAACGAAATGAATAATGCAAATAGATGTACATAACAATTTGCATATATTTATTATTTATTTATTTATTATTTTTTGTGTTGTATTATTTAAATAAAATGTATTTTGCTCTATAAACATAAATTTTGTTAGTATGTACGTACATGCATACTTATTTACAAATAAAATACTAATTTTATGCTTAAATCATATCCTTATATTATTAGATATTATTTTTATTTTCTGATTTTGATTGTTTGTGTGTATAGTGTACGTATACCAACAATATTCATTTGCATATTATCTACAAATTTATATGTACATTTATATGTATTTTATACATACATATATAGAGTAGAAAAAATATGAAAGTTTATTTCTTTAAAATGAATCCCTTTTTGCTCTATAATATACCGTGCATACATTTGATATACTCATGTAATATTTAAGGATATTATTTGAACACATTATATGTTTTAAATGTATTTTTATATTGTTTAAAAGTACATACATCCCTATCCCTAAATACATACATACGTATGATGCTGTATATGTACATAATATGTGCGTGCGTATATATTCCATTTCATTTGATCATTAAATTTGGTTTTTCGAAAAACCAAAAATTGTATACAGTATCATTTTCGTTTTATTATTTTTGTTGTTATGGGAAGCTTTTTAAAAGTTGACCAACATTATTATTATTATTATTATTAGGTCTATTATTTTTTCCAAACTATAAATGCAGTCAAAACTATAATACAAATGAACACAAAATTAACTTTTTCTTTTTTCAAATCTCATAAATACCCTTATCTCTGTATGCCCACTAAAATGCCTCTATAACTGAAGTAAAAAAAAAATACAAAAAAAAACTTAAAAATAAATACAATCATACATAAATATATATGTATATATATATAGGGACTGTACGAATATATGCATGGTACACAACTATAACCGTACAACAGAAGTCAGTGAAGCATAATTTTGTGACCTAATTCTCTGATTTTCAGAGTTATTTTTTTTTCTATACGTACATCCTCCCCATCTACTACTATATTTTGGTTTAATTCCTGATGTATTTTTTTTTCTCCTATTGTATATGTATGTACGTACCTACATATGTATACAAAGTTAATTCCTTTTCGACGTTATGTTTTTTGTATACTAAAATACGATCCATTTTGTACTTTGCTTTATTTTGATTTTATTTTATTTTTTTATTTTTCGAAACTTTATAATCAAACTTGAAAATACAAAACAAAAAATAACAAATTTTTCTCATTAATATGAATGGCATATCCGTTATTTAATTTTGAAAATTATTTTGCCTGTCGATTAAAATTCAATCGTTTGAAATTTCTCATTATTCTCCATCGAATAGCTAAGCTTTGAATATTTGTACATAGAGTATTTGTACTGTCGTAGATATGTACATATTATAATCACCTTATAAATAGATTTTGTATATACCTACATACCTATAGGTATAATTTTGAATTTAATTTACTCTCATACATAATTACTCGTATGTATGTATATCTGCATTTTCATATTATGTATTTTTCGATAATAAAAACTCACACAAATCAATCAACATTTATATAAGTACATTTATTTCGATTCCTTTTTCTAGCATTTATACTTTACTCTGTACTATACTATTATATTATCATCTATTGCCATATTACCATATACACGTTATGTACATATTATTCATTATCCTTTCATTAATTCCATTATTTTGTATATTTAAAAGCAAAATTTTGTTTATTTTCATTTTAGTTTTTCTTTTTTTTTTTTTTGAATATCCTTTATAATAAACCACGAATAGGCCAAACAATCAGCTATTCATTCGTTTATCGTTCTTTCATTCAATTTATTCATTTTCATTATTTCATTCAATTTTATTTTTGCTTTATTTTTACTTAGTCATTTTCTTGTTGTTTTGTTTTTTTCTATATGTTCACATGAACAATTTAAATCGGTGCTATATATGTACGCTATTATGTATATCCACTATATAGTAGTACGATAAAGTAACAAAACAAATCGAAATCAACAAAAGGACATTATAGATCCAGTGTAGAGCAGAGTATATACTCCAAAGATGAAAAAGAAAATGCAATTGTTTGATCAATATATCGAATTGTTAACTTTGTTTTTCAAATAAAACAAAACAAAAAAAAAAAAAGAAAACAGAACAAAAAATGTAAAAACAACAAAAATTCTTTTGATTCCTGAACGAAATGAATGAATGAACGAGAATTAACGAATCTCTACATGGATATAACAATATAATAGTTCTGAAGTATTATAGTAGATATACAAATGCATAAGCATAATTGATTGGTTTGGTTGGTAGTAGTTCAGTCCAGTCAGTCATTTTAGTATGAGACCAAATATAGCTAAAAAGAAGTCTCTGGATATTCATTTCATTAAAAATCAAAGGATAAAATTTATATATTTTTTTTTGTTTTTTGAAAAAAAAAAGTATAAAAACAAAGATAAATTGACTACATACTTACACGTACCTCTATCTAACTAAATATAGATTTATCTCTATAGAGTAGCTATAGAAAGATAAATTCTGCATTTTCGTGGTACAACTATCTGTATACTGTAATCGTTCGAAACAATATCAAAGAATCGTTGAAAGTTAATTTTGTTGATTTTAATTTATTTGTATTTTGTGTTATGCACATACATACATATATTGTGTATCTCTTGTGAAAATTTGTGAATTTAGTTTGTAGCTGTGTTAAATTACAAAGACGTAAACACAATGTGTGTGCTGTATATATACAAGCATATATGTATACTGTTGAAGGTGAAATATTATTTTATTGAAAGTTGAAAGGAAAATTTTCATTTATTGCTTTTCAAATCTACGTAAGTATACTTGTATAATATAGAAAAATTAAAGATTTTTGATTCAATTTATTTCATTCTATATTACTATTTTTTTTTTAATATATTTTTTTTTTTCTGTATTTTCCAAAATTGATTTTGATTTTGGAAACTGAATTTCAGCAACAAATTAAATACCAAAGCATACACAGAGTAGTACGTTTTACCAAATGTATTGACATAACACTCTATAATTTCGACATTTTTGTCTTTCATTTATTGTTTTTGTAATATTTTCCAGTAAAAACAAAACATCTGGGCCATACAAAAATTATAAAATAGTAATGGCTACAGCACACAATTTAAAAAAAATGAATAATGATGAATTTATATACGATGACAGTGAAGATGATTCGATGACATTAGAACTGATTGGTAAATATACGTTAGCAACATGGCATCTTAAAAATAATGATATTTGGACAAAAATGTTAACAAACAGTAAATATAAAGTAAGATTGTACTATAAGAATACACTACTACTACTAATCGTATTTCTTTGTATTTATTAAATATCATTAAAACAAAAAATTTCTAGTTCATTATTTTAGATTGGATAAATAATACTCATAATAAGAATCATCGAATATTGATAATGAAATTTGATTCGATCGATCATATCATAATACCATCATTTATATTCAATAAAAATAATAATGATAATATTGAAAAATCAATATATTTCATTAAAAATGAATTAGTAAATATATCTGTAAGAAATTTTCATCAACAAATTATAATTGGTAACGTATCAAATTCAAAAATGTTAGATTGTTTAATGATCCTCTATAAGGAGATCATTTATCCGTTATTAAATAATTATTGTGAAAATGAAAAATTTATACCAGATATCGTTCAAAAGGATATACAAGTGAAATCTTTAAAATTGAAAAATACTTTAATTGAGGTAAATTTTTTAAAACTTACACATAATACTGTACAGTTTATGATTTAAATTTTTATCCTTGTATACATATAGAGTTAATGAAGTTTTACAACGTAAATTAAATTATTAATGATTTATTTTATTGAAAAATAAATTTCTAATGAAATTTGATTTCAGATAAAACAGATTTCTTCGGAAAACACTATCCTATCGCGGACAATATCAAGTAGTTTAATATTTGACTTATCTTCAAAAATTAAGAATGGGTAAGTAATTCAGCTGAGTATTTTTTTTTATTTTTTGACTTCTATGCACTTCAAGATTTAATAAAGGAAACTAATTTGTAATTAATGTCTTGTCTTTGTAAAAACAAAAAAAAATGTAAACTTTCTGTTTTGCTTTGACATAAATGTATGTAAAATGGAAATTCTTGTATGAATATGAATTCATAAAATCATAAAATGTTTTTTCATTTTCTTATCTGTTTGGAAATACGAATCCACATGATAATGTAGAATACTACTCGTATTATCGTAGTGTATACTATATGTACTATTAGAGTCGATAACCACCACTACTCGATAGTCTAAAAAAAGGGAGGAGCAAGAAGTAGTAAATTTTGTTAATTGATTTTCCATGTTTTTTCATGCACAACATTCGTAACAGAGAAACAATCGAATTTTTCTGAAAAGTGAAAATACGAGCACACATGATGTGTAGAATGCTAATAGAGAAGAGGAGAAATTAGCAAGTAAAAAATGTTGTTAGTTTATTTTTCATGTTTTGCCATGTACACTTTTCGTAACAGAGAGAAAATCAACTTCTTCTGAAAAGTGGAAATACGAGTACACATGATGTTTAGAATACTAATTTTACTATCGTAGCGTATACTATAGATACTGTTGTGGTCAATAACCTCCGCTACTCGTTAGTATAGTATATAGAAAGGGGAGGAGCAAATAGTAAATGTTTTTAGTTGATTTACCGTATTTTGTAATGTACACTATTCGTATTTCACTGAAAAAATTCTTATATGAATAAAGGTTTCCTTTAATTATCTTAGCATATTTTTCTGTCTATTATTCGTATATTATTGACACATTTATTTACCGATTTTTTTTTTCTTATGTAACGCAGTGAAACACCAAATATTGATGAAAATATCAAGAATAAAATTGAAGGAATGGTCATAATATGGATAACGCAAATACATAACGCATTAAATATGACAGTTTTCGATGATAATGATATCGATATCGATAATAATTTGTTACCAACTGATGAAATAGCATTTTGGAATAATAGAGATTCAAATTTACGATACATCAATAAACAAATATGTTCATTATATACCAAAGAAACATTAAAAATTTTAAATTACATGAAATCAACAGTATATACAGAATCATTTAATGATACATTCAAGAAATTAATAAGTGGTCTGTATGAAACAAAAGATATTTGTTTATGGTTAAATCCATTACAAAAATATATTAAAGAATTAAATGATAATGATTTTATTAAATCAAAATTAGATATAAAAATTATAATTCATTTAATTAATTTGATATCGATCAATTCACGATATTATAACACACAAAAAATTCTAAGATTATTAAAATCTGTATGTAATTTGTTATGCAGAAAAGCAATGAATGATTTAAATTCTAACGAAATGAAAAAATTTGATAGAGTTGATGAAAATTTACAAAAGATCACAGTATTTTTGGAAATATTTGAATACTTCATGTAAGTATAATTGAATGGATAAATTGTATACAAATACATATTTGTGTCAGTTATAAGAAAAAAAGTACTTAATTGGAATATTCAAAGTATTTTATGTCAGATGTATTTTTTTTTTGTTTTCTTGAATTATACAATTTTTTTTTTTCTAATTTCCTGTCAAATTACTGAAATTTAAAACTGGTCAAAAATATGAAAACAAAAAAAAAATTCATGAAAATTTCATTTTAAAAACTTTTTCTTACTTATGTATATTCACTCATATAAATTTTACATTTATATAAATATGTACGTCTATTCTTAAGCACACTTCTAAATATCACAATTAATTAATTTTAAATTTTTTTTCTTTAATATTTCTTTTCTTTTTCATGTATTTTTGTTTTATTTATAGAAAGGAAATCGATTCATATAAAAACCAAAATACATCTACAATCGAATCAAATGGTCAAAATTTGAAAATTATTCGCAGTAGTAGTAGTAGCAGTAGTAGTAGTAATTGTACAACGACATTTAAATATGAAAATCAATGGAATAGTTTTCGTAATGAACAAATTTGTGATAAATTGCATAAGTTTATCGTTAATTTAGAAAATTTAAAAGAAATTTTCACTCGAGCATCATGTTTTCATGATTTAAAAAATTTCGAAATAACTGGAAATAGAGGAAAATATTTTACAAATCGAATTAGACAGGTATAAAATCTATATATGTACATAGATACTCGATTATGTACTACATACTTATTAGATAGTTTTCTTTTGTTATTTATATTCAACTAACAATAAAAATATGTATAATGTATATAATACGAATATATGTATATAAGTACGTATTATTTTCTTTATTTCATTTTCTCTTTACGTAATTTAAAAGTTTGTTAGTTAGTTAGTTATTTAGTTAGTTAGTTAAAAAAAAACCAAAACATTAGAAAACAAAAAAAATATTTTTGGTTACCATTTTAAAATGAAATTTTAAACTTTTTTAATTTCAAAATAATGAAAAATAAACAAAAAATCAACATAATGGTCATATAAACCAATTAAAAAAAAAAAAAAAACATTAACATCAAAATAAAAACCATATAATCTCTACTATAATATATTTATCAACTAATATACATTTTTATGCATACATATACATATACATACATATATATATACTAATCGTATGGCATTTTTAGATTCTTAAGGAATTTGAAAAAGTTTTCGAAAAATGGGGTAAATCAGATAATTTAAATTTTATGAATACAAAAACATTCAATTATTGTGAAAAAATTGAAATTCAAAATAAATTTCAAATAGTAAAACAAAAAGAATTTATCAAACACTCTGAGATAATTGAAAAAAAGATTGAAACTATTTTAATCAGAGCATTCGAAAATTGTTCAAATGTTGAGCATACTGTTAAGGTAATTGTGTGATTTAAGATTTAAATTAATTTTTATTTTATTTTTCAGATGGTACTAGATGGTATATAGTATACAATTGCACATTATACTAAAGTACCTACATACATACATATATGTATATAGATATTTATTTCGTTTTCAAAGAAAATTTTAAAGAGAAATATTTGTTCGAATACATTTTTGTACTCATACATGATGTACATCAATTTAGTCATGTGTACACAAGTATTCATATAACATACATACACTCGTATACATTCATTTCTTTTGTCGAATTAAACGTAAAATTTTATTCATGCACTATATTATTCATTTTATAAAATTTTACAATAAATTTTCATATCTCTGTATATAAATATATTCTCATATATATATGCATATCTATCTATATCTATCTATCTACATATATAGGTGTATATATAATGTGCAATGTATATTCAATTATATCCTTCATTTTTTATAAATTTTTCTACATTTTTTATTTGTTTAACTTTTTTGTATATATATATTTTTTTTTTTAGTTAGCAATAATGTCAGAAAAATTTCTACAAAAATTTTCAATGCATCAAGTTATATCAGTTATACAAAAATATGTACTAGAACATTTTCAAAATGATCTAAATCAAGTAGAAGAGCTATTCAATTCAATTGAAAATGAATTTAATGAGCATAATATTAAAGGAATATCAAGGATACAAAAAATTATAAATAAAAATTTTTCATATATATCTGGTTATATGATGTATTTAAAAAAATTACGTGAACGAATAAATCAACAAATGGGTTCAATTAAATTTTTATATAAATTTTTGTAAGTATGTATGTATATAACTCGTTATACATACTATCTACATAATAAATGTAGTATATATAGTATATATATATTAATTAATTAATATACTTGTGTCAATATTTGCGAATTTATTTTTATTTTCATTATTATTATATTTTCTTCCTTTTCTTTTTTTTTTTCTTCATTTTTTTAGAAATATTTTCAATGATATTGAATTATCAGCTAGTAATGATGGTAATAATGGTAATGATAATAGCATTAAAAAATATGAAAATTTCATGAATATACTTGATAATATGGAAAAAAATCTACTCAAAAATTTCGATATTAATGTAATAAAAAAAACAATTATAAAAGAATATTTAAATGAATTATGTATATTGAAAAATTCAAATAATAACAATAATAATAATAATAATAATTGTAAATTAATTGAAATTAATATACCAAAAAAATTTGAATGGTTTTTAAATGAAATTAAATATTTACAACATATGAAAATAATTATTGACGATAATGATGAAAATATTATATCAGAATATTTTATATTGAAAGATGATTATTTAATGAAAAAATGTATATTATTACAAATTGAAGATTATTACAATTCAATATATTCAAATATACATTTTTATGAATATCAAATTATCGAAAATGAATTAAAAATGATTGAAGATGTTATTGAGAAATGCTCAAAAACGTTTACATGGAAATCGAATGGTAAAAAAAAAATACTTTTATTATTTTGTTGTATTAATGCAAATTCATATGTAATTTGATCACCTTTTGTGAAGCACTGTTTAAAAAAAATATTCAATGAACTTAAATATAAGAGATAATTTTTATTCATTAATTATTTTTCTGTGTCCATTTTATAATTTTTTTTTTGTAGTATTAAGTATTAATGTGCACATAATCTCATTAAAATTTGTTTTTCATTTCATAAGTGATTAATATTAAAAATTATAATCTACAGGAAATGAACACACATTTATTTTCTTTTCTTTTCATATGAACATACATATTTATATTTATTTTGTTTGTATTCATTCATAATTATTTTTGTTTTGCATGAATATATCCTTTCAATCTTAAATTCAACTTATCAAAAGTACGTATACCCTATATACTGTGTATAATATTCAAAAAAATAAAATTATTTTATTTTTTTTTTTCCAGATATCGAGTCTCTACGGAAAATTTTATCTACAATTAAATCATTTAATTTACGTATTAATATGATTCATAAAAATATCGATAATTTAATTAAATACATTCATGAATGGAGTAAAAAATCATTACATAAAGAATATTTAAATCGTAAAGGTTTATTAAATACTCATCACAGACGTAAAATATTTATAAATAATTTACTTAAATTTCCGGAATCTGATAATGTTATTAATTTTATATTAATTAAAAATTTTCAATTATATTTCAATTATCATAATGAAGATGATATTGATTTATATGAAAATTCAATAATTTTAAACAACAAAATTGATGAAAATCATTTTATTTGTTTGGTAAAGTATACTTTATTTATGTAGCTATGTGCAAACAATTAGGAATTATCATGCCTAGGATAGTAGGTACATATATTATGATTTTTCTTATATATGAAAAATACAAAGATTTTTTTAAAAATTTGTTGGTAAGGATAATCGTTACAAAACTTGTCAAAACATGTATAGCTTACAAAAAATTTATAAAAGTAATGATTATCCTTTACCAGAAATTTAAAAAAAATATATATAATATCTACTCTATTACATAGGAAAAAATAAAAATATTATTTTTCTGGGAAATCGTTTCTAATTGACTGCATATTGCTGTTTATTCAATATTTATACAAAATTATTGCAAATTTTTTTTTTTTTATTAATTATATTCATTTATTTATTTTATTCATTTCATTTTTGCGTTTTAGAATGAATTTCTTTCGGCATATCCACCAGATCAAGCTCTAATTTATGGATATTATACGAAATTCATTTATAAATTACTTCAAGATGAAATTTTGTTAACAATTCAAATAAGGTTTGATAAATTGTTTTTTTTTTATTGAATTTTAATGATAATAATAAAAATAAAATAGATTACTTATAAATAAATAAAAATGAATAAATACAGCATACGTATTTATCATCCTTAACTAAATTTTCATCTAACTTAGATCGTTATCATTATCATCATCATCATTATCATCATCATCGTCATCTTCATCAACATCTTCATCATCATTACCATTATAAATTTAGAAAAATAAAAATAAAAATAAGTATATAATAATTTATTCTCGATTTTAAAAATAAATTTTTCTTCTTTTCTTTTGTTTCTTTTTTCATTTCATTCAACTAATTTTTTTTTTTAATTTTAATTACGAAGATTAAAAGGACGATTTATTCGAAAGGTAAAAATAATAAACGAATGAAAAAATTATAACAAATACAAAATATAAAAAAAAAAAAATAAAAATGTGTATTTTTTTATTGTTATTTTGTTTTGCTGTAAAATATTTTAAAATTAAAACTAAAGCAATTTTTTTAAGCTTTAAAACATGTTAATGTTTTATCATTTATTATTATCTTTTTAACTTTATTTATAATATAAATATACGAGTATTATATATGTGTGTGTATATATATATCTGTACATCTACACTATATAATAACTGTGTAGAGACCACTAAAAATTACATACAATAATGAAGGAGAACAGCAGATAATAAATAAATCCGAAATAAATTCAACACTGTATATGTATAACATTGATAAGGAAATAAAATACATATACTCTACTACCATCCATTTATATACGATAACAACTATATTATAAATGAAAATAAAAATGATACACATGCATTTTAAAAGTATAGATATATGTACGTTTATGTGGATGTGTGTATAAATGTGTGTAGCAGCAAGAGAAAATGAGACACAAAATAATGAAAAAAAAAATAAAATAAAATAAAATAAAATAAATGAAAACAAAAATCAATACAGAAATACTATATATAGATGTGCGGTTAAACATTGCATATAGATTCTGTACATTAATCATGGGACAGGTAATCCGGATTTATATATGTATTCTCAAATACGATAAAAGGACGATATAATAGTAATTTAATTTAGTGTTCATTTATATTTTTATGTATACATTTTTTTTTTATTTTAAATGTATGTGTGTGTATGTGTATAACCATAAAAGATTACAATCATATGTATGTATATGTATATGCATCCTATATATGTATGTATGTATTTTTTACATAATAAAACCTATTGTATCGAAATATTGTGAAATTGTTAAATATATAAATTATAGTGGTTTCAAGTCGATTATTTAAAAATTGATTCTTTTCAATGAAAGAACTGTTATTTGTTACATTATTTTTATTTTGTTTTTTTTTTTTTTATTTTCTCTTTTTATTAGGTACATATTTTTTTTTTTCTTTTTGTCATTCAATTTATTCCTGTGTAATTTATCTCTTCGTTGAATATTTTATTATCTTATGTACTCGTATACTACTTATATTTTTTTCATTCACTATATCATCCTCTCTTGTATTATATATATACACAATGAACAGATAAAATCCTTTAAAAATACGATTTTATAAACTCTATGTTTTGAAATGAATTAAGGTATACGTAGACAAAGATGAAAATTGTATTTTTTTTTTAATTTTATTTTTTTCTAAACATTTAATTTGATTTAATTTTTTTCGAAATGAATAAATTATAATAAAATATATAGAAAACGCATTAAGAATTATACACTGCAGATACATTTAGCAAGAGATCCGGTTTAATTCATTTTCACATACACACATACAATTGGAAATTTTTATATTTAATAATTAATTATATTTTACTTTATAACAGAACGAATATTTCTATTTTAGTTTCTATATTTCATTCTTATATTAGCATTTAAAAGAAAAATACTCTGAAGAATACTATGTGATCATTTCAAGAAGAGGAATAATTTGTAGAAAATTCTTTACAATATTTTCGTACATTTATTGCTTACGACGTGTGTATGTTATGTAATGTAAATAAATGAAATATATGTGGATTACATGCATTTTGATATAAATAAAAGTCAATATAGTTAGATATATGCATACATAATATACACTCATACTACCGTACTCGTATAAATAATATCTGAAAGTGTAATAACACATTTTGAAAATTTTTATATTCATGTACTTTTGCATATGTTTTCTGTGAGAAAAATGCTTACACTAATAAATAAGTTTGTATGTTATATTATGTGTTATATACTCGTATGTATGTACCTACATGTGTCTTTATTTGAATTGTAAAATAGTAAGAAAAAAGTTCTTTTACTTTTGTATATATACGTATATGTACGTAAAAAAAAAAAATGTAGAAATTCAATTTATTTAATCATTCAAGCATAATACAAATAATGGTTTTCTTTCAACACCATATTAATTTATTGTAAATATACTAGGATATGAAAATTGTATAAACACATAATATGTAACGTATGGTGATGTGTATACATTATATACAATATTTTTACATCCTTCTACACATATTCTATATACTCTTGTATATACTCTTGTATTATTATTATTATTGTATACAATATTTTTTATTATAGACGCAGCCACCATACATTCTACATAGAAAAGTATGCATACAACGTAAATAATAAAATAAATTCACATCTTCACATATACAATCATACATTAATATTATTATGTATGTATATACATACGTGCATCATTCAAAAACTAAGAAAGATAAAAAATGTAATTGTAAACATGGAAATAAGTAAGTATATGGTATATATGTACATATGTATTGCAATAACAGAAAATAAAATATAAAAGGACAAAGTAATACTAAAATAATATAAGAACATAAATATATCTTACTATTATATATATTCTTATTGAGTTATTATTTTACTTTGTAGTATGATAAATATGTACATAATGTGTGTTTATTTATAATTTATACATATATACGCGTATATGTAATGTATGAAATGAATTTCTTTATACTTTTGTAAAGTCATTCAATTTAATTTTTTTTTTCCTCACATTATTGTGATATAAAATATACCACCATATAATGTGTTGTAAAATATGTATAATTCTATATGTACTTGTATATTATCTAATATTATGTATGTGATAATTTTTTTGTCTTTATATGTAACTACATTGTAATACATTTTTATATATAATATAAATATAAAGAAATACACTATACGCATTATACATAAGTAAATATTGTAAATTGTATTTATATAAAAAATCTTAATATAACATACATACATATATATGTAAATATATTATAGTATGTGTCATATTCATATATTATATGTAAGAATACATAATATAATTTAACAAAGATGATGATAATGATGATATTATAATGATAAAGATGTTGTGAATCTTTATGATCATAATGTATTCTATAACACATTGAATACAAAATTTACAAGTACACAACTCAAATACATACATATATGTATAATATATTTTCATATTATATATGTGTATTAAATCATCATACATACTTACATAATTTATGTATAATATAATATAATAACTAAAACTCATGAAGATGAAATACATACTTAATTGTCACAAAAGTGTACATGGATATATGTAGATTTATATTATTATTATTATTATTATTGTTATTATTATTATTACACATATTATTATCATCATCGTTATGGTCAATGTAGAAAAAAGGAGATAATATGGAATAATACAAAATGATAAAATAATAATTATACATTCATTTCTACGCATATTATATTGTGATTATAATGAAATACTTATATAGACCTAAAAACATTTCATAAAGTATTTTATACATATTCCAAAGAATATATACTGATATTAGTCCTTTTTGAACATTAAATTTATGTGAATATTTTTTGTACAAATATAATTACAATGTATTCTGATGATGAATTATTTTTACTTGTTGTACTAATAATTTATATTTTTTATTTTTTGGTTTTTTTATTTTATGTACAAAAAATAAATCAACAAATATTTCTTCATATCAAAACATTTTTTCCTTCGCGTTTATTTAGGGTCTTGCTTTATACTTTTACCTTGGCAAGGAATCGAACCCGCAATTTCGAGATAAGTAGGTTAGTAGGTACCACTATACTGCCGCATACCTATTATAATATAAAGCAAACACACATTATATAATTTCTAAGTACATAACAGTGCAATTTTTGATTATTTATTTGCTCAATTTTAATTCTCATCTTTTCTACACATAATCAAGAATAATTTATTTTTTTAATTTAATCGATTAACATTTGATCAAATATTGTCCCTTTTTGAAGAAAATTCAAAAAATGAAACTCTAACCTGTAACTTTAGTAAAATACCCCAACAGTGAACACTGTAAATCACATAACATAATCATTTACTAAGTAGGTATTATAAATATATCCTTTCGTCTACAACTATAAAAATATTTCTTTCATATTACATTTTCCTCTAAATATCTTAATGTTATCAATATCTTTCTTATTACACGAAAGGTCAGATAATAAAATTCAAATTTGTATGAAAATTTTTATGTTTGAATTTTATTTTTTTAAAAAAGATCATTGCTACTATCTTACATGTAAAAAAAAAACAATAAAAAAAATAAAAATGATTTGGCATGAATAAAGTATTTTTGTTAAACAAATTTTTGTAATATTTTTGTCCATATTAAGTATACCATTGTGAAAATTTACGATAAAAATTATAATAGTTTATTAGTCAGAATTTTTTATTGTCAAATGCCTATTCATGTCTATAATCTATAATTTAAGAAAGATACAGCATATAACAATGAAATTTTTATTCATATTAAAAGTAAGAAGGACAAATGACTTTAAAAAAAAAAAAATAAAAAAATTTCCACTTCAATAATATTTACCAAAAACTGTGAATGAGTTATGATTATGGATTATATAAGATGTAGGTGTAGAGGTAGGTGTAGTGCAGGTTCAAGTGTAAATGTATATAGGTATATAAATGTTCATATAATCGAATAGATTCATCCGTTTTTTTTTTTATCTAATGTTAGGTTTTAGAATGAACAAAAAAAAAATGTAAAAAAAATGAGAAAAACCTAAATGAATGAAAATAGAAGAAAACAAATTTTTTTTTTTACATTCTCTGTTCGAACTTATTTTTACTACAGAGTAACTTTATACGTAAATGCAAAATATTATATATTTACTTATTACTTTACTCACACACATACAAAAAAAATTATGGAATATCATACGCTCCATTAATGCTTTACTAAAAACTTTATTTTATATGTTACAGTACAATTTTATTATATTATTGTCCATATATACAGATTGTATACACATACAATCATGTATAACACACAATAATAATTCTTCTCTATTGTTACAATACTACAATGCAATCATTTTTTTGTTGTTTTTTTTATAGTATTTTTCTTTTCCTTTATGTTTACCACATGCCTCGAGAACTTCAATGTTTACATTTTACATAATAACTATACGAGTATATTCACATATAAATACATATACAACATATACAAGGATAAATGTAGAAATTTTTCCTATCGTACATTTACAATGATATTAAAACTTTATATCATATATAAATATACCACCTATACGAGTACATAAATGCTACAGGACTGTAGAAAAGGATATTATATTATTGTATATCATCGATAAATATATAAAAATAATACTATATAGCTACTATTTATAACAGGAAAATGCTTTTCTACATAGAGTACATTATATTTTAATATAGAGCCCATCAGTTCTGATAGTTAAGGATTTTAGGATTTCAATTCGGTATGGTTATATTGATACTACACACATATGTATGCACATATTGGAGTGCATATATAGAAGAGATTTTAAGAATGAAAAACGAACAAGAAAAATATGATGTGGTGTGTACTGATCCAGAATCACATTTGTTATTGTATTCTGTTGTTTTTTTTCTTCTTCTTCTTTTTTCTTAGAAAAATAATATTTTTTCTTTGCCTATTGCTGAGTTTTCTCATATTATACAGAATCTCAGTATTCCATATTTACAGAATCCTGTACTGTAATATACAAAGCGTATACTGTATATAATATACGAGTACATATGTATACATTATGAATATATCTTTGTATGAGAAAAAAAAAATTTATGTTGGGCAGATTTTCTTTCATCCTTTTAACAAATGAAATCGATTTGTAGTTTCGATAATTCAGTAATTTACGATATGTGATTTTATTTTTATTTTTTTGTTTTCTTCTTCTTCTAATTTTATACACCAGGTTCAACTCCTTAAGCACATTATACTGTAATATTTATGATGGTATATACAACAGTATACGTTTCAATAAAAATAAACTGCACAAACTGTATGTACTACGTTATTGTATTACTCGAGGACATACAGTAGATACACGTACTATAGTATATGTAGATATTTAGGCGCAATGTATTATACAATGTTAACTGTTTTCCATTTGATTGAATATTAAGGATAAAAATCTTATTCAATAATAAAAAATAAAAAAATTGAAGACTTTCGAACTTATCCTACAACATTATTTTTCTACTATATTTATTTATTTTTTTTTTTAATAAAAAATAATAAAAAAAGTGTAAGAATATATAAATTTTTTGATCGTATTTTACGTTTTTTTTTTCTTTTTAACATTTTCTAATATTATACTTATACATACATACATAATGTGTGTAGTTATCCTTAACATTTAGCTAAATTTCTATTTCAATTTTTCGTAAATATTACTTAAATATTAAAGAAAATATTTATAGAGGATATATTATAATAACAGTATTTCATATATTAAAATGGTTAACCATTAACAATTTTATTCCATCAGGCGCTTCTATAATATTTTCTATTATATATCAAACTATAAATATATTGTACATATTTATATCCTTGATAACACAAGTGTGAAAAAATAATAAATTGTAATGTACAGGTCAGCATCATATGTACATGTAACGCAGTAACTTTGTTTTCATCTGTTATACATTTTATTTTATTTTATTTCTTTTTTTTTTACGTTTTCCTTCTTTTTTTTTTTTTGCTACATTGCATTTGGTTTTTGTGTAAAGATTTCTTATAAATAATTTTTTTTTATTTTCATTATTATTACATCCTATATCAAATACGGGTTAACATTATTATATAAATAACATTTTATTCTGGACACATACAAATAATAGTTCATACAGAATGTAATATGTATATGTATACAATATTCATATATGAAATAGAAATGTATGTATGTGAAGTGAATATTAACCCGATATATGTGTATGAACGAATACATATAAATTTAAAACGAAAAAAAAAACTAAACTACTCGTAGATGTAGATAGGCCAAAGCTACATAGAGCCAGTTCGTATTTATTGTTAGGTGACAGAAAAAAAAAATAATGTAGTAAATAGAATAGATATACTACATATATGCATGTATACGTATATATCTGTGCAATTTTTACTCATGAAAAGTTATATTATTATATTTTTGTTATATTTTTATTTATATACATTCATACCAAATATAAAATACACATATACACATAAACAAATTTACAATTTAAAACTAAAATGAAACGAAAAAGTGTATAAGTGGTTATAAATGTTTTTGTCATTTGATATATGAATCAAGTGGGTATCATAAATATAATGATATGGTCCCAAAAAAGCAATTATTTGAAGACAATGTCAACTAGAGAGACCATTTAAGTCATTATTATTGTTTTATTTTTTAACTGGAAAAATGTTTTATTTACTTATTTATTTATATATATATTTTTTTTCAATTTACATTTTTACATTGTAAATAAAAATTTAATTACAAAAAAAAAGTAAAAAATTAAATAAAGTAAAATAGAGTAAGACAAGAGAATGAATGAAATTTATTTTTCTATATATACAACTCACTTTCATTATAATTTTAAAATTTGTATAAAACATTTCAAAATATTACATGTATTTATATTTAAGTAGATACAATATAATTATTTTTTTATTTTAAATAAAAGTTTTTATATACTTTTAAATAATTTACTTTTGAATTTTCATTTTAAAAAACAAACCAAAAATATATTTTCATTATTTATGTTTTCTTTTGAAACTTTTGAAAAATTTTTACTTTTGAAAAATTAAAAATTTCCAAAGTTTGAGTGTATACTTATTCTGTTTATTTTGATGTTTTACTGATTATACAGTAAAATAAATGTGTATGAAACACAGTAGAGAAGAGTTTTACGACGTTTTACTCATCCGTATTGATTATAATGTGTTTAGAGCAGTTTAAACTGTCGAAAGTCCATATAAGCACATACTAAAAAACAAATCTAAAAAATATGCAACATTATAAATAATTGTGAACAGGCGGAAATTAATTTTCGATATATTTTACAGTAAAATCTTCGATGAGATTATATATTTTAAATGTTAAAATGAAGTTTATAATGATTCATCACTTACACCAGCAACAGAAATAGTAGCATCCCTTTATCTTGTTTATATAAGACAGTATCAATGTGCACTGAGTGACTTCGATATGAACACTGCTTTCAAAATTTCTATGACTTGCACTAATTTCAGATTTGGTTCGGTTTCTTAATTGAAGTTAAATTTTCCCAATCAACACACATTGAAATTTAAATATCGTTGAATAATAACTACTACTGTACCTACTGCTACTACTATAACATAACCTATATCTAACTACTTTGTTATCTGTAATGCTGTAATTTTATTTGATCATAGCTGAATGAAACTATCGTGATTTTAGTGAAAATCGCCTGATGACTGAATGGCAAATCAATAATGCTTTATGTATATATAAATATTAAATAAACCATAGATATTTTCAGTTCGATTCTCAGTTCGCTTTAAGTTAAATACGGATTCAAATTAAATTTATGAGCATGTACATACATATATGGAGATATTTATAAATTACTTAATTTGTTTACATTTCATTTTATACAATAATCTCTAAATTTATCATTATGATTTTCAATTACTAGCTATATTTTATTTTTGTTTTTCTTCAAATTTAATTTTCAACACTATACTCCATATGGAATAAACTAATTTAGTAAATTAAAATCTAGTAAACCTCATGAAACATGTAAATGAATAAATTAATAATAAAATTCATCAAATTTTATTAATGAAAAATAAATATATTTACAAATATGTTTTCAATCATGTATGTACAATGTACATACATATGTAATATACATATATATATATATATATATTTATGTGTATATGTTTACGGTATATAAAAATAAAAATTATATTTTGTTCATAATTTATGCAAACATCAAACAGTAAAACATCAATTAATATATTATAATTATTTTGATTTTTGTATAAATAAATTATCTTTCAATATTATTACCGTTTTATTTATTTTTTTTTCTATTTTGTTTTTAATGTTTCATTTTTCTATCTAAAATAAATTAATTCAAAATTCATGGATCAATACGTACCTATATATAATACATAAAATATGCATGTTATTATAACATTATCTATAATTTATCATATCATAAATTTTAATCAAAGTAAATACATATATGAATTTTATTAATATTTTTTTTTTATTTAAATCGAATAATTTATATCAAAATTTGATTTTTATTCATTTGTAGCTTGTACAGGGTTTACTTATAGGAACATCATAACTTTTGATCGATGATAATTTACCAAAATAATAAACGAAACATGTAAAAATATCATTTTTGAAGTTATAAAAAATGTGCTTCATTTTGAAAGTTCTGAAGAGTGCTTATTGATAAACCCTAAATAATGTTTATGATTACAAGATAAATAATATTGCATCATTAAATAATTTTAATTTAAAATCATGAATTAAAAATTTTTTGTTTTTATAAATATTACTATAAAAATGAATACAAATTACAAATTACAAATTTTCCTTTTATTTTTAGAAAAAAATAAAACTAAAAAGGATTTACTTTGTGTGTGTGTGTGTTTGTGTAAAAAATAAAATTTTATAAAAATTTGAAATGAAATACATGTATATTTTTCCTTTTATAATTTTTAATCCTTAAACAGAGGGTTATATAAATTTATGTATGCCACATTATTTTTTTTATTTTATATTAATTTATTTTTTTACTTAATCTCTTTTGTTTCTTTTTTTTTTTGCCTTTTTCTGCTGTTCTAAAATATTAAAGTTAATAAATATTATGTAAATTATAATAAATGTATATATGTAAATTCCATATAACGATGTTTAATATACCTATCACATATATGTATAAATAAATAATTTTATTTTAAATGTTATCCCTTTTAATACAATATATACAAATATATGTATAATATTGTTCTTGTACTTTATATGTTCATAGTTTATTTTATAATAATTCACTGCTATATACCCCATAACTAATTCATTTACGTATGTGGCGGTGGTGGTACAATTATATAAGTACAATAAATATAAATAAAAGAATATTTATGAATAAATACACATTATTTTTGTATTACTCTTTTACATATTTTACATACATACAAGTATATGAAGATAATTTAAAAGAGATTTTTATGTTCGACATTTCCATTGACCCGGGAAGGATAATAATAATGAATTGAACGTTATTTAAAATACAAAAGAAATTCTGTACTGTTTTATATAAATTATATGCGTACATATTATCTACACATTTTTATTTATTTTTATAACAAATAATATACATATATGATTATATATATAAATGTAATAAATCATATATACATACCATATTTTTGTATTTGTATATACATAGGAGGTATGAATTTATATAAATACTTACTTACTCGTATAATAGATGTGTACTTGTATATTATAATTTACATAGCTATATGTATATGAAAGTTCAAGTTCTTTTTCATATTATTTAACAACGCTTTTTACTTGTGCTCATTGACATATATTACGATATTCTATAATGTGTATTCTATTAACATGTTGTACCCATATGTATGTACATTTTTTTAAAATATACATACAGTACAAAGTACAATATATATGAGTATATTACAATGGATATAATGAGTAAACTATGTATATGTAACGTGTACATAAATATAATAAATGCATGTACTTAATATGTATTACCTCATATTACATAGAACAAAAGGTATAGCGTATAACAACTCAAATGCTCACTATCTATACATAAAATAATATATTTATATATACAAATATATATATTTTTTAATGTTTTTTATATTATGTACATACATAATCTACATATGAACTTTATTATGCGTACATAACATATGTAAATATACACATAATATGTAATATACATACATAAAAGTATAAGTATCATTTTAAATTAATTAAAATATAAAACTTACGGCATAATTATTATTATTATCATTATTATATATTTTCTTTTTATTTATTATATTAATTCATATGCACAATATAATATATGCCTATATGTATTTTAAAAATGAAAAATAAAAACCATAATAATAATAATAAAACATTATAATTATAAAACATATAAGTTGAAATAATACAAGTAGTACATGAAGTATGAGTATAAAAATAGCAAATACATACGTACATACATATAATATGGAATTGAATAACATCAAATATTAATAAATGAGAATAAAATAGAAAAAAAAAATGAAGAAAAAAAATAATAATAAAATATTAATAATGATAAAAATAACAAGAAAAATAAATACACACATATGTATATTTTTATAAATGTATTCATTGTAAAAAAATAAAATAAGGAAAAAAAATCACCACAAAAAAAATCCTGTATGTACGTACATATGTACATAAAGGGCTTACCAATAGGAATGTTAGAATTTTCAACTGTTACAACGATAACACTGATCGAAAATTCAATCTCAAACTTTAATTGCTGTACTCAGTGCATTATTATGTAACAAAAATTATCATGGAAAGGAGTCTACTTTATGATTTCAACATCGCATATAGAAATCATTCGAATTCATTATCAAAATGCATCAAATGTACGTTTCGTGCATTCCGAAAAATTTGTAGTGAATATGGAGAATTTTAAATCATGATCTTCACATTAGAAGATTTATAAAGTTCAACTGACGCATTAGCTCAGATTAACTGATCATTGTTTTGTGTCGAATTTTTGCTAATTGGACTTTGGAGTAGTTGAGCCGAGCCGAGTAGGATATTTAAACGATATTATTTTCAGAGCGTAATGCAATCGCTTGACGTGAATAAATTGAACGTGAATATCAAGGTGTTTCATTTTAATGTTCTGATGAAGGGCTTATTGGTAAAACCTATACTTATATTAAATTAATATGTACATGTACTCGTACTATAAAAATACTTATTTTTATAATACTTTTACTATTATTCCCACACATAATATAAATGATAAATATAAGTACTTATGTATTAAATTCAAAAGAGAATTTATTTGTTTTTTTTTTTCATATTTTGTACATTTTTTAATTCTTTTAATTTAATTATGTTATTTTCTTTGTTAAATACAATTTAAAACAAAACAAAATTATGCAAAATAATATAAAAGAGCTTATTATTTATGTAAAATTATAAGTACCAACACAAAATATCGTATATATGTACATCCTTGCCTTGTATAATATGAATTGTATATAGATTAAATACATAATATAAATAAATAATTTTTCGAACTATGTATATATACAAGTATATGTACCTGTAACCAAGGACAATCCTCATTATAAATTATTATAAATAGCATATTATGTACATTATATTACAGTATGTACATAAATACGAGTTCGTGCGAAATATGATAAAGTAAAAATTTCATATACATACATACACTTATATTTATACTTTTTTTTTTTACATTTTAGTTTGTGTGTATGTACCTTTTGTACACATTATACCTACGTCAATCATAATTTTATTATGCGAATACTATAAATTTTTCTTTGTTCTCATAATTAAATTTTATTTCTTTTTTTTTGCTTTTTCTATTTTAGTTTTTATTTATTTTTCCTTTTTACACTTAATACTCAAGAATTTGAAAACAAATTTTCGCACAAATGAATGTACTTATGTATCCTTTTTTGTTTTCTCGTTGGGTATTATTGTTTTAAATGTTTAATTAAAAATTAATAAAATAAAAGAAATAATTATTTACAAAAATTATTGTCTATACAAACACATAATGTATACCTTAGTTTAAGCTTAATATACTCTTTTGACAGTCTTATATTGTTTTTAAAAATCTTTATATCAATAATTATCTAAAACTAGCTGAGCCGGCGAACTTCTTTCCGCCATATTTTCTGGATTCCTAAAAGACTTTGTTTTATGACAAAATTAGAAAAAAGTAAACAATAGCTTCTGGTTACAATAGGACCATATTGAAATAAAGTTAAAATAAAATAATACGACTGTATATACATATTACACGGGGATAACGCTTTGAGCATTTGTTGTCGATCATGCATGGTGATTCTCTATTGTGTTCGCCACACGGTCCATGAATCATGTTCTTCATTACTACTTCATATAATTCTGGATCAAGTTCGGGATCAGGAATTTCTGCGCAAATTATTGAGTCAATTTGAGAGGTGGTAGATCTCGCTTCTCATCATGTTTGCCTCCAAACGCTGACATCGCTCTTCTTCCGTCTAATTAGCTCGAAGACTGTACACCAGACTTGCGTTACGCGTACGCTGACCGATATTTTGACGCTTTATTGGTGGCATTTTAAACAATAAACACGATCCAACTTCTAAACTCACATCCAAACACGACTTAACCTCTAAATTATTATCAAAGCAACTTCCTTTAGCCGTGTTCCGCGTTCAATAGTGTTTCTAGATCTTTTTTTTTTTGGCTATTGTATTGGCTATAAGCCATACATTGTGCCAGTGTCAAGTATTCAGGATAAACAAAATTCAATAATCTAAAATTAAAAACAAATTAAATCAATCAACAATCAATCAATCCAATAACGTTTTGTTGTTACGTGTTTTTTTTAAATTTGTATGCGCCCTTTTGACCGAAATCTTAATCAATAAAAACGTTTCATTAATTGGTCGAATTTTTACTTTTTTTTAATACAAACCTTGCCGTGGCGATAACGAAGACAATAAAAAAAGAATTATCCAATTTGTTGCTGGCGTTCGGATGTTATGCGCGTACATACATTTTGCAGATTCATTTTTATATATATAGATAGAATATGTATGTAAAAATAAATATTTGATTTAAAAAAAAAATCTTAATTTCTTTTAACAAAAATTCTTATAATTTACAAAATTAAATAATTAATTAAAAGAATATTAATATTTTAACTTAAAATTATAATGAATATGATCTATGAAATAAATTACAAGAAAAATGATCCTTCAAAAGTATATATCATATTTTATTGAACAACTACTTATATACTCGATATTGATCTGTATAAAATTACTTCTACTCTCGTTTTGTTAACAAAATTGTCATTACAATTTTGTATCCTTTCATATATAAGTATGTGAAGGTAATTAATGAAATATTCATTTTTGATATATTAATTATGTTATTTATAAAAGTCCGTCCTTTTAATATTGTATTATACTTTGTAAGTTTGGTTAGTTATCTTAAAAGTTTATGAAATCCTTGAAAAATTTAAAACTTTTAATTATTTCTTTTTCTTTTTTTTTCTTAACATTAAACAATTATAGAATTTATTATTTGATGTGTTTCTTCAGTTAAAAAAGTAAATTAAAAAAAAAAAAAAATCTGAAATAAAGATGTAGCACACTAAATGATTATGAAGAGTAACCGTAATTTTTATAGTAATCATCATTATATTTCACATACATATACGTTCAGGTATAAAAATTTCATGCTTACATACATAGGTACATACATCTATTTTATATAAATATTCGCTATATATTTTAAGAAGAGAATCATATAAAATTTGTGTTAACGTAATAGAAATAGATGATTGTATACATTTTTATAGTAGATTATTGTATACATTTTTATTGATTATCTTTATTTGTTATAGCATAGAATAAATACTGCACATAATATGTGAATCTATGAGACGATATATATAAGTATACATATGAATTTACCTATGTAAAAGGCTATTACATATTATATGATATCGTTATTAATAAAAGTTTTTTGATTTTATGTATTTTGTAATGAAAGGTTTATCGACTTTATCAGAAAGTTATAATAATTATACGATTCGAGATTCGAACCATACATACCTACATATACAATACTCTTCAATCGCACACTAAATAATGTCTATATTTAAGTACAACATAAAATTTTCACGCTATCATACTGTGGTATATATTGATAATGTAAGATGTGTACAGTGAACGTCAATAATCTTTGTACACCTCAAAATTTTTTTATAATATGTTCTCTCTTCCAAATAAACTCTTGATAATGTAAATATGAGATGATTTAATTTTTGTGAACGAGGAAAGATAGATTTATAAATTAAATTTCATATGAAAGACCAAAGTATCTTCCTTAAGTATGATAATTTTCATCTGAAATAAAATGCGTGTACAAACACCTTTGATTTGTAATTTTGGGAATATTGTTTTAGTTATTTTTCTATAAAGTCTCATTAACAATTCAGCGAAGATTAAGTGCGAGATTAGATTGTATTCATAATTCAATGTAAATTATTGTATGAATTATCGTATAAATCAATCTTACTCTGATGTAATCTGGGCTGGGGGGAAAAATAACAGAGCTATGAAAATAAAATCCTGGAATAATGTTAAAGATTAGGGTTTAATTGGCAAAAATTTGGAAGATGTGTTCATTGTAATTTTGACTTATAGTTTAAATTTGGAGGTGTACAAAAACTTTTGATGTTCATTGTATGCGCATACATACATGATATAAATAATGTGTTTGTGTTATTTTCATCCACATGTAGCAAAACTTATAATGGAAGAAAATTTATTTTGATTTTGTTGTAATATTCTACTTTTCATTATTATGTGCTCATATTATGTATGTACATATCATGTAAGTACATATTATAACATATACTATATGTACTTACTTAACTTCAAAAAGAAATTCGAAACTTTGCAATCAAAAATTATACAACAGCAATAGCAAGCAAGACAAAGCAACAAAAATACATATAAAATATAAGAACACTAGCTACAACCTATAACTGAAAAACAACAAAAATAATAACAATAACAAAAAAAATGTAAAAGTGAAAGATTTAAGCACAACCCAAATAAAGCAAAAAAAAAATAAATAAATAAAATAAAAACAAAAACAATAGTTATATCTTCTGTTTGATTTTTGTTTTTTGTATTTGTGTAGTTTATATCATATCGTCTCTGTAACGAAAACTTTTACATCGCATAGTTACAGTTATACACCATAATGTACTATAAAAGAATAAAGAATTTAACAAAAAAATATAATACACAAAAGAAAAACAGTAACAAAAAATAACAAATCCATTATAACTGTTGATTGACAGACATTCACAATACAAAAGATATTTAAAGTTTATTAATTATCCTTTTTGTGAATAACTGAAAGCAAGAAGAAGAAAAAATAAATAAAATTTATAGTCAATGAACTGTGTAGGTACATAATAGAATTTTTATTATTTTTCATAAAATCCATATTGATCCTTTATCCTTAGATTTTTTTTTTGTTTTTTTCTTTTTCTTTTTTTTTCTTTTTTTTTTTTTTTTTTTTGTAAGATACTATTCGAATAAATATCAAATTTTCAATATCTACACTTGAATTCTTAAATCCTTTCAATTCAATTCAATATACTGAAGTGATAAATAATTCGATATTCAATATAAATTATATATTCGATATAAATTTATATGTAGTTTAGTGTAAAATTGAATAATTTCTGAAAAATAAAAATATAAAAATGAATACAACCTGACAATGAGAAAAAGAAAATAGGTAGAAGAATTTGAAAAAAAAAAGAAAAATTTTGAAGAAAAGCAAAACACTGTAAAAAAAAAAGAAATAAGAAAAGGAAAAGAAAAATAAAAAAGAGAGAAAAAAAAACTCAAATCAACATTGAATTTAATAATAATACAAAATTAAATTGAGAAATATACACGTTTAAGCATATGTGAGTCCATATATGTGCATATGTGTATGTACCTACGTAAAAAAAAGAAAAAAAAACAGAATTTTTTTTTGTTAAAATTTCATTTAAATATATGCGCTTGAATAAATTCAGATTAAATTTTCAAAATAATATATTGCATTCCTGTGAAACCAGAATTTTGAGTGTGTATTTTATTTTACTTTACATAAGTATTTTATTCACTCATATTATGTATGTATATTTTTTCTTTGTTGAAACATTTTATTTTTATATTTTATTTTTTCACTCTGTTTTTAAATCAATTTTTACTTCATTGAATTCCAATAATTCAACACATAAGGTGCATGTATGTATGTACATCCGGTGTGTATATACATATCTAAACCTGTTCTTATATAGATATGTGCATGCATTCATATCATCGACTTAATTCTTAAGTGCCCTCCAAACTAGAACATTTAAAGTTTTTGAGAAAAAAAAAAACGATTTTTAAATTGTATTTGTTTCTGTATCATTTTGTGATGGATTTTGCAAGTTCAAGTTCTCAAAGAAATAGGAATCAGTGATGAATAGCCATCCTTCCTAACTCAGTTGCATAGACGCAAGAAGGAACCAAACACGCTAGAGTTATTAGAAAAATTTTTTCTACACATCATACAAAAATTATTAGTTCTACAACCTTTTATTGGTCATAATTTCATTCAGTTTTCCCTAGTTCCTTATCCTGATCATCTTCAATAGTATTTAAACACATATCTCTTTTTAGGAAGAGCCCATTGTTTCTCTACCTTTTAGTCGTTGATTAAACACAACTCTTTGTCGTATAGTTTTCTTTCCTTATTTCGGCTGACCGACTCACTTTATAGCCTTGCTTGATAAAAGTCATAATATAAGACGAAACTAAACTGCAGATGAAATAATTTTTTTGCAAAATTCATCATTGCAAGTATAGAAAATACTGCATCATTATAGCTGAAAATATTAAAAATTGTTTTATAGAGCACTTAATATTGTAGCATATAATATTATATACAAAAAATCTAATTGTTTAATGTAATACAGTCATTTTTAAATATTTCTATTTTCAATTTAAAACACAAAACTCCAACCTAAACGAAAATACTCGAAATATACGAAAAACAAAATCTAGTAAAGAGGATCAATATGCATCTTCAAAGAATTTTTATTAGTTCTTACCATCTTACCAAACATTTAAAAGGATACTAAATATTTAAGCTTTCTATCATACTTTTTAAATTTCATTTCGATCCTTCTTATATTTTTTCGTTCAAAATTTTATCCTATTTAAATAAAAATTAAAAATAAAATAAAATTTTATTATAGTGTTACACGTTTATTGTGTTAGAACTGTAAATGTTTTTTACATTTTCATTCGATATGATCAATTTGAAAAAGGATACACTACATGCGAAAAAAAGAAAGAAAAAATGTAAAAAATTTCAAAGAAAATTTATCGAAATTACAAGAATTATCAGAATAGCAAAAAAATTTATCTTACGACAGAAGATGTTTTTCTCTTTAAATGAACCAGAGAGTGTGCAACAAATTTTTAGCGCATAGAAGAATTTAGAGGTCTTCAAAGTTCAATATGCGCATTTTATAGAAAACTTCAGCTAAATTTTTTTAAATTTCTTTGAAGATTTTCTAAAAAAGACAGAACAAATTAAAATTAAGTGAATTTGATATATTTCAATTTCTTCAGTAAAAATTATATTTAATCAATTCAATCTGAAAAATAAACTTCTAATCAATATAAATAAAAATTTAATGTGAAATTCCAATTAAATTTTATTTAAAATTTCTAATAAATTAAATTATTTATCAATAAAATATCCTGAAAATAATATACTTGTTTATTTGAATTTTATACCATGAAATAATGGTATACTTACTTTGTAAATTTTATGTAAAAATTTATCTTCTTCAATAAAATCAAAAAAATCTAACCATAAAAATATTTATGTATAAATATAAATAAATTTGTATGTATGTATGTATGTATCTATTGCTATAAATAAATATATATAAGTAAATCTATAATAGAATAATTTATATTTATGACTCTAATCAATTTTCTTACTGATTTTTATTTGTTTGATTTTATTTTATAATTCTTAATTCATCTTTTTATTTTGTATTTATATTGATTAGCATTTAATCTATTGGCTATCTAAAATAAAATGACAGCAAATAATATAAAAATTCATAGAAATAAATACATAAATATATGTATATATAAATGAAAATGAATAGAACATATCATCCTGAACCTGATTATAAATGGTATTTTTACCGCATTTCATCTGCACATAAATAATATTGTTGTATATTTATATACAATTTTTGTTGCATCATTTTTATAGGTTATACTGGTTAAACACATACATAGTATACTACAATATATAGTCGTACTTATCGTACATATAAAATATAAACTTATACAGACACATAGTATATTCATTTATGATATCTAAATGATAATAAAAAATAATGCACAAACATATTCTCTCATTTATAAAGAGGATAAAATAATACATAAAACACGATGTTCAATTGGCTTCTCATAGTATGTATAAATAGTATATACTGTGTGTGTGTGTGTATGTGTGTACAGGGAAAAAAAATAAACAAAATACTTCTACTACTACTACTACAAAAAAAAATGAAAATAAAGTAAGAAATTTTCATCTTCCGTTTTATAATCATTATTATATGGTATTAACGTTCTGTTCATTTTCTCTATGTTGCAATATAAAAATAATTTTTATGATTTTCAGATTTTTCTAAAAAAAAACAACATTCACCTCATCTATACTCTATAAATATTGTACATACGTATATGAAGCACATAAAACTGAAATAAACTGAACAAAATATTATATAATATATAAAAGGAAAAGCAATTTATGGATTTCGTATTATACTATACACATGAATGCTACACTACAAAAGCAAAAACTATGAATGAAAGAAAAAACTTAAAAAAAAAATAATAAATAGCGCAACAAAGTATGTACAACTACGCTATCATGTCATGAAAAGAACGAACAGTATAATGTTGCCGTACTCGAAAATATTTTCAATTTAAAATCACACATTTCGTTAAAAAAATTATAGTTCAAACGATTATTTTCAATCAATCACTGTAATACAAATTACCATTCATGATAAGAATTCATTTTCTATCTTACCGCAGTCAATTAATTCGACCATACTCGATCATAAATAGCTACAAACGCAATGAATTCATTGGTATCTACATTTCTAGTAGCACTAGCACTACGCCCTCGATACTCGATCCATATTTAAATATTTTGCTTCATTTTTCATTTTTCTTCTCAGTGGAAAATCAAGTTGACGATCGGAAAATGGGGAAGCTATAAAGAAGAATTGGATTGGCGAAACTTACTGCACTGTACTGTCTAGCTGTGTTTCATTTTCATTTTCATTTTCAAATATTTTTTCGTACATGGAGAAAATTTTATTTTCTTTCTTAGTGGCATGGCAATTGGGAAATAGTGTTTACGAAGCAAGAAAGCAGAAATGAAGAAGCTCTAAAAAGGAGGATTGAAGAAATTTTCTGTTCTCTCCAGTTGTGAAATAAAAATCAATTCACACACGCATTACGCAATAACTATAGTACTAACAGTAAGTAAGTATAGTAGTAGCGTAGTAGCGACAGTAGCAGTTAGCAGTACAGAGTCAATGGTATAACGACTGCTGAACTTTTGAAAGCAGTAGCAGTGGTGGTATCAGTAGTAGTAGCATAGCATTAGCAGTCAGAGTAGCAGTGGTAGCAACTAGCAGTATAGTAGCACCCATGGTTGAGTAGCACCAGTAGCACGTTGTAGTTTATTTATCACCCTCACATGTGTACATATTTTCATATTTAAGAAAATTAATTTATCTCCCATCACATAATAAAAAAGAAACAAAATATGAAGAAAGTAAAAATTGAAAACGATCAAAACAATAAAAAAAAAAAACCAAAATATATGAAAAATTGAAAAAATATTTGTCGCATCAATACTGCAATGCATAACGAAATCTTTCGAATTTAGAAAACTGATGCGAATTTTGAAAATGTTAATATCGAAAATGAAAATTTACGTAGGTAATGCTGGTTGTATTGAAGGTTTCCTTCCTTCCTTTTATTATCATTTCATGTGCAACTAAGAATTTAAAAATTTTCCTATTTCAATTTTTGCGTTGTATAATTCTCTCTTTTTATACATTTTAAATATTTAGGAATTAATTAAACTATAATCTGCTTGTAGTCAAGATTTTCCGATTATTATATATATTTTACCTTACATATTTTTTATGTTTAATAATACTATTAAAATTTATTGTATAATTCATAAATATTAATTTCTTTGCACTATATGGATGGTTTATTATACAAGAATAATATTAAATGGTTTTCCATAAATAATTCTCGATTTTAATTGGAATGTAAATTTTTTTCAAAAAATATAAAATAAAATGAGAATAATATTATTATTGAATGTTAAACATTATAATATATATTTTAAATTCTTTTTGTATTTTGCCTTTTATCTTGGTGAAAAATAAGTGAAATTTAATGATTATTTTGTATAAAATACATATCTAATGCATAAAATGATTTTTAGATAGATATTTTTATACTTTAAAAAGATGCAATATGTATATGCAGATGCACATACTCGTACACATCTTTTGCGTTCTTAAATGGAATGTTGAATTAAATTTTTTGTAAACTAAATGTGTATATTCCGCATAATTTGTTGTTCTTCTTTTTTGTCTCCATATTAATGTATTTATGGAATATCCTTTAACATATTTTTTAATTTTAATAATTAATAATAAAAAATGTTTAAGTAAGTATGTTCTAAAGTCGTTGTCTTGTAAAGGACACATCTAATATAGAACGAGAAAATTATTATTTAAAAACAAATCAAACATTTAAAAAAAGTGTACAAGAATAGAACACATCGAGTTGGTTTCTGTATCGTGATAATGATGACAATCAACTCTCTAGATTCATTTATGTTATTTCTCTGTGAATGAACTTTCTGTAATAAGTTTCATTAGATTACAAACAGATAATAAACAGATCATTTCTTCAATTATTCTGGAAAGGAACTTTTATTTAACTGAATAATAAAATTAAATTAAATACCTAAGAGAATATAAATAAATTAAAAACGGTAATTTTCTAGAGAGATTTAAAATTGAATAGAACAAATCTTTTCCTTTTTTTTTCAATTCTTAAATTTCTAAAAATTATTCCTTTGATAAATTCCTATAAATAAAAACCTAAAAAACCTTTACAGTTCTTACGTCAATGGATAATAAATTACCTTGTAATTTAATTTCCGATCTAAATCTTCATATGCCTATATTTGCTTGAAACACTTTTTCTAAGATAATTTTATTTTTACCTTTGAAATCTAAGATCTTAAAAAAAAAGATATGTTAGAACTTTAATTTAGATTTAAAATTTTTCCTTTATTTTCCAATGTTATTTTCTATAAAGCAAAACATAAAAAAACATATCGGCTTTAAAAAAAAAGCAAAATCAATAAATTCTTATATGTACATGAAAGAAACCCAAAAATAAAAATTATTTATTCGAAGAATATTTAGATTTATAAATCTCTATGTGTGATGTATATACAATAGAAAAAAAACAGGAAAAATTCAAACCGAAAAATAAAAACGAAAAAAAACAATAATTTCCATAACTATACATCACTCTATCCATTACACATATACTCGTATGTACAGAGCAACATAAAAATATTTTCTAAATTTCAAAAATTCGAAAAGAATTAATACAATTCCTTACCAGGTACTGTGTACTGTGTACATGTATATGTAGACAGTTTAAATAACGTATATGCAGAACATATGTACATATGGCTGTATGTAAAAATTTGTATATACACATACTATGTCAGCTCATTGAACATTTTGTGGGTACTCGTATTTATAAGAAAGGTAAAAATATTTTATATGAAAAAAAAAATTCAAAAATGACTAATTCAATGTGAATATAAATTTTATGTGCAATGACCTGGAACAAAATTCTGCAAAAAAAAAAATAACATATACTAGAAATTTTTTCTTAACTTTCATATGATTATGTACAATGAGTGCTTGTACAATAATATGGATATGTAAGTATAAGTGTTGAATTCAATTTTGGATACATACTAAAAAAAAAGTAAAAAAAAAAAATAAAATATATGGATGTTTCTCTACAAGTTTAAGGATAAAAATATTGAAAAATTTCATAATGGTAAGCTTAAAAATGTGTCTAAAAGTAGAACTAAATTTAGCATAAATATTATAAAAATATATATTATTCAGATTCACTGAAAAACCGACAACCAATATTATAATTTTAATTTTTCATTCCATTTCTCATATTTAATTTGTTTTGAAATATGAAAATAAAAAGCAAAAAATAAATCCATTTAAATATTCTTCTTTCATACCTTAATGAATAATTAAATACATTTAAATATATATTTTGTATAGTATAAAATCTAAAATGAAAAATTTCTTTTTAAATCTTATCAAAAAAAAAAAAAAAAAAAAATTGAAAAAATCAAACCTTTCCTTCTTTAAATATTTTTACATTCTGTATATTAAATTTTTGGATTACTGATGGAGGACGGTATCCAGAGACATAATCAAGTTGAGAAAGGCTCTTGAGGAGGCCCCAGTCTGAATTGGACTGTAGCACCATAGGATGAATGGATGGATATATTAAATCTTTGCCTTCAAATAAAATATCTTACCATTAATATATCCTCCTAAAATACAATATTATGTTTAAATAACAATACTGTTATGCTTATAATTACAAATACATAAATACATAATATGTTATATCTATTCATATTTAATTTATATATTTTTCTATATAAAAATATTTGACTGTATATAGGTACACGTTTACTAGACATTCTTACTTGTATATATTAAAAATCAAATAATATATACATATTAAAAGAAATAAAATATTAATAAAAGTTTTTTGGTCTACAAAGAGCAGTTAGCTAGAAATAACACGTTTTATCGATTAAATAAATTTTATGGTTTATCATTTTATATGTATACGAGTATCATACATAAATCAGATTTCCTTTTTTAAAAACAAAAAAAAGCATAGTATACTAAAGCATACTTACTTCTATATGTAGATATGTATTTAGAATTTTTTTTTTCTATTTCTTGAAAAATAAGGAAAAAAACAGTTTTTATAAGGATCATTTTTTTTTTCATGCTTTTGTTTTATTGAAAAAGTTTTTTGTTTTGTCATAGGGAAAATATGAGAGTAAAAAATTGAAATTTCTCACTTAATATCTACTTGGAAAATAATAAAAAAAAATTTTAATTTAATTGATATCACCACAAAATTATTTAAAACATGGACAAAATATAAAGATAAAAATATATTTTTCGATTAATATTTTGGTATTAATTATTTCATAATTTTTAAGCAAGTAATTTTCATTTTTTTTGAATTATGCCTTTGAGATTAGAAGATAATTCGATAAAATGATAATTTATTATACCTCCAATATAATTTTTATTTTTCTTCCATAGCCCTATTAAATCAAAACAAAAAAAAAAGGTACAATGTCATGAATAAAACAAACAATAATGTTGCCGTACTCGAAAATATTTTCAATCTAAAATCACACATCTCGTTAAAAAAATTATAGTTTAAATGATTATTTTCAATCAATCACTATCTATATACAAATTACCATTTATGATAAGAAATCATTTTCTATCTTACCGCAGTAGTCAATTATTTCGACCATACTCGATCATAGCTAGATTAGAATTAGAAATACAATGAATTCAGTGGCACATTTCTAATAGCACTAGGGCAGGCACTACGCCCTCGATACTCGATCCATATTTAAATATTTTGCTTCATTTTTCATTTTTCTTCTCAGTGGAAAATCAAGTTGACGATCGGAAAATGGGGAAGCTATAAAGAAGAATTGGTGAAACTTACTGTACTCTCTAGTTGTGTTTCATTTTCATTTTCATTTTCAAATATTTTTTCGTTCATGGAGAAAATTTTATTTTCTTTCTTAGTGGCATGGGAATTGGGAAATACTCGTAGTCGTAGTGTTTACGAAGCAAGAAAACAAAAAGGTCGAATCTAAAAGCTAAAACTATAGTATGTATAGTATAGTAGCATGCAGCATATAGTAGCACTAGCAACAGTATCAATATCAGTTAGCAGTACAGAGTCAATGGTATAACGAGTTACTGAACTTTTGATAGCAATAGCAGTGCTGCAGTGATAGTAGAGTAGCGTATCAGCTTGGCGTATCAGTAGCAGTTTATTCATCACAATCACATATTTTTTTTTTCATTTTTAAGAAAATTTATTTTTCTGTCAAAGTATAAAAAAGAAAATTATTATGATGAAAATAGCTATTTGATTATTTGAGCTCTGATGCAGTTATGTAATGCTACTGTCTTCCATTATATCGTCTAATTCGAAATTGTGTTGTATTTGTATCGGCCTTCTGTACTAATCCTGTACAACATTTCTCTAATTATTTAAAACAAAATGAAAGCAAACGCGTAATCACATTCAAAACATCAAGACAACGAAAATGTTACTATATAGTGATTATTTTTACAAACTGACAAACAAAATAATAATTTTTCATATAAATTTGATTTAATTTAATGCCTTAATTTCATCTCATTTCACTTTTCTTCCTTGTACCTTGTATTTAATTTTTTGTTTTCTTCTTTCACTTAATCTTATATCCCTTTAACAAAAATTAAATTTAAATATTTTGTTTTTTTTTTGTTGTCTATTTATGAATTTTTTTCTTTTTTCACGTAAACTTTTGTTATTGTTTTGTCTAAAAATTTTAAAACTCTTATACTCTCGTGTCGCAAAAAAATCAAAAAAATTATTCCACAAATATTATTTATTATCGCATTTACATAATTTATTCAATCTATTTAAGACAAAAAATAAGCACACCAATAAAAAAAAAAACAATAACAAAACATAAATAAAATTAAAAATAAAAAACCAGAAAAGCGAAAATAAATAATAAAAAAAAAATTCCTTAAATTATACTTTTTTTTTTTTGAAAAATAAAAATGAAAATGAACATACAAATACATACACACAGCAAAATTTACAAAATTTACATATATACACGTACACAGAAAAAGAACAAAATATAGAAATAAAAAACAAAATATTATGAAGAAAAAAAACACAAAAACCATGAAAAGTGATGAAAACATTTTTTTTTTCTCTTTGTTTTGTTAATGAATTATATGGACAGACACCATTTTGTCGGTAATAACTCATCAAATATTCATAGATTTGTTTTCATTGCTATGGCTGTGTTGCTGTTACTGCTTTTTCTGTTATTACATATATTGTTGCTGCTGTTTTTTTCTTTTGTCTTATTTTTCGTCCTTTATTTATATGTATGTATTTATATTTTGATAGCCTTGTTCTAAATAACATTAAACAAATTTATTTTATTTCATTATTTTTTTTTTCTCGTTTTGCTGGTGATGGTATTGGTTTTGATGGTATTTGCCACATCTTCACGATTTTCAACAATATACATAAAAATATTCTGTAAATTACTTTATGAAAATCATCTCTCACTCACTATGAAAAATCTATGGTAGTACGAGTAAAAGCAAAAAGCAAAGCACAAAATAATAACAACAACAACAACAAATCATTACAATTCTGAAAAATAGAAAAAAACCGAAAAAAATTAAACACAAATAATATAAACGAACACATAAATAAAAATTATGATGAATATAAAAGCAAATTAATAAAAGGAAGGTAAAAGTATATAATTATAAGAGTACATGTACGTATGCGAATAGAATTATTATAAGAATGTATGTGTAAGAACAGAAAAAAATAATACCATCACTATTTATAAGTAGCTTAATTATCCTTACTGTCCAACTGAAAAAATTCCCATCAACTCATTTAACCTTCCTTTTTCTCTTATATTGGTAATTGTGAAATATTTATATTTTAAAAAAATTTTTCATTTTATTCTCGCTGTTTTTTTTTTTTCATAAAAAAATTAATTTAAAGTTTTGTTTTAAATTTTTTTTTTGGTGGTTTATAATTGATTCATTTTTTTTTCTTTTTATTTTTTAATGTATGAAAATTATTGAAAGAACAAATTGAAAAATAAGAAGAAGAAAAATTTATTTATATGTATATTTTTTTATATTTTATAAAAATTTTTCTATAACCTACCGGTTTTTATTTCCTTTCAATTAAATTAATTTTTTTTTCTTTTTTCCTTATTATTTTGAAGGAAAATATTTTTTTTTATAATCTGCTTGTATATAATGTTTACATACTCGTGTACCTTCTTCATTCATATTTATTTTTTGTTTTATAAACCTATGTAATTGAATAGAAAAGGAGAAGAACAGGAAGAAATAAGAAAACCTTGAAAATCCTTAAGACTGTAGTTTCCTTGTTCTTCTGTTTTTTAAATATGTATATATTAAGCAATCATTATATTGAAGCATTGAAGTATATAGTGATGCTTTTAATGTACTTACATGGACGGCATATTAAAAGATTATATTTTTGTTAGTAATTTTCTGTCCTGTGTAAGTAAATTATAAATTATTTTACACAACAAACCGAATAAATAGTGCATAGTGCATAATATCAAAGATACTATAAAATTACATCTTTGATAATATTCACACATCCTGTGACAGTACAAACTACGGACACATTTATAATGGTAATGGCAAACACAAAAATATTAAATGATACGTTGCACTTTGTTTTGTTTTTTGTAACAAATTGAATTGTAGGAAATTTGAGAGTAAAAATTTGTATTTATAATTCCTTAAAATTAGAAGCAAATCTGGGTAATACTTATTAGAATTTTATGGTCACAAACTGAATCAATTTATAGTATTTCTGGTAAGAGAAATAAATTTTCGATTTTTTGTTACCTTAGTTTCAAACTTTCAGGTTCAGTTAACTTATTTTTGAAGTTTTGAATGAGCATACCTGATGCTTTCTGGAAAAAAATAGTTTAAAAATGTTTATTCTAGTCTACATTAAAAACTTTTAAATCATCAATAAACAGAGAACATATTAGTCTTATAAAACGAAATAATATTTTTTTTTTTTTATTCTATAATTTTGTTTTATATTTTCATTTTAATTTAGAAAATTTGAATTTTTTTCATTTTATATTTTTTGACCATAAAATGGATAACTTTGTCTTCATCATTTTGTATTACACTGGTTTTACTTTTAGCCAAAAACCAAAAATTGCCTCTATATGTCCAAATGAAAGTTTTCTCATTGAAAAGTGTTTTCGAAAACATTTCAATTAAATATTTATACATATATGTGTATAATTATGTTCAAATATACATATCCTATACATCCTTAATATGTTAGTAGTTGTAAATAAATATACATAAATTATAATACTCATATATTTATTTGGTAAGGATTTAAAAAATTTTACCATATTTCATAATTCACATTAATAAATTTTTTAACCAATTTTACTTTTATTATTTTTTGTATGGATACACAACACATATGTGGGTAGATAAATATACGGTAGACACATATGAAGATATATTAACACCAAAATACATTTTAAAAGTTATCAAACAGCTATCAAAACAAAAACATAAAAAGGAATAAAATTAAGAAAAATCTAATGTGCTGAAGGGACAATATGGATGGAAATAAATCATATTTATGGAATATTTCAATAAAAAAAAATTGTTTGTATTCATTTTATTCTACGAAATAAATGAATAAAAATTCTTTTCTAACTGTTATATGTAACATAGAAAATGTTTACAGTTTAATTATTATTTTTCCTTTAAATATTATGCGTAGGTATGCGAGTATGTAAATCTAAATATGAATACATGTACGTATATCCGTATTTAATTGAAATGCATATTGTTTTGCTTCTGTATAGAATGTACAAAGAATTTTACAATAAGTACTATAAGCAAGTATAACAAAAAAAAATATATGTACATATATAATTTCACTTAGATACAACTGAAATATATACAAACTTACAAGAAGTGTTATGTTAAAAGGAAAAATTATAATATAAAAAATATGAGGCAAAATTTGTACAAAGTATAGGTACACAAAAAATATTATTAATATCCTTCTCAAAAACATAACTTACTATATGCTACTAAATATATGAATGGATGTACATATATGCAGATATGTGCGGCTATGTGTTTTAAAAGAAAAAAAAAAACATCATTTTTATCACAAATATTTGTTGTTGTTTTTTTTTTTTTCTTTATGTTTTTACTTATTTTTTAGCTTTGTTCAAGGTGTCAATAACAATTTTCAACATTCAAAATGTCATCAACAGAATTTGATTAGTTTTTTATATTATTATTTATTTCATATACATATTCACTCTTCATATACATAATTTATGTATATTTTTAGACATTTTTTTTACTTTTTTTATATGTACGTTACAATATTACAGTATGACGTTTGTATCTCTATGGCAAAAGATACATGCATGTATCCCATACTCTCGAGTATTACGGATTCCTTTCATATTGAGTTCACATTTTTTTTTTTATTTTCTTTAAAACCAATATGAGAAAAAAAATGTTTTTTTTTTGCTTATTTCTTTAATCATATCTTCATATAGGTAACAGAATTTTCTTCTTGTACACATTATAAGCCATGTATACAATATGTGATACTTATGTTCACAAAAAAAAATATCCACAAAGAACAACATAATATACAATCATTCATATGTTTGTACCCCCTAGAGTAAAGTATTAATGTAGTCTACTCTATACATACATATTATATACTATCCCACACATTATGTATGTTCGATCTAAGAGTAAGTATGTATAGGTATACACACGTATTTTTTTATCTTGTATTATACACGTACGCAATATCAAAGTATAATGATATTTTCATAAATTTGCCAAACTCAACTTCGTTCTATGTTCTATTTATATCCAGAGTTCAATTCTTTTAGAATTACAATTTTTTTTTCTATTTCTCTTCAGATCTTATCCTTGTTTTTCCTTATTTCTGTGTTTTCACTTATTATTGTTGCTATTTTTTTTTTTATCAATTTTGGTTTTGTTTTTTTTTTCATACATTTTTTTTTTATTTTTTTGTTTATTATCCATACCTCTGTTTATGTGAAGAAAATTATATTTTTCTTGTTATCTATATTATCTGAATATACGAATTTCAATTTTTCTCTATACATATATGTTCACTATAACAGCATAAGTAAAAAATGAAAAAGGAAAAAAAGAAATACAAACATAAAAACAACAACAATGACATACAGCTGAAAAAAAAAATGAAGAAGATAATATTATATATTGGTAGTTTAGCAGGTGACATCCATCTAATTTCCTTTTTGCTTGTCGTACACTTTGAATATTTTAATGCATAAAGGAAGGATGAAAGAAAAAAAAACGAATAGAAAATATAAGGTTTTTGTTTGTGTACACTTTGTTGTTGTATTTATCTGTAAGTACACATACAAGTACATGTATATATCTATGTAAAGTATGTACAGAATCAATACGAAAAGGTATATACACTGTTGTATAAGTGTACGTGTAATATCTCGTATATACACACAGAGGTATGAACATATATGCAAATACTTACATGTGTACATGCAAATTCCTGAAATGAATTTTATTGAGAACATTAATATAGGTATGTATGTATATGTTCAAAAATGAATAATTTTGTATAAAATTTATGTATGAATGCATGTACGAGTATGTACTTATGTACATTTTGTACGTGAATATTTGTGAAAATAAAAAAACAGGTTGTATAAATACACTCAAGAATTTGTTTATTTTTTTTTTCTTTGCTTTTTCTCCATCCATATAACAACTTTTGTATTACACAGTATGCAGCTATGTGTAGAATATAATATGCTGTACATTCTACAAAAAAGAAAAGAAATAATTCATTGTTATTCATATGTAAGTAACGTACAACAACGTAATAAATACTTGGATATAAATTTTTTTTTTTACATAACAAAATTATTAATAATGATAATGATGATAATATGACAATATCCTATATTCAAATAATTTATTTTTTTTTTATATTCAAATAATAATTTTGTATGTTGTAATATTGTTGTAATACAAATTTACACAATAAAGAAAATAATTCATTAAAAAGATGAAGAAATACTCATAAACATGTAAGTATTTGTAATGAAGTACCTACAATATTTCCATTCATAAAGATATAATGCAGGATATATCAATTTCCATACTTATCTATATGCATTTAGTTTCTATAGAATCGATAAAAATTCCTGCGAAGAAAATATATGTATCTAATGAAAATTCAAATATATTTTTTTAAAAAATTTACAAAACATGCAATTTTTTAATACAAATTTTGGAAATTTTATACTTTTCATAGGACAATTTGCTTTAGGAAGATATCAAAAATTATTCCTAACGACAATAACTCATCTATTCCGCTTTAATAATACAAATCAAGAATTGATTTCCTGTTTCTCGTACAGGTACAGTACACCTACACAATGATCAAAGAGATACATCGCGGCATCTCGGCATTTTAGTTTATTGAAATTTTTCATTTGAACTGTACAAAAATCTACTTTCTACTTTCCAAACCATTTTCAAAATTCTTTCAACTGTCACTTAAACAATTTGTTTGAATTTGAATAACTTCATATCCTGTCATTAATAACTTATCCAATACACAATACCTTCATTCTTTGAACCTTTTTACACCAACACTCCAATTTCCGTAATTAATAAATTCACCTTTCACCAATTCCGGTTATCCAAATGTAAAATTGTTTATAGAATGTGGAACGAATAAAATTGTTATTCACAGGAAACTGTAAAACAGAAGTTGAAAAAATGATTTTTATAGGAAAGTATGCAACGTAATAGATATCATCTGCACCATCTGTTAGGGATTTGAATTTTCAAAATATAGATAACGTTGAATATTGATTGAAATTTCAAATATTGTAACTGACACTGTGTGTGTGACCAGTGGGTTTGAAAATTGTTCGCCAAAAATTATTCACAATTATCATTATTATTATCATTATGGATTATGGTATGAATACTTTTAAATAATTACGTTCGGTTAGTCTCTGTTAATTTAAAAATTGAAAAACGAAATTTCATTAGGAAAAAATCTTGGTAATTTTTGAGTTAAAAATTGAGAACAAAATAATCAGAATTTTTAATTTGCATTTAAAAAACTAGACATTTTCATTTGTTATTATTTTATTTTTAGAGAATGTGTCTTAAAATCCATATCATCCATACATAACGACTCATATTCACACCTGTATATATAAACATAAATTTCCTCTTTTTCAATGTTTGCAGTAATAGTAATACATCACATATAATAGCCATCATAGTATTATGACCACAAATGAATGCACACATGTGTGTACATAGTAAATGCGGAAAGACTGCCAGTTATTAAGAAATTTATTGTACATTTATACATATTTTATGTTTTTTTTTTACTTTATTCCAGATATTCGTATAGGTGCTCGTAGTGTACCTATCTAGGTATCTAATAACATGCTCTTATCTAATACGTGTTACAGAACGTGTATAGCAACGTGTATGGTCATCATAAAACTAACATCTTTTTTACATGTGAAATAAACAAAACAATAAATAAATAAATAAAATTATAAAAAAAAAAACGAAAATAGAAAAAGATTATGATGAGGAAAAATATAAAAACCTGTAGAATAAAATAAACGAAGTCCTTTTTTTTTTCAAGTGTAACTAAACGTATCTAATTGTGTAAATTGTTCAAAATAAACATTATGTCCTTAATCTATCTTATACCTTATACCTTATTTTTATCTTTGTTACCGGTAGATACTGTTTCAATGTATTTTTAAAACAACAATGCTATGCATGTAGCGTATAAATAGCACAGGTATATGAGGTAATAAAATAATCATTATATTGGAGATATGTGCGGTATACGGTACATATTGTATACACATTTACCAGCATACAAACGCATTTAAATACATGAATAAACAAACTGTTTCTATTAATTCTCATATATTTTTATAACAAGTGTTTTCATCAATTGAGAAAAGTATGAAAATACATAAACGGTTGATGGATTTCCCAATTAAGCGTTCCTAGGAATCATTCTGAATCGAAATCAAAATTCAAAAACGAGCACAAATGATGTTTAGAATGCGAATAGAATAGAGAAGCAAGGATGTACAATATTCGCGTTCTACTGAGAGAAAAAATTAACTTTTTATTTTTATCAAGAATGAAAATACGAGAAAAAAAATTAATTTTCATTGTTCCACATTTAAAATTATCGCATAATTAAGAAACAAATTAGAATAATAAAAAAGAGTACAAGAAAAATTACATTTATATATATGAATAGGGAAAATATAATTAAAAATTGTATAAACACAGGACGTACGCCAACGTTTTTCGTGTTTATGGTAAATTGTATAATGAAGATCATCAATTTATATATGCATGTGTGCTCACATTCTAAATATTACTACTCTTATTTTAGTTTTAAATTATTCGCAGTTTGTGGGAAATTTTTAAATGAAAATATCCACTGACTCTAATAATGTATGTAATGTAGTAGTAACGAAGACTATATATATATTTATATAAGTCAATAATAAATACATACTACCACACTACATATATATTGTATTCTGTTAAGAGCAAAAAAACAAAAATCCAATAACATTCAAAACAATGGATATCTACAGCATTGCAATAGTGACAGGAAAATAAAAAAAAACCAAAAAACATAAACAACACGCAATATAAAAAGGATAAATCTTCAAAGACCTGCTAGATTTCATTGATGCAAATTCAATATTATAACATATAGATGATAAAGAGCAATCAAAATCCTTACTACCATTGATACACTTAATGCGAATCTTTGATTTAAAAAGCAAAAAAAAAAAAAAAAACGACAACGACGTGCCTTCCATAAAACTCAGACGGAAGAAAAATCAAAAAGGGAAAATATTTCTTACGGTTTTCCACTCATTTTTGTTTCCCTGTGTATGTATGAATATGAAAAGAAGTTTTAGTTATGAATTCAACACACACCAACTTATACATATAATAATGTATAGTTTAACTCCCAATGATCCTTTGAAGCACCCTTAAGGGATGATTTAAAATTGAAATCAGTTCATTTTGTATGAAAATTTGTAAAACGTACGCATTATATTTTAAGTACTCGTATATGCATCACATTACCACGAGGTGATTTCTACCATCGTACCATACCAATGATAAATGATGTACATAAGTAAATACCGACTACCTACAGGGCTAACTGGTAAATTTTTGTTTTTTTTTTTGTTTTTTTTCTTTTTTGAAACGGCAAGTGAATAAAATGAATTTTTTTTCCACATAGATATATGAGAATATACAGGAAACAAGGAAATATATGTTAGATTTGTATGTAGTACGTGGTAGTACTCTTATTATATTCTTTTCAAATGTTTTATATTGCAATTTTTCTTCATTATATAGCTAGTTGATTTTCGATATAGTAAGTTTTGATGGAATGAGAGGATAATCTTGAATATCCTGTAATAATAAAAGAAATGAAAAATATTTTTTATGAATTATTATTATTGAAAAAAAAAGAAATTCTTAAACTCAAAACACTCAAAAATAAGTACTTAACTTCAGACTTAATCGATTAATTTTCTTTTTCTATTCCTATACTACCTCCACATATGTATTTACCATTTGCTAGATGAAAATTAAAATCCTTATCCTTATATCTTTTTTCTCTAAATTTTATCACGAATAATCTTAATTAATTGACAGTGTCCAGTATCGATTTTAATGTAAAAATGTGTTTACTTAAATCTGACTGACCAGTACGTTATTCTGTTGTATGCGTGTATAAGCATTTGGTAAATTAAAGTCTTAGCCAAAAAATTAAAAGGAAAACAATAAAAATATCCTTATTTATATGGATACATAATATTGCTAGCATTATCACTGTCACTGTTAAGATTTGTTACTAGACACACATAAAAATCCAAAAATAATCCAGCCAATTATGATTCTAGACGATTTTTCTTCTTCTTTACTCTAAATATTTTTAATTCTTATACGAGTACATCTATACAAGAATATATATAGCTTACATACAATTTTCTCTAATGTCATTCTTATAATTGAAATTTTTTCTATGAAAATTATTGAAAAAAAACAAGGAAAATCTACATGATGATGATAGATATTATTTGTTTATTTATCTGATTACAATTAAACAAAGTCAATTCATTATACATAAGTATATACGAATATATAATATATGCACATTACAATATTAATGTATGTGTATGTACATATACATGCGTTTTGTATATTTTCTTGGAAAAATTCAAATTGAAGCCAATTATAATTGAAGAGGTTCAAACATTATACATATTCTATATTAATGTAACCATGTAACTTAATACTTTCTCCTCTTAACACAAAAAAGTTATAAAAACAACAATGAAATTTTATAATGTCTCATAAGTCTATACTATGTATAATGTATAAAAAAATATACTATGATGTGATGTGTGATAAATTGTCTGTATATGTATGTATGCAAGTATATTTTACGTGTATATACATTTTAACCGATGAACTCTGATCATCGAGTTTTTATATTTCATTGATTAGTTATTATAGTTTTTTGTCGATTTTATTATAAAATTATAACTGACAATCTAATGTACACATATAGAAATTATAGTAAATATGTAATATGAATGCAACGTAAACAGATTTTCACATATATATAGACTCTAGACTCGTATATGATAAATTTAGGTACATAAAGATAAAATATCAAAATTACATTAAAAAGCAAAATATATGAGCATCGCTACACACACTTATATTACTATTTGGATATATCTGTATACGCATACCATATGTACAGTACACATATATATATACGTATATATCCATCCATATTACTATGTGAATAATTTTTTCTTCTGTTTTTAATTTGCTTATTTCAATCAAAATGAAAATATAATATGGCATACAACATTATAAATTTAGATATATTACGAGTATGCATGTATATATAGCATTTAGCATTTAGCCATATCTTATTACAGGATATTCGATTTCCTGTCCAATAAACCTTATAATATTTTGTTCCATATAAAATTTGTATATGGTATATACGTATATGTATATGAGAAAATATCTAATAATATAATTTTAAGGCTAAATATAAAAGGGATGTGCCTATCTAATATATGTTTTATATACAATTTATATTATATACTTACATACATCTTATATGTATAAAACGAATATACAATATCTTATGTTCCTTTCAAATGTAGAAATGGATGGATTGATAGATAGATAGATGGATGGATGGATGGATGAACGGACAAAAACCATGTTATACGATAATATGATGAAATTACACATTCATTTACTAAACTTAAATCATCTAATATTCTATACCTTTCTATATATGTATATATTTATTATGTACGTATTCTGTATACCTACATATGTACATAGAAAATATATTTGTATAAATATATATGTACCTATATTATATGGACACTTACTTACGTATATTATCTTTTTGCAATTCTGTAAGCATCCACTTACAAAAGTCAATATTTGTACTATCAAAATTCATCGATCAATACAATAATATGAAGATTAAAATCTTCTCTATATAAATATACCTATATGTATGTATATGTACTTACCAATAATAAAAGTACATAACATATCCATTGTACTGTAAGTACTATGAATACTACAGATCTATATAATACCATATACATAAATATTGTACATATATATTTGGTTAAAAAAAACCATACGCTTTTATGTATATATATATGTGTTTGTGTAAGTATTATTTACTGCGTATATTTAGTTTTTATAGGCGATAAAATTATTTAATAAAATCGATATACTTAATGTACCTATGTGTATGGATAAACAAAGCAAAAAAAAAAAAAAAATGTTTAAAACCAATTTAATTAAACAATAAAAGAAAAAGAATTTCGAAATAGATATGATGAGCAGATGAGTATAGCTCTGTATATATAAATTAGATTCTATTTCAAATACAAAATAATATCTGACAAACATTTTATGATATTATATATTATCGCTCACACAAATTAAAAGCAATCCACTTAAGAATATGATTTCAAATGAAATTTGACCAATTAATTATTTCGATTCCTTTTTTTTTCTACTAGTTAGGTGTATCTACTCATTTTTAATTTTATTTTATTTTGTATTTTTTTGCATATTTTTTCTTTTACCCCATAATATAATCATCATTACAATAATTTATTGTAATTCGTTACAAATTTATATATTGCACGTGTTAATAATTTTAAAAAAATATTCGAAACAATAAAAATCGTACCTATATGAAAAATTATGATGAGATATACAAGAATATGTACACCTACTAACACGCAACATATAATCGATACTCAATACAGGAAAGGTTTATTTTAAGCATACATAATTTACAGAAATAAAATAAAAGGACAAAGGGTAAGTAAATTATTTAAATATAAAATGAAATTAAAATTAAATAAACCACAAAAGAAATAAATTATATACGATTGAACATTATTATCATTATTATATTGTTTTTACTCATCTTTTGAATATATATTATTAGTATAATCATTTATACATAAGTTTGTATGTATGTATATCTGTATAAATGTATAAAAAATGACATAATTACCTGATCTCATGACATGTAAAAAAATAAATAATGAGGACATCAATATTTCAATTATACATTATGCATACCGTACACACACGTGACCGTCTATAGATCGAATACGTATATGAAGAATGATTTATGTATGATCGAATCAATTTTATGCAAACATTTCAATTTGAAAAATAAAAAATAAAATAATTAAATTATATGTTTCATTCATGTGAAAATAGAATTTTACCTGCAAGATATAATGAGTGTATTTGGTAAACGCAAACTGGTAGAAGTTTAATGCATGCCCATTTCTTATCACTTTATAGGTCAGTGTATAAAGCGTGACCACTGCAGCAAACCGCTCTTTGTAGGCCAATGTTACATACAAATTATCTGTGTGGAGTTGGATTGTGAGAGGATCAGGTGGGATCATCAGTATGTGATGATATATAGGTATAAAAAGAATTCGATATTCGACTTTCGGTGGTCACCCGTGATGCATATTTTTCGTTAATGTTTGTTTACATTTTCATACAATTTTTGTTATTTTATCATCTTTGAAAATGTCGTACTTACATACATATTACCAATATTACTTACATTATTTAAATAAAAACAACAAAAAATAAATTAAAATTTTAAAAAACATGGATTAAAAATTTTGAACAATAGTTCAATTACAACATAAATCCCTATAAATATTAATCAAAAATTAAAATTCTTTATTTTCTTTTTTCTTACAATCGAAAGGATATAAATATATGCGTATGTAGTGTATACATACATGATAATAACCCTTAGAATACTGTTTTTTTTTTATTTATTTAAATCACAGTTAATACATGTGCATAATTCGGCTGCATAAACATTCGAATTGTTTATAGTCATATTATAGTCATGTGATGGGTTAAAACTTTTATACGTATTTACTAGCTTAAATTCCATATGTATTTGGATTAATTACATATACACAACATTTACCAACAATAAAGCAGAAAAATATTAGAAAATACTGTACATACGCGTAAATGTGAAAAGAATTATATAAAATCTTAACCCCTCAATAACGCAATAAAACATGAAATCCTTCCGAATTCATATAAATTCTAAGGTTTTTTTCTCTCAACTATATATGCTCGTTGTAAAATCTCCATATATACTCATACATTGATATGCACCGGTATCTTATGTATTTACATTAAACGTGAGTATTATAAGTATTAAGATATATAAAAAGTGAGGGTAGAAATATTTCTGATCGGTTTTTAAAACAAAATTTTATGCATATTATATGTATACAATTTAGTTAGGGGTTATTCTATAAAATAAACAATAAACGCATACTGTGGATTGATGGTTGGATGTGTTTATCTGTTAACTCTTCAATATAGTATTAATATTAATGTGGTATTTTATTTTGATCCCATGATAAAACATTTTAGATTGCTCCAAATTATTTGATAAACCAGAGATAATTTTTTGTTTCCTTTATTTTTTCTTGTATATGGGGTGAGAAGTTATTTAAGTTTTATTTTTTTATTTTTTTTTAATTTAATTGTTTGTTTGGCATTTAATAAAAGCTTTTATTAAAATTAGTGGAATTAGATATCTTATATCATTATATAACTTGAATAAATTTGAAAAAAATTAATTCAATTTTATATTATTTATTATCCTTCAAAATTTGTTGCCTTGAGAAATTTTCTGATTATAAAAATTATCTCATTATTTTTCAATTCCACAAGAAATTAATTCATATTTTTTATTGATTAGAAAGGAAAAAAAAAACAACAACACAAAGAACATTTAATTTATTCCAATTTTATGTATAACCTCATATCTCATATCTGCGTCACCACCACCACAAAAGATATAAAAAATGTAGATAGATATCAAATAAAAGTACACGTGACATAAAAAGTGGTGTGATATGAATGTGATGTTAAATTTTTCTTTTCCTTTTTTTTTGGTTTACTTCAAATTAAATTAATATTGCAACCAAAGTATCGTCCTCGTCCTTTATACATGTTATTACACATTACAAATGATGTATGTGTGTAGTGCACAAAGTCTGCTGTGTCTGTATTTATACTACATGGACATCATTTTTTTTTAATTTAACATTGAACGTACATAGAGTGTAGTACGTAGTACGTTAAAATAGATAGATACTTGAACTGACGCGTGTTCGAAATTGATAAAAAAAATTATTTCATCTAACCTTTGGGTGGGTGTCATTAACGATGCACTACATTAAAAATGTTGATCGATTTATTGTTATTATTACATATAATCATCGTTATAAATATAAATGAATGAATGATGGATGTAATTTATTTGAAATTCAATTCAATTTGTTTTTTACTTTTTTCTTGTTACTTTCTTATATACAAATGATGGGAAAAAGTTCATTTTTTTTTTAGGTTATTGTATTACAAAAAATAAAAATTACCTACAGAAATTTAAAGGTGAAATCAAATAGCAAATAAGGACAAATAAAACACAATAAATATTTTTATTTTATTAATATTTTTATTTTATTATTTATTTACAAAAATTTAATGACAGTTAATTATTTTATCTTACAACATTCCAGAGACATAAAACGAAAATGAATTTTCATTCATAAAATTTAACTGAAAAAGAATATTACAACACAACGACCAACCAATAAACCTGTCTGTATTTTCGTATTTTACTTTCTACTTATTTTACTTGAACTCTTTTATTCTTTCGTACTCATGAGATGTACAAATTCAAACTCTTATAAGCCATCAGAATCAGAAAGTGTTTTTGAATAGAGCAAAACCTTTGGATTACCAGAATTTTAAATCATAAACATATGATATGAACGACGAGTTCAATATTATATACTCATACACCTTTCTGATAATTTTTTACAAAAATTTGTAAAATTAAAAAAAATATATACTAATATACCTACATATTTTTAGTTTTGGTGGGCTTGATAATTTTTTTCTTCCAATCGACTGTTGCTATTAATTAAAAGTAAATTTTTAATGCAACAAAAGTCTTATAAAGACCTTACTAATTCAATACTTTTGTAACATTTTTCTTATATGAAATGTGACAACACTGAACTCATTTGTATAACAAAATCTATGTCTATACATAGGTACATTTGTTCATTTATAAACGATAATAATAAAAAATTAAAAAAAAAAAAAAAACAACTTAAAGAAAATATTCTTAAACATTATGTGTTGAATGTGTCGTCACGTCACTCTTTTTGAATCAGAAAAAAATAAGAATACGATAAAATATGTTCAAAAATAAGAAAAATATTTGTTTTATTGATGTATGAATTATGTAGATTTTTGTTAAATTGCTACCAAATTACGCTCATTTAAATATTATAAACATGTTCGTAATATACTACCATACTACTGTACCAGTACAGTATATCACATACCGTACAATATTTACGACACGTAGATACACACACACATGAGATTCTATGTATGTATGATGGATGCCTTTAGCATTGATATTGAATTTGTTTTTTATTTTAATTCTTTTCTTATCTACCAACTTTTTCTTGTTCTTATAATTAGAATTTATATAATAAACATATATATATGTAAATGTATAGGTATATGTAATATGTATTTTTTTCATGTACTTTATGTTACATACAATAAATAATAAATTTTATTAGAACTTTTGCCGACACTTATAATATTTTGTATATATGAATAAAGAAATAAATAAATAAATTCGACTGTTTATTATTAATTTTCATCAAAATATAAACTTATTAATGTTATACGTATGTGGAAGAATATAAAATTAATAAAGCATAAAGTATAACAAAACAACACATCACATAATGAAAATGTGTATGTGATATATGTATCTACACATAGGTATACCTAACCTAAAAATAGTTACTTACTGATATTTTACCGCATCAACATTATCATATGTGTAAAAAAATGTTTTAATAAATGAATGACAACTTACTTTTATCATAACGTTAACATATATACATAACATTTAAGGTAGTAGGTATATGTATATTCAATTTTATATGTTATAACTGAAAGGTGCTAACAATGCAGTAGACCGTCGCATTTTAATAAAAAAAAATGCATATTTTTTTTTCATTTTTTTTATAAATTTCTTTTTCTTTTTCTCTGTCTTCTTGTAAGTAACACACATTTTACCACTTAATAACCTGCGCACTGCGCACTAGACTATTTTTTTATTAGTAAATTTATGTAGGAGATTCTGATGCTTTATAAATTGATCATTTTTATCCTGTGTGTATGTATATACTACTACTACACATATACTATCTTACCTTTTGAATAATCATGAATGTATGTGCATGTACATATTTAAGTCATTCTAGTGTTACCTTGTTTTATCACTTCAAAAGAAACAAAATACAAAAAAATTTAAAATACATATTGTTGTAGTAATTTTACAAATGCACGTTAAAATTCAACTATTTAGGTATATATATAACATATGTATGCGATTGTAAATGTATGGTAATATATTTAGATAAAAAAATATATATAATATCAATGTGTGGTCTAATATATGATTTCTTTTAAGTGCATAATATACCTTACAACAAAAATATGTAAAAGTAAGTATATTAATATCATACCTACGTATCGTATCATGTGTATAAATATTCTGTATTATTATGATGATCCTTTATCTGAAATGAATAAAAAAAAATTGTTATATAATGTAATAATAAATGAATAACATTTTGTGATATCGTCACGTGAAATTTTGAAAATAATAACAAAAAAAAGATTGAAAAATTTATCTTCTTATTGATGCACTTAAAAGTGTTAAATTGAAAATTAAAAAATTTGAAAATTTTCTTATGCCCAAATCGAATTTGATTCTAATTAAATGAATAACACTTCTATGAAACATAGAAATATTATATACTGTATTCGATTATCTCATTTTTATACCTTTTTAGTTAATAATTTAAAACTTACAGTTCCAGGTGGTGTCCCGGTGTCCATAGTAAATTTTCAGTATACTATAGAAATGGTAGCTTTAATTGTTAATTTTTGTGAAAAAATAAAAACAGTACATTTTTTCAATGAAAATTTGATTCTTTCGTGTATCTAAATAGATGAGGAGGCAGGGAATATAAACGTTACAAAAAATTTAAAAAAAAAATGTGTATAGTATGATGATGAGGTCACATTTAATGTGAATACAGAAGTCAAAAATCCATCGCCATATTGAATAATATTGTATATAGGTACATCTTTATGTGTATATAACCGAATTTATATAAAAAACACGAGCTATGTATATGCAGAAGATGTATATTTATAAGCAAATTACATATAAAAAAATATCACCGTACATTATACCCTCCTGTCATTTAAAATTGAAATAAAAAAAAAATCAAAGAATAGAAATAAAGGTAATATCATAGTATCGTATATCTCTATAATACACATCAATACTCATATAGTATAGGGATCATCATATGTGACGTTAAACCGCTTTTTTGTTTTCTTCTCAAAAGTACCTATAACAAATGTGCTCTTCAATTTATACAAGTAGCATAAAATAAAATGGAATAAAATGAAATGAAAAAAAAAAAAAATACAACTGGATTACATATTTTATAGTACAGCAGAAAGGACCATTATTTTATTTTGTTATGTTTGTTTAGTCTAAAATTATTGTTTCCTTTTGTATGTGCAAGCAATACATAATGTGTACGCGTATATAAATTCTCTTGAACCTTGAACGCATCAGTTATGGTACTGGACTGGTACACGCTATATATTTTCTTTCATATACCTATAGTTGGAGTTGCATTAACAAACACACATCAACCTAAACGTTTTATACTTATTTAACATCATTTTCATTATTATAATATATATGGCATATACATTTATACATACGAGTATGTGTATGAATATAAGCTAGCGCCTATTTTTTTAATTGTTGAGTGATAAGACTATGTCTGTCAGTCGACCAAAAAAAAAAAAAAAAAATGTTTTTTTTCATTTTCATTTTTTCTTTTCTTTTCGGTAACCATAATTCATGTCAATTTCAATTTTTGTTAAATGATCAAGCACAATTGCCCATCAATAAAAATAAAATTATATACATTATACATATACATATTTAATAAAAATTCTATATGTGATGATAATGAAAAAGAAAATTGTTAGGGTTATTTAACGTATTCGGATTAGAGTCAAATGTTTTTTTTTTCTAACAAAATATATGATTGCGTAAAATATACATTGTATATATATATATACATATTTCAGGATAATAATATATTATTATAATTTTATCTATATAGATTTTTAATGCAAAAATATTTCTTAATACCGAATGAAATTCTGGTATCAGTGAAAAATGAACATTCGGATGAACATTAATATAAGCAAATTTTTCTTATAAATGTATGTACACCCATATTGAATAAAGTGTAAGATAGAATCAAATGTATATTTCCTCTCCATGATAACTTGAAAATGTAGGTATTATTATGTAGTTTTCTGTATAATTTATTAGGAACAGACATTCATTTACCATACAATCGTTTACGTGCATTTCTTATGCAAAATGTTTTTACTTTAGATATCATATAGATATACTCATATAGATATTATTAAGACATACTCTTCAAATCAAAAAAATATAGAGTTTTTCAAGTAATCTACGTCTTTCTATATATTAAAAAAATCATTGTAACAATTCGAAATTAAAAAAAAAAAAGGAATGAAATTATATTTTCTGGAGCTTTAAAAATATGATATCCAATACACACACGTATAACATTTCAGAAATGTTCAGGAAAGAAAAAGGAAAGAAACCTTCTTAATATAATACATATAAAAGAAAGAATATAACCTTCTATAATACATATTGGTATAGATGATATTTAGAACTAAATACCTATTTTTTTTTTCGAATTCCATTCATAAAAATGGCGCTTATTTCTATTTGACATTTAAATCCATAAGTACATTTATATGTACATGCATCCTAATTCGTAACATTTCATATGTAGATTCTACATAAAAATATTAATCTGCCACTAAATTTATTGTTTAGTCATTTTCACTTTCAGTTTTGTTTTTCAAAGATAAAATAAAATAATAAAAACACACTGATCCAGTTCTCAGTATACTATAGTAATGGACCTCTCTGCATGTTAATGTTACAAAATTTTGTTAATGATGAGAAAAATTTTAAAACGAAAGAAAAGTTTTTGACTTCTTATATTACTCGAATACTTTATTTTTTTATTTTCTTTCGAATATAAAAATGAAAATGAAATAAAAATTCAAATGTTTCTCTTGTTACAAATGCATATGTACTCGTACTCATATAGCTATACATTATTGTGTGTAAGTAGGTACGTGTAGAGGTATATGAAAAAATATAAATGAATTTATAAAGAAAAAAATGTGAATGAACTATTGATGATGAATAATGACGTTGTATAATATAATATTTAATATGCAATGGATGCATCATTTTTTTTTTATATGAATGCACAGTAAAAATATCAAATATAAATATTTTTATATAATTCTAGATATTTTTTTTTTTGATCTTATTTTATTTTGTTTTCGAAAAGATCACATCTTAAGCATATACTTGAAACTGCCTTCTGAAGTATATATAAGTTTTATGATGTTACATTTTAAAGTTCTGTTACTGTTATTATTTTATATCTGAAATAATATGTAAATGTAATCTATACATCATACAGTATGGTATACATATTTATGTATATAACTGGGTATTGTATATCCTTTTGGCTTACTGAAAGATTCTTCTATCAAATTAAAAAAAAAAAAAATCTATAAAACAAATATGTATATAAACGCACATTTACAGGTGCTAAATGTACAAGTAAGTATTATGATGACCACCCACGTTGTAAGTATATCGTAAGAAATATGCATCATAATAAAATTCATAACGACGAAATTAATTGTAAAATTTGTATTATAATATTTTATTCTATTTTCAAATTTGTTTATGAAAAAAGTTTCTTCTATATATTACATATTACACAGATTTGTATTTTCATTTGAAAGAAAAATTCTTCGAAATGATTTCGTATGATTTTATAAATCTTACGATTACTATGCTACCTACTACTGTACATCCAAACTTTAAATTTAATTGAAAAACGAAAACAAGAAATGTTTATGAATTCAAAATCTCTTCTCTATGATTTATTAATATGTGGATTGAATGAAATTTTAAAAATTAAAACTTTAGATTGAACTGATTGAACTGATTTAATCGATATAACCACTAGAAATCGTATAAATACATGCATTTATAATGTGTATTCAGGTAGTAAATTTTAAATGCTTGTTTAAATAACAAGTCATTGACAAAAATCTTAAGTGCACAATATATTAGACACTGATTTATCATTTAAAGAATAAAATAGCAAATTAAAGAAATTCAAAACAAAAACGTATATACATACAAATATTAACAGGAATTAGGTATACACAACCTAAGAAAATTTTTTAAGTTTTCTGTAAATTAAATATACATGTGTACAATGTTTTTTTTTGTATATAAAATAGATAAAAATATATGAGTGTACGAGTGATCGTATAATAACAAAAATTACCAAAAAAAAATTTATTATTTTGTTCATAATATTCAATTAATATACCAATTATGTATATCTATGTTTATATATAAGTACAATTATATTTCAATTAGGATTACACTTATGTTTTATCAGTCAGAAAATAAAATAAAATAAAATCATGTTCATAAATGGTATAGGTAATAGGTATATAGATTAATTATTATAACAACGAATAGTATACACATATATCTAGATACATAATGTATAGATACTTTATATATATGAGTATATATTTATCAACAAATACAAAGACAATAATTTTTGTATATGAAATTAATCGCGTTAATTTATTAAATATAATAGGTAGGTACCTACCATCTGCTATATGCTAGCTATCCTATCATAAATATATTTATATCGTTTTTTAAATTAAGTACCAATTATTTAATTATAATTATCAAATTTTTCAAGATTAAATAAATTATTTAGAGACACCTACATAAATATATAGATACGTACGTACATTTTACATACACAAATATCTCTGATTCATTTTTTAATATTTACACAAAAATGTTTAGCGTACGAATGCTGTCAAATTTTTATTTTATTTTTTTTTTCATCAAACTTAAATTTATTTATGTATGTACATACCTACATTTTTATGTATGTACATATATACATATATGTAGGTAGTTACTCTAAAATAAATAACATATAAATACCTAGGTACTTATTGTTATGTTTACAAATATTTGGATATGTAAGTCAATAATAACAATTTGAAAATCATTTAAAATTACCTATTATTTTATGATAAAAAAAAATATTTTTCAAATTATAATAATTCAAACATTACATACGTATATGTATATAAAAAATAATAAAATCATTATCAAATATTTTTTGTTATCATCCTGATTATGTTATTAGATCATTTTCTGTTTAATTGAAAGAAAATTAATAAGTTAATCAATTAGGTATTATACTTTTTATACCTATAGAATTTTTAATTATATTATTTATACAATTTTTACAATAATAATTCAATGTATTAGATAGCTGACTTTTCTTATATATAAAAATATAAAAATGATAAACTCATTAAAAAAAAATTAAAATCCTGTATGCGATAGATAAATTTTCATTAATTTATATCAACATCTCATTTTACATACATATAATAATGTAAGTACAGACAAATAGAGCATATAGATGCTATCATTTTATGCACATAACTTTACGATTACGTTTATATAGTCGATACATTATATGTTAATGTCAAATGAATAATAATTATTGTAATATGCTGATGATAATGCGATGATAGAATTTTTCTTTTCGTAAAGGTAGGCTTTTCCAATAATTGTAATTTTGTTGTTTTATCAGATTTACGGGCGGATATATAAATAGGTATCATTATTATAAATTTGTTTTCTGTTGTACACACATAATAATCAAAATGACAGATATATCAGCTACCTGAAGAAATGAATGAAAATTTAGATATGTTATATATTCATATACTCCATAAACATTATACAATATCATATATAAAATATTTTTGGATATGCATAGTAAAAATGAACCATACATACATCATCATAAAGAATAAGAGATCTATACACACATATATGCCGATTTTATTATATTGTGGGTTCATTTTCATACTTACATAAATATTATTAAGTGTACATGTGTGTATATTTTTGTGATCGTTATGTTATAGTATAGAGGTTATTCTATTTATTCCTCTTCTCCTTTTGAATATCTATACGAGGTATACTTAAATGGAACTTATGTCATTTCAATTTTGATGACAGCTAAGTATGGTATAGAGTTAAATATGAATACGTGGATGTATATATTTTTTTATAGACGCGTACGTGAACATATACAATCGTACATCATATGAAGTGAATATACTTAATTCTCATTCATTTAATTTTTTTTTTCTACCCATATTATTATATTGATCAATGGTCATTGTTATGGCTATTGATAACATTATACATATATTGAATGTTATAATACTTACACATTATTACATATATTCGACCAAGTGTGACATATTATTCAATGAAAATATTAAAAATTTATAGAAGCATACATAGTACACATATACATACCACACAATTATCTAATACATTCATCATAAAAATTATGTAGTACTGACAATGCATAAAAAGTGTAATAATAATTTTCAATTTGAAAATTCGAAAATATTTCACTTTTTTTTTTATTATTTTTATTTATAGAAGTTGCAAAGTCATTCATATCATTTAATGTAATATCATCTACTCGTATATGGTCTATACCATTTCTATATAAATATAAAAATTAAAGAATAATAACATATACAATAGCATTTGTTTATACCTTTGTGAAAAAAGTGAAAGGTTGAATGACTCCCATACGTATATTATACTGATATTACTTTTCAATATTTTGATACAAATTTATATATGCAGATAGATACCAACTTACTTACATTAAAAATGAAAATAATTGAATAAAGAGCCACGTGTTTCAATAATAATAGTGAATTGTTATAACATCAAATTATCATCTTACTTGTCTGTATATATGTAGATAGATATGTAGGTATATATAATAAAAACTAATTCAATTAAAATTATACTTCATTAGTTATTGTTGTATATTATAATCATGTATAGAAATAAGGATAACAAACCTTTTACATATCTCTATCTATAGTATCTGTACTTTATAAAAATCATATAATACATTATTTTAAGGACATCATTTTCTCAAAGAATAATAAAAAATTGAGAAATGCATTTAAAAAATTACTTTTATTTACGTTATTTATATGGATATCGATTAAAAAACGTAGTGTAGAAAGACAATATAATTTTATACATGGTACATAACATTTAATTTATTAAAACATACACCTACCTATAGTTAATACAAAAATATTATTTAAACATTATAAACTCACACATATTTTTAAAAGATACGTAAATGTATAGGTATTGTATTGCTATATGTATTTATACTACGCTTGTGTTTAAAAGTGTGAAATGTTTGTACCTATATGTAATGAATTTTATTACAGTTCAGTGTCAAAATTTTAAAGTTGTAGGTACCATGTTGTACGTTCTACATATCGATTTTTCGTACATATACATATGTTCACACGTTCATTTACCTATACTTATACTGTAAATGTATAAATAGCTAAGTGTATAATAAAACATGACAGAAAAAACAAATTATTAGGTATATACCGAGTACATGTACTGTACATGCGATTCGTATATAACAACAACTAAAAAAAAATACAGATAAGATGAAAACAATTTTTTTCGCCATTTTTTCTTTACAAATCCATTATTCGTCTTTTTTGTCGTTTTATAAATTTGTTTAAAAATAATATTACTAATATCCATTTAGATTTAATATCGTGTATAGTATTAGTATAGCACACAACCATATCTTATGAATTTATGAAGTAATAATTTATTGCAATATCTATTTTCAAAAAAAATATATATGTATGTATATTTTTTTTATTTTTTATGAAAATGTTTCCTTATTATTCGCATTTTCATACGAAGATAAATAAGTATATAAACAATATTGTGTACTATACATGTATATAATATTTATTATTCTTATCAGTTTTTTTTTATAGAAACAAAATTCTGAATGACTCACCAATTTTATTACGATACTCATTACTCGTATTTCTTATACCTGAATAATGGTCTAATATATTGGTATGGTCTAATATATAATGGTCTAATATATAATGGTCTAATATATAAAAAAAATGCAATTAGTTTTTTTTTCTATGTAATGTGGTTTGTTTATAGGATAAATTATGATAATGGGTACTTGTGTGTATAGTATACTATTTGTTATTAAGATAATATTTATCGGATAAGAAAATAAAAACCAAATCTATATGAATTATTGAATTTAATTTGAGATAAATATTCTTCATACACAATACTAATAATCTAATATTAACTTTCTATTTTGTATAATTCTGAATATAAAATTCACATTAACATTAATGATATTTAATATATAAAATCCTTAATTTATGAAAATGTATACAAACATAACATTTAAAAACATTTTATTTACTCAAGAAAAAAAAATTTAATGAATGAATTTAGAAATTAAAATGAATTTTTCTCGAATTTTCTTAATTTTTCATTTAATCTATTTTATTTCTTCAAATGTTCTCAATAATTTTTATTCTTCGACATTGTATGAAAATATATGAATATTATCCTAATTTATATAAGAATTATTGCTTAGAGAATTTTTATTAATCCTTATTGTATTTGATACAATGATTATTGAGAATTCAAAAACAGCATAGATATTATCTATTCATCAGATAAAAAAAAATATTTCGAATTAAATAAGAAAAAAAAAATACTTTTTTTTACACTTCTAAAATATTTCACAAACATTTTAAATTCACTTTCAATGTCAATTGAAATCATGTTCAATTTAAACGAGAATTTACATTATAATTTACACTACACATACACATATACAACACCATTATTGCTTCTATATTTGAGAATTTTATTTTCCTTTTACGACAAAGAAATTAGGTATAATAATGTTTCACTCACATATAGGATAAAATATCTCTAATAAAAATCTATAAACTTCTAATTATTTTCAATTAAATTTTTATTAAATTCTAAATAAATTTATTAAAAATTAAAAATTTGTAATTTCATTTTAAAAAAGTTTTTCTTTAGAAAAAAAAAAATTAGTGCAAATTTTAAAAGAAGAAAAATCAAAGCAAAATAACAAATAACATTTTTTTATTATTATCTCACTTTTTAATCATATAAAAACTTTTGATGTCATTTTGATAACGAGTTTTGATGAACTCCGTTTTTAAAATAGAAATACGACGGACATTTTTATACACTTTTATCAGTGACAAATAAGAATTCAATTTTTTTTTTACCGTATATAGGTACATGACTATATTTTACAATAAAAGAATTCATTTTTTTTTATTTTCAGATTTTTTTCTTTATCTTTTTTTTTCTCTTTCTAAATATTACTTTTTGTTTTTAAAGTTCCTATATGCACTTTTTTTCATTATCTTTAAATATAATTTTTTATTATAATTTCATTCTGAAAGTGAGAAAAATATTGAAACTGAGATAAAAATGTTATTCTGCTTTCAAGAGAATAGAGAATATTATATTGAAATCAAAAAAAAAAGAAGAAAATAACCAAAAAAAAAAATAAAAAAATAAATTTAAAAATGAGGTTGAAAAATAATGGAATCGTGTATATAATTTAGGCGTGTTACAACAATAGTATAACAACGACAAAGACCAACGTATGGAAAAAACGTATGTTTTATAATATATAACACGATTATTATGTTCTACATAAAAAAAATAAAAATTGAAAAGAAAAATAAAAACGAAATCAAATCGAATTTGATGCAACGTTAATGCTCCCGGATTTTTCACAACAACAACAAGAACAAAAACTACTGCTATACTCTATTACTATTATTACTGTAAATACTATTATAAAAATTATGTTTTTTTCGCGGCATTATTAGTCAAAAAATTTATGTTAAAAAAGGAGAGGAACGGATCGTCTATACTATATGGAAGTAACGGAACTAAAAAGCCAAAAGATAATGTATGACTGTGGTATTATTCAGTAGTTTATAGATACCTTAGCGTAACTCTCTATATAGCTAGTTAGCTAGCTAAATCAGCAGCATAATATATAGCGAGGTTCATATAAATGTATATAAAGGTTGAGTAAAAATTTTCCAAAAGTGATGGTAAACAATTATAATAAACGCCGTTGTTGTCGTCAGTCATCTTTTGATGGGGACCATTACACTCCCCAATTTCTTAATCGTGAAAATAAAACGAAAAGCTTCAACGTGATAGCAATAATAATAACGATTTAGTTTTTCTTTTAAAAAAAAAAGTTAAATAAAAATTTTAATTTAAAAAAAAAACCTGGAGAAGGTAGCCATACTGACAGTGTAAGACAGATGGTTTACTTATCTTTACCGCCCGAAGGTTTCCTTATTTTATTTATTTATTTTTTTTTGCCGTAACTTTTTTAAAACGATAAAATTCTGTAAGAGTATAGAGTCACTCACTATATATTAACGTCATTTTATCGATCGATGGCGAAAAGTTGAAAAATCGTTTGTCAGTTGCATGAAAATTCAATCAAATATAAAAAATAAAATATGAAAAAAAAAAAAAAATAAAATCCAACATAAAATCAAAAAAAAAATAATGTATACACATATACAAGAGAATGAGAATATTGAAAAATAAAAATTACAAAACAGAATTGAAATAAAAGATACTGGGCTTAGGCGTGGTTTTGTACTGATAAAATAAACTCCGCCTCTATGTATATATATTCAGTTCCCTTGGAAACGAGTTTAAGATACACATAATATATTCTATGCATGGAATATGCGTTATACTCCAATGGCGTCTAAAAAATTAAATTGCATTTAAATTTGTCGATTTTTGCCAAACGCTAAACCTGACCATCATTTATCATCCCCACTATTAGTTCTGCAATTAACTATTTTAGTGGGGATAATTTATTCAACATTGGTTCTCGTACTACAAGAATTTGTAACCCCCCATTGATTTTATTGTGAAAAAAAAAAGAAGTGAAGTTTTGACTTTGCTGGTTGATTTTAAATATGCATATAGACACCAACTTAATATATGGTATGGTGTTCGTGTTGTGCTTATATTTTGAAGGTATATAGTTGTGCGCATATGTGTGAATTTGATGCCATTTAACACCATGTCTAATAAGGACAATATGAATAAGGCCCGAATAATACGGATATTAAGGCGTACGTCACAAAAACTTATATTTTATTTGCTTGTGTGTAGTTTGTTTCTTTTTCTTTTTTTTTTTTTTGAATTTCTTCATTTTTTTTTTATTTGTTCGTTATTTTGTATGTATGCATGTATTTCTCACCGGAAATGTATCGAAAATTATAGTGTGTTGTACGATATAGTTATTCCCCCTCAAATACAAAACTATACCTAGTTCAAGAATATATTATTATAAGAATAAGTAGGGTATTATATTTTGGTCCTTTGATCATATATCAAAATATAGACAAATATAGATAGATAGAAGTTATGTGGGTATGTGGTGTTTGTGGCGGTAGTGTGATTTTCAAATAGTGAATGGTATGAGTAAAAGACTGAACGTATTTTTTTTTTCATGTTTTTTTTGTTCTGTCCTTTTTTATGCTTCTTTTTTTTTGTGTTCACATTTTAAATGTAACACATATTAACCGTATTTGTTAAAAATTAATATAACATCAGTGAGACTGAGAAACAACTATATAAATACATACATATATTATATTAATACGCACCTACATATGAATACACATATACGTATGAATCTGAACATTTATATATGTACATGTGAATGAATGTTGGTGGCATAAGGAAAACATTTCATATATACGACGCCGTCTATAATAACGATCATGCATATGATAACGTTGTCAATGAGAAAAGTTTGCATATACTATACAAAACAGCACAGGGCAAGCTAGCTAGAGGAACACTTGAGAGCTTGATGTTTGTTAGTAAGCCAAATAGTAAGTAGGTATTCCCCTCTGCAAACAGTCGCATCATATTTTTGAATACCGAATAATAATAATAATAAATAATAATAACAGGCATACATCATCACATTTAGATCTCTAAACATAGTTGTATTGTAATGAATGAAGAGACTTTAGATTTTTTGTTTTGTGGATTAAATATATAATTTGAAAAAAAAAAAAAATATTTTTGTTTTTCTGGTGCATCAAATTATTTATACTAATATATATTTATTATTTATTCACCTTTTTAACGGGGAATTGTGTGTATAGATTTTTATTTTTGTGAGCATATATATAATTTAATAATGTTTTCTTTTCGGATTTTTTAATCGTAAAACATAATATTTGAACTAAATCTATATAAATATAACAATAATATTAGAAAAGAAAATAACAAATAAACATAGTAAATAAATAAATAAATAAATAGGTAAATAAGTGAAGTGTATGTGTTATAATTTTCATATAAGAAAAAACTTTAAAAAAAAAGAAATTAATTCAAAACATTTTTCTTTATTATTTTAATACAAAATTAATTAGACACGCGACGGAATAATACTATTTTTTGTTTTCTTTTTCTTCTGGTTAATATTGTTTTCGATAAACATTACTTACAATGTGTACATAATAACTATAATTACCTATAATTTGTGTTAATAATAATAAAGGATGTGATATCATTAATTTACAATTGTTATTTTTCTGATTTTATTTTTTCAAATATACTTATTTTCTTAGCATATTAAATATTTAAAAATATAAATAATGTACACAAACGTAATTTACTATTACATAATTTGAAAATAAAACTATATTTATAGTACATGTGTAGTAATAATAATAAACAAAAGTAAAAAACCAAAAGAATAATGCATCAAATACAATTTAAAGATAATAAATGTACTATTATTTTTCTTTATTGTGTTTTTATATAAATTTCCAAAAAATTACTAAATAAATAAATAATCAAAAAGGATAATTATTAATATAACAACAACAATAGAATCAATAAAAATGTTTAATCATTTGAAGAAAACAACTATCTATAGGTTATATGATTAAACAAATTTATTTATAGGTGTACGAAAAATATTATAAATAAATATGCATATATACAGATGTACGTATATAGTATGAGGTATGAGTATATATTTGGATACGTATCTATTCTATTTTACATAAACCTGTTGCAAATATGAGTTGGATACTTTATAATACGACTAAAAGTTAAAAGGACAAAGTTAGTACTGGTATTATAATAGAATATAGTGTATAGGTATATAATATATGTATGTCCTATATAGTTTTTTATTGATATATATGTATATACATACCACATATACATAATCCCCTTAACTATACAATTTCTCAATGAGTGACGACAATATCATATAATTTATGTGTACCATACACTATTTGATTGTTGACATTAAAACTGAAAAGACTAACAAATCAAGAATTTTCTTGAATACATAAATATAGTGTGTGTACTACAAACTATGTACACTGTATCATATACAAATGTATGTAAACAGTGATAAATATATGTAAAATTGCACCACCCATATACATATACATATATGTAAGTGTACTATACATACATATATACTTATATAAAAACTCTTAAACTTGTATTAGTTTATAATATATATATAATGAAATATATCAATAAATTATGTATGTAACAGTGTTGTTTAAAATTAAGATAGAAAAACAAATATCTTATGGATATATTCATATTGAATTGATCTATAGTAAATAAATTTGCTAAAGGAAAACATAACACAGAAAGCAAAAAAAAAAAAAAACAAAAAAAAAACAACAAGTTTAAATAAAAATTAAATAAAAAAAATTTAAAAAGGATAACAAAAATAAATAAATAAAAAGTTTGTAATAAAACAATATACCTAATACACTCTAGAAATCTCTTGAATAAAATTTGAAAATTAAATAATTGACATTAATGTGTGTGTATAACGTAAATAAAGTACTAGTAAACATATGTAAATTAAAATTAAAATATAAATTATCATTCATACATAAGTAATAGTATGTATACATAAATCTATAATGTTTCTATAACTGAAATGAATTTTAATTTGTATAACAAATAATAATAATAATAATAAAATTATACAATATGATGCGGATGCATTTTGAATATATAGAATTTGAATATGAAAATTACTAACTATACGTAGAGTAATTAAATTATTTTCTGTGGTTTAGAAAAAAAAATTAAAAGATTTTAGATACAGATTTTAGATATGCGTTTATCTATATATAATGTAAAAAATATTAAATAATAATTGTGATGATTTATACAAGATATACTATTTTCAGTGTGTGTGTAGTTGATACTTATTAGTAAAAAAAAAGGATAACGAAAAGCATACAATATATTTATAGTAGTGAATATACATATATATAATATCAGAATGATTAATTTTTATCGTTTTTCATAAATATGTATGTGTAGATTGTGTCAAATAAGTTTATTGATTTATATATTATATATTTTTTTTCTCAGTATAAGAATTACAAATTGATTTATTCATTGCAATAAATAAGAAATAATAAAAAAATAATTGTTTGCATTTGTGTGTAAATAATTGGATTGAAGAAAACATTTTTTTTTTTTTTTGAAAAACAAGTAAAACATAAAAAAGGATAGTTTTATATAAATTTCTTCTCATTTTTAATTTGTTTTTACAACATTTTAATTGTTGATATAAATAAGTGAAAGAATATTATTGTAAACACATGAAACAGGAAAAATAAAATACGGATAAATATATATATATAGGAAGAAAGAGAGATTCGTGTTAAAATTTAATTTTACCAGAGGATATTGAACTGAGTGGAACTAAGTAAAATAAATAAATAAATATAAATTCTGTGCACATCTATACATTTATATATATAGGTACATATTATATAATATTATAAATTTTATATTATATCACCTAAAAAAAAATATTTGTCAGTATAATAAAAGTTAAAAAAAAATGCAAAAATTATATCCAGAAACAACATCTAGCAGTGGAGTAAGTATGTCCGGCAGTAATATGAGCCCAATGGCACCGACGTATAGCATGAATACAATGGGAATGTCCGTGGGTGGTATGACATCAGTATCACCTCAAAGTGCTGCTAGCTTTGGAACAAGTGTCTTAGGTACAGCGGCCGGTATGGGTAGTATGGGTACTGCTGCAATGAATTCAATGACTAGCAATTGTATGACATCCAGTACAATGGGATACGGTTCAATGGGTTCACCGCTCGGTAATATGGGTTCATGTATGGGTGGTAGTATGACATCAATGGCAGCTATGAGCGGTTATTCATCAGCTATGTCATCACAACGTGATTTAGATGCTGGTTCACCAAATCCGAGCGTATTACAGAGATCCAGAGTCGAAAAACCGACAACATATAGACGTGGTTATACACATGCCAAACCACCATACTCATATATTTCTCTAATCACAATGGCAATACAAAATAATCCTTCAAGAATGCTCACATTATCTGAAATTTATCAATTCATTATGGATTTATTTCCGTTCTATCGACAGAATCAACAAAGATGGCAAAATTCAATTAGGCATTCATTAAGTTTTAATGATTGTTTCGTAAAAATTCCTCGAACACCAGATAAACCGGGAAAAGGTTCATTCTGGACATTACATCCAGACTCTGGAAATATGTTCGAGAATGGTTGCTATTTAAGACGTCAAAAACGTTTCAAAGACGAGAAAAAAGAAGAAGCTCGTCGTCAAAATATGCATAAAAGTCCATCTAATAGCCTCGAAGCAAACAGTCCAGGTAAGAAAGATAATTTACGTGACGATCATTATCATCATCGTGACCATAAAAGTAGTTCAGAATCCCAAGTTTCGAATATATTAAGTTCAGCACATAGTAAAGATGCTGAAGCATTAGCAATGCTTCATGCAAATGCCGAATTATGTTTAGGTCAACAGGGACAGCATACAAATTCTCATCATCAGCAATTACAGCAGGAAGAGATATCGGCAATGGTGAATCGATGTCATCCATCATTGATTGGTGATTACCATCCGATGCATCATTTAAAACAGGAACCTACAGGTGGTTATACACCATCAAACCATCCATTCTCAATTAATAGATTATTACCGACCGAATCGAAAGCCGATATTAAAATGTATGATATAGGTCAGTATGCTGGTTATAATGCTCTTAGTCCGCTATCAAATTCACATGCTGCCTTAGGACAAGATTCCTATTATCAGAGTTTAGGATACCACGCGCCTGCTGGAACTACCAGCTTGTGACATCAGTATCCATTAGCGTAAGGGCGTGATGTATTGTTGGATCGACAGTTGCAGGCTAATTACCATCATCAGCACTCTCATCATCATCATCATCATCCACATCATAATCTACATCATCAACAACATTCTCGTCAGCGTTCTTATCGCAATACAAATAATGCAAATATCGATCATTTCTTCAATTAGTCTTCTATTGATTAAAATCAAAAATAAAAACAAATTGAAAAAACAAAAAATTAAAACAAAATTTAAAAAATGAATATCTAGGTACTAGATAGGTACTAAAAGAAATATCCGCACACCTAAATAAGTACCAACATGAAAGGTACTTTTGTGTATACTGAGTATAAGTAAACTCTAATTAACTCTAACAACAGAAAAAGAAGATGTGTGCTTTGCTGAATGAATGAATATAATTTAAATGCGTCAATGATAATATTATAACCTATAATATTTACATGAATATCGCTCATTCAAAGCTGGTAACAACAGCTATACATTGGTAATGTTGTACATTTACATCAGCTCTAAAAGTATCTATAAAGAATTTAGGTATATAATTCAAGAAAAAAAAAACGATGTATTTGCTAATTAATAATAATGAAGCAAGGTATATCGAAACAGAACGCATAACAAAAATATATCGAATGCATTCAAATTGGTTCAATTTTTAGCGTTATTATAACTAAAACTAAAACCTAAAACCTTTATATACATACTATGTGTAGATACTATGTATATGAATTTGGTGACTATATATATGTATATATATTTTTTTTTTGTACTAAACAAATCATAAACATTACAACATACAAAACAAATAATATATATTAAATAAAAATTATTATGCGATGGCGTACATTTTTTTTAATTATACATTCAGCTCGCACTTTAAATAATATACATTATAATGTATACATACATATATACACAAATAGATAATATATGAAAATTATCTTTATATGTACGATATATTCTGTAAATATATACATATATATTATATCATATAATATCTATCTATATACTAAGTATAATTATAAATTTTTAAAAATACACGAAAAATTATTTACATATACACATACATAAACACACATTTATGTAAGTAATTAATGAAAATGAATGAAAAAAAAAAAATTGAAAATAATCATAAATAAACAGATTAAAATAAAAAAAAACAACAATAACAACTTTATTAATAATAATCAATAAATAAATAAACAAAACATAACTAATAAACATAAGAAAAAATTTTTAAAATTCAAATTTTATTGAAATAAAATTCAAAATGAAAAAAAAATTAAGTTAAAATAAATAAATTTATGTAAAAAAAAAGAAATCATAAAACGAAGGAAAGATTTTTTTTAAAAAAAAAAAAATATTATTACATAGAATCACAAATAAATGAAATTGCAATAGCTTAAATTGAAGAGCTGAAAATACATATATATATAAATTAAATATGAAAAAAGTGATGTAGTAAATAGGATGTTTTATGCGAATTGACTAGTTTTTAAGTTATGTAAAAAAAGTAAATAATAATAATAATTAATTATATTTTTAATTATATTATGTGTATATACATGAATACATACAAGAATATGTAGTGTTTGTTAATATTAAAAAAAAAAACATCATTTTACTTTTTTAGAAAAAAAAAAAAAATAATAATAATAAAACAAATTATTATACGTAACTAGAAAAAAAAATAAAATTTTTAATTATTTCCATTGGAATATACATTAAAATGTAATTGCATTTCCTTTTTTTTTTGTGTATAAATTTATTTGTTTTTGTTTTTTTTTTTCTTCAAAATTATTATAAAAATATTATTATAAATAATTAGATTTTTTTTTTTTTTATTATTATGCCATAAATTTGATTTCATCCTATATGTACGTATATTTATAAGAAATAAGATAAAAACTATATCATTATGAATATTTTAAATAAAAAAATATAAATAAAATGAAATTTATTTTTGTATTTTTTTATTACGATTTTGGAAAAGTTAACGAAACTAAACTGAAAAAATTTGAAAGAAAAAATACTCGCAAATTATATGAAGAAATTTAAAAAAAAAAATGCAAAAAAAGGATTATTTAAATTATGATATACATTTTCTTAGAGTGGATATCTATCTGAAAAATAATTGAATTGAATTGAATAAAAATTATAAGTAAAATCTCAAAAAATTTTTTCTCAAAAAACATAAAAGAAAATTTATGACATCGATGGAGTAATAATTTTTTTTAATTTTTATTTATAAATAAATTTTGGGTGGATTTCTTTTAAGTTTCATTATATTTTTATGTAGTAGGTAGTGGATAACTACTGCATACTGTTGTCAAATTTCAATCAAATTCACTCATTAAATTTACATTCTTTTAAAAAAAATTCATCGATTATTTTGAAAATAAAACTTGAATAATACAAAAGATTTTTGCATATGTTTCAGTTTTCATTATAATTTCATAAGAGAATATCTCAGAGAAATATAAAATCATACACAAATTTTATTCAAATGTTTATAGATACCATAACACTTTGTTGGGTAGGTAATGTAAACTTTAAAAATATAATACTTTTCGAATATAGTTTTAATGTTTTTTTCAATATTTCAAAGAGAAAAAATAACTAATCAATGAAAAATAAAATTTAAAAACTTAATTCGTATATAAAAAAATGGAAAAAAAAGAAACGTTTTTCTTGTTTGTTTTTTTGAATTATTATATGTAAAGCAACACACAATATTAACAGATAGCAAAAATTTGAAATGAAATTTTGCTATAGAGTTATAATAAAATTGGAACAAAAAATTCCTAATTCACCTAGATGCAAATGTAATATAAATGGAAAGTTACTCATTACAAAAAAAAAAAGCAACCAGCCAGCATACATATATTTTCAATTTTTATATTCGAATAAAAATTAAAAAATAAATGTAAAAATTTAATAAATACAAATTAAAAAAAAATATAATGATAAAAGGTCAGAGTTTATATAAATTTATAGAATAGGAAATTTATTAAAAATAATTATACATTACGCGTATAATTGAAATATTGAACGAGAAATAAAAATTTAGAAAATAAAATTTAAGAGATAAAATAAAACTTGTAAAAATAAATATTCTATATTATAGTACATATAAATTATATTATTAAGTTTTTGCTAAATAAATTAATAAATTAAAAAAAAAAAAATATTACATAATTAAATAAATAAATATAAATAAAAATAATAATGCGAATTTGTCATACAACAAAAAAAAAAATATTGAAAATAATGATAATAAAAATAAAATTAAAAACTAAATTAAAAATTTTAAGAAAAGACAAAAAATAAAAAGAAAGATGTATAGATTATGAATTTTTGAAATAATATATAAAAATTAAGTGCAATGGTGATTAAAAATTTTTAAAAATTAAAACTCATTTATGTAATGTATATGTACATAATAATTATTATTATTATTATTACGTGAATAATAATAATAATAAAAAAAAAATAATAATTATTATTATTATTGTTTTGAAGTATAAAAAAAAATTAAATAAAATTAAGAGAATATTACATAAAAATAGATATAAAAATAAAATGCAATATAATCATGCTGAAGTATAATAATTGAAAATACACATATGCATACACAAAACAAATAATATTATCTGCAGGATAACAGAGAATATAAATTAATAACATTTAGGAGTTTAATTAGGTACTCATGTACACATGTTTTTTTTTTTTTCTTATTTTGTTTTATATTTTTTTGAATAATTTTTATTTTCAATTTATTTATATTTAAGTATGATTTTTTCTTCATAAAAAGGATAAAAAGTCTAAATACCTAGTATTTTTTTTTTTATTTAAAATTATCACCAAGATTTTAAAAAGGCAAATCATCGAAAATTGCAAAGATAATGTTAAAAAACAGACAATTCAGTAAAAATATTTCAACAATTAAAATACTATCCTCTAATACCTTTAAAATAATAACAATAAAATGAAAAGGATAAATCAAATAAAAAACCTCAGTTTTATGCATCTGCATTAAAATATGAAGAGATATTAGAAGTTTCGATTTGAAAAACGATTTAATTGTTTATCAAAAATATTCTTATTCCCAATTGAAAAATTTTTCATCGATTTCATATTAGAAATTTTAATTGATTCGTTGTATTGAAATAAAATTTATTTTCGATAATCCTAGATTCTTTTGTGTATTTAATATTCGATTTATTTTTACTTTATTATGTATATAGATTATACTCGTATTATAAATAATTATTTTTTTTTATAATTTTCTTTAAATAATCTTACAATCTTATTTTAATTTTATTTTTATTTTTTACTTTTTACTTTGTTAAAAAATTGCTATACACAAAATATATTTTTAAATTATACACATATACATCATAATGTGCTTTAATTATTTTTATTGTTTTTTCTTTTATTTTTAATTTCAAATGATTTTCTATATAGAAACGAATACGAATTCTACAAAAAAAAAAAAAAAAAAAAAAAAAAAAAACAAACAAAAATAATAATCATTGAGAATATAAATAAATGTATTTATGAATTAAAAAAGACGAAAACAAAATAAAACAAAATAAAACAAAATTTATAATAAAGTAATGAAAATAAAATTTATAAATGTAAATTAAGAAAACACTATTCAAAAAAAAAAAAAAATAAATAAATAAATAAATAAAAAATTATGTGTATATGTAATGTACATGAAATTATATGCAAAAAGTGCATAAATAGTAAATGGCAGCATTACCATATATAATTTCTATATAATAATACATAAATATAAAATATTATATTAGTTAATATTAAAATATAAAATATAAATATAAAAAATATGATTAAAAATTATAAATAATAAAAATATAAAAATAAATATATATATAAATATAAAAATAAGTTTATCATTTTTTGTCACGAAATTATTATTACAATTTATTATTATTATTATATTAATTAAAAGTAAAAAAAAAAAAACAAAAAAAAAATACAACCAAATAAAAAGGATTTAATTAATTATAAATAAAAATGAATTTAAATGTTTAAAAAAATTTCGAATTGAAATGTTTCTTATTTTAATGTTATTTTCATTGGTTTTTTTGTTTTTTTTGTTTGTTTTTTGATTTGAATTTTGTTTGATGGGTAATTTTTAGACTCATAATCATCTATCATTTTTGCCAGCTAAATTTATTTCTAAATAAATACCTACACTACATTATTATGTATACATAATATCGTATCAAGAAAATTATAATATGTCTGCGTATATATGTACATATATATCCTGTACTCTTGATATGTTAAGATTTCTTTATCTCTATATATAAATGCATGTTTATATAAAAGAAATTTGTAGTCATTTTTATTTCATTTTCTACATGTGAATTAAAAATGTACGGCACTATTTTCAACCTTGTAATATTGTAAAAATTTATTATTCTCTATTTATCATGTAAATCAATTAATTAATATTTTTGTAAAATTAAAAAAATTCTAATAACCATGAAAAATACACTCATTTAACATTTTTAATCATATAATCTAAATCGAAAAAATAAATAAAATAAAAAATGAAATTTCCATTAGATACAGCAACTTATAACATTATAAAATAAATTTTTATTTTTAGATTTTGAAATGTTTACAATTTAAAAGTGGATTGGATATTCAGAATATTATTATTATTATTTTTTTTTTGAATATTTTTTAAACATTTCATCTAAAATTTATTTTATTTTCAACATTTCATTTTTATTTTATATTTTTTTTTTATTTTCAATTTTCTGATTTTCTGAAAATTGGATATTTTCTAAGCTATCCATTTTTGTTTTATATATAAAACGCATATGTGTTAGTGTTATAATGTATACATATGATATACTGTATATACCAGTGTATATGTATATCTTACAAATATAAACTTTAAGAACATTATTAACAATATATTCATTTTCTTTCATTCATACACATACAATCTTTTTTATATCCTATATATGATATTTATAACTGTATATAGAAATGTTGTATACCATAAATGTATGGATAAACATAATTATTAAAAAGTTTCGATAACTACGATGCATAAACATTTCTATGCACACATTTTCAAACATATGATTCTTACATAAGAGTATATTATGTACACATATATGTTTGTACATATAGTATATCTCTGGATAAATGTTTGTAATCATAAAAAAATCATCTATATAAAATACAATTTTGAACTATCGAAATTTTATTCATATTTTTGTATATATATGCATTCAATAATATATATAGTACTTCATCTCATATATATGTACGAGTATACAGTACATTATATAAAAAATATTCTTCTACTTTCCATATAGATATATATAGTGCATAGTGCATAGTGCATAGTATTCGATTGTAAATATGAAAAAAAAAATTTGTTTTTGAACTAAATCAATAAACTTATAAAGTTTTGGTAAAATAATAAAATCAAAAATGATAAAATAAAACATACATATGAACATATGTACATATATCCAAATACATGCATAAACTAATGCATGTACACACATATGTACATTATATATGTATAGTATATATCATAGAATTGTAGACACATTAATATAGATTCTATTTATTCACAAAAATCAAAACAAAAAGATTCAAGTGTATATATGATGATGATAAATAAGTATCTACATCAATCGTATATCTAAATATATAATGTGTTGATAAAAAATAAAAAATAAAAAACAGGAGCATATAAATATACAATAAAAATATGAAAATTTTTACACACATACCTATACAAACATTATGTTATGATATATGCCTTTGTATATACATATGAATAATTTATTGTTCTATAATATTTTCTAAGTCAAATAAAAAATTTATTTAAATTGTTTTATTTTTAAATTTTTTTTTATTATTTCGGCTTTTTCTGTATAGTATCTGGCCTAAAGCCTATACAATTTAGATTATTCAATATTTAAAATATGATAAAAATGATAATAAAAATTAAAAAAAATAATAATAAAAGATAAGAGAAAAGAATACATTTATATGTATATTTTCATATATTACACACAAATAATTTATTACAAATATAAAAAAATCATATCATTTGATATCCTTTTTTCAGTTGCAAATTTCAAAATGAAATTTCAAAAAAAGAGTTCACATATATTATGTGTGAAATATTTCCACATATTACTTGTACTATCGTACGCATATACTAAAGATACTATGTTAAAAAGCCACACAATGATCTCCACTGCTCGAGAATATGTGTTAAGGGGAAGAGCAAGTATAAAATGTTGTTTGTTGATATTCCTTGCTTTTCCATGTACACTATTCGTAACAGAGAGAAAATCAAGTTATTCTGAAGACTGAAGATATGAGTACACACGTTTTGAAGAATACTAATAGAGTAGAGAGCAAGGAGCAAGTATAAAATGTTGTTAGTTGATTTTCCGTGTTTTGTCATGAACAATATTCGTAACAGAGAGAAAATCAACTTTTTGTAAACAGCGAAAATACGAGTATACATGATGTGTAGACTATATTACTAAGTAGTATGAACGTAGTGTATACTACAGATACTGGTAGAGTCATTGGTCTACACTGGTCGAGTGTCGAGAGCTTGCTTAAAGGGGAGGAGCATATATTAAATGTTGTTTATTGATTTTTGGTGTTTTTTATGTACAATATTCGCATTCTATAGTTAGAGAGAAAATCAAGTTTTTCTGAAAATATGAGTACACATATGATATTGTGTGAAATACCTACTAATCGTATTGGTATTATTGTAACGTATCGTATACTATATGCATCACATCAATTAAAATGTGCAAACAATTTATTTATTGACTACAACGCCTATATTGCCTCTACACCATACTGTAAATATATTTATATTCATCACTTTTTTGGCATATATAATTTAGATATCCTTTTTTTCGTATATAAGTGCATTACACTGTACTCTTATCCGATGAATTATTTTATAGACTCCAATTGAAACTAATTAACAAGAAAAATAATTCTTAAACTTTTAATTATTATTATTATTATCATCGTCATCATTATTATTATCGTCATCATCGTTATCATCCATCAACTCATATTATTATCATAAAATATATGAAAAAAGATGGATAAAATATCATAAAGTATATATATGTATGTATATAATTTATTTATTATGAATATGAGTATAATAATACAAATGCATAAATATACGTAGATACTTTCATAGATTCAGATATTATGTACTAGTGTTTTTTAAAAAAATACAATTTTTTTTTTTGCCTTATAGGTACATAAAATTATTTTATCAGCTATGAGTCGGCAACGTGCGATTTAACTGCTATAAGCTAGTGAAGTATTATAAATTCTATATATCACGAGGAGTGTTAAATTAATGATTATCGATTATTATATGTATGTAGTGTGTACATGTTACATACATCACACATACATCATTTATATTCAAATATCAGTATGAATATAAATATATTATATGATATATCCGTGTTGTATATACATATAAAAAATGTTAACTTATTTTTTTGTGATTCTCTTTTTTTTTTAATTTTTTATTTAATGTTACAGAAAGCATAGGTACTTATATGTACTATAAATTTTTATATCACAGCAAATAGTACAATACTATATGTGTAATGTAATTTTCTGATAAATGATAACAAATAAAATTGAAGAAAAAAAAATACAAGTATACCTATGTATATTGCCATCTTAAAAATTTTATATCTTTGAGTAATTCTTTTATATATGCAACTGTATATAATAAATAAATATCATATAACTATACAGCTATAAAATTATTTACTTTTAATGTATAAATGCATATGAAAAACATTTTTTTAAACAAATCATTTAAATGGAATTTTAATAAAAAATATATAAATACGAGTACATATTATATATAAAAATGTGTATGCATATTTATCATAATACACTTAAATTTTAAAGGAGATATCATAGATAAAATATATGAGTGGTGCGGTTACTTTATTATCTTATTTTTATTTTTATTTGTTGTTTTTTGTTATCATTTTACACACTTCACTTACAGCTTATATGTATTTATCTGTTTTCCCTCCATAAAGTTATATATACTCGTATATGTACATTTTGTTATACACGCCATATATATATATACATATGTAATCTCTGAATTTTTGTAAGAATTCTTTTTTTTTTCAACTTCATATCAAATAATCATTATGCATTCACCTTATTGCATTTATTTTTTTTTTTCAAAATTTGAGTTATACTACATACTAACTTAATGTAATATACATATATACATTCACATTTTATACGCTGTATCTGTTTAGAGTTTATTAATTTAACGATAAAAATGATATATTTGAATTTTTCTTATCTTATAATATTCATGATATTATTATACTTTATATACACAAAACGCACATGATATATGTATACATATGTACATCAATATATATCTATATACATACGTAAATATAATATCTACTATTATATCACTAACATATATTATATCTAACTATTATATCTAACATATCTAAAATGAAGTCGTATGGTTTTTTTTATTCGTTTATTTCCTTTATTTTTTCCTTGTAAAAAATATTTTCTTATCTATACATAAAATAAAGTGTATATTTGATACTATCATAATTATAGTATACCATCATAATAATATAAATATATTTATCTACTTGTATTTTGTATGTAAGAATTATAAGGCGTCTAGATTGCATTCGAGTATATAAGACGACGAATACACATTTATAAGAACATGCACACAGTGTCTTGTTGTATTTCATTCATGTGATTATATGCACATAAATGTCGTCATTTCGAATGCATTCATTTGTTTAATTAAGTATATAATTTTTGATTGAGGAAAAAAATTAATGCCAAAAAAAAAAGGAAAATACAAGGAATTTAAATTTTCCAATGAAAGATAAAAAAAATCATAACTTTTCTAATATTACACTTATGGTATTGTACATTTTTATATTATGCAATATATAGATATAAGAATAAATATATGTATATTTTTATACATATATACATTTATGTATATGTTATTGATACGATGATATCATCTAATAATTGCATTTATCTTGAATATTTTACCTTGATTAAATTGAACAAGGTTAGGCTTATGAATGTATACATAATACTTACATATATATGTATAACCCCCATACGTATATATAAAAAATAAGTTTTTATTTCTTACCGCGCTTATAAATAATAATTTACTTATATTCATTTTATATTTAGTAAGAAAGATAATAATTGTGTTTATATGAGTATATAAAAGTGGAAAAAATGCTATTTTAAATTATTTATTTACTTAATAATTAAATTCAGCATGTAAAATATCTGTATAGCAATATATTGAAATGTAATGACAACAAAACAACTTTTAGATGTGACACTTATAATTTATCATTGGTATATATATATATATATATATATATATACAATATGTATATGTATATGTATGTTTTGTGTAAATTTTAATTTATGTATAAACATGCGTATTTATGTAATGTTTTTGATATATGTAAATCATAATTTAATGATTTTCACAAACAAACAATCAAAATATATTTTGAGAAATAATAATATACTATACTCGTACATATTATTGTGTATTAGAATGTGTGTATTATTCCAAAATATTCAATTTTTCAAAATTATTTCATTTTTCATCAAATAGTTTATAGTAAGAAATTGTAATTTATCAATATCAATAGAATATTACGATTTGGGTGTATAGAAACAGATATATACACATAGCAGATATATGTATATGTAGGTACATAGATACATCGATAGTTCAAAGTAATAATATAATGTGAAGAAATTAATTTTTAATTTGAATTTACTACAAATCCTATTCTATTTGTATACCTTTCAGTTAGTAGATGCATGCCTGAATAACTCTTGTATATAATAAAATATATATTATAATGTTTATTTATTCAATATAGAGAAATATATGACATATAACATAGATAAAAATATGTGTACATATATACATTTATACATATTTTTATGTACACATAAAAGTATATATAAACTTAAATACTCCATTATTAAAATGCATCATTTTGTTACCAAGCCCTCCACTTTTATTTCTCATTCGTCCTTTTTTGTATTTTTATTTTTATTTTGTTATATCCATCGGTCATTAAAATGTACCTATTGCACATCGCATCGTATATATACAAAATCTAAACCTTCGCGTATATATAATATACAGGATGATTGTATACATCAAATATAATACTCGTATCTATATAATATAAAAAATAAAATTCATTTAAATCCTTTTCGTGTTAACTAAATGTTATTATCTATATGTATGCATACATATATGTATATGTATAATATCATTTTCTATATTTGTTTTTTTTTTCTGTTTTTGTTGTTTTTGTCATGTTTCTATTGATGTTTTCTTTGGTATATATAATATATTTTTTTTTTTTATTTTTTTATTTGCAACTTTTAGTGGGTACTCTTATACTAGATCAGTTGCACAAACATTTCAATTTTTCAATTACAAGCCTACATAATATGTATAGATGTACATATGTGTATACATAAAGCCATAAATATATTGACTGACTTTAGGGCGCATGTCGCGGCTTCATATTATATTATGTACTTTAGGTCTGATGTGATGTTACTTTACAAAAAATCTTTTTGAATCTTAAAGAATTTTTCATTTTATTCTACATTATACATCATACTATTTATATACGTAATGTGTGTTATATACATATGTGCACTATATTATTATATACTATATATAAATATTACTATATGTTGCTATATATTCATATATTGATGTATAAATTATGTATAAATATGTGAACATAAAAACTTTTAACTTTTTCATTTCATTTTATACAAAGTTGATATGTATATATGCATTACTTGTAAAATATCATCATATATGTACATATATACATATCTATATAGTGTATAATTTTTTAAAGTAAAATACATTTGTTACAATATACTCTCGTTCATATATAGCTTATACATACGTGTATATGTATATATTACTACATAAAGAAGCGTGTACATTTTATATTATAAAATGAAATCTATTCAATATACATAATATTTACATACATACATATGTATATGTTATAATAAATATCTGTATATAAATGATATATGATATATGTACATAAACGTATGCACGTATATATACATATATATGTACTTAAATATATAAGCATACACCATTACCCACATAAATACTCGTATGTAGATGAACAGATTTAGGTATATGTACATACTCGTATGATAATATTTTGTGTTTTTTTATATAGCAGCATCTTATCATCTTGATATTATACTTTTATTTTTATTCAATGTTTGGATCCCTTTTTATAAAATAAAAAAAAAAAAAAAAAAAAAAATTTTCTTTATTTTTTTTTGTCTGAAACGGAGTAGAAAATATGTACAATGTACAATAAATTATTATACATCCATATTTATACACATTACGTATTACATACACACAAAATATATAATAAATTATATACATAAATATTATATACATATAGAATGCATACGTATATATATAAGAATTTTAGAATCTAGATAATGGTAGGTACTGCATTGTATATAAAGTACACACGACATTTTCTTCGGCCATATTATTTTGTATGACTATTGATAGCGATGTTGCCAAATTATGTACTGTATTAGAAAATTAGTACCTATATTATATATCATTTTTATTTTATTTAATTTTTCTGTTTATTTTTGTTTTTTTTTTTTTTACATTTTGTAAAGTACTCTATCTACTTATGTATATAAGTAAAGTAAATAATATTCTTTTAAAGTCTTATCAGAATTTAATATTAAATTTTCATTAAGATAATATATAATATGTATGTTTCTATTATTATTATTATTCTCTTGTTGTTCTTTATCTAAAATTTGTACCAGTCCTTATGTGAAATTTGTAAATTTTATTTTCTTATTGAAATTTTAAAATTTTATGCAATAACTAAATCTAACTTAATAAATTTGTTGATTATACACTAGTGATGTATGAATTAAACGCAAATTTTCTTTCAAAAAAAAAAAAATGTAACATAGTACCATAGTAGGTTACATTTCCTTATGGAAATTCTACCCTTACATTGTTGAATTAAATATAGTTAATTACAATAAGGATAATTAGATGATACAAAATTATTTCAAACTTCCTTATGGTATATCATGAAAAATTTCAGAAAGGTAAAATATTTCAAATCTATAAAGAATTATTTATCTAGCTTTTTTTATTTAGATTGATTTATTTTAGATTTGGATAATTTTTTTTACAGGTAAGTACAGAATATACCTATATGTATTTTTTTTAATTTTAGATCAACTTTTTAACATGACAGATAATAAAATACATACATTATAATATATTTTATATATAAGGATGACAGTATATTTTATACGAATATGATGCACAGAACGTATATATTGTATAAAGATAACAAAAATTAATCTGAAAATGAAATTGAAATGTCTGTGTCTGTATATGACTTCATTATTATCATCATAATTCATAAGGAAACCATTTATTTTTTATTTTTATTTTATATATTATTTTAAATTTTTGACATTTAAATTATTTTTTGATAAGAATATATTATGTCTGTAATGTAAGTATGTAAACAACATTATATTATAACAACAGTGATATAGTCTTAAATGAATTTATTGTACATACACTCATAATGTTTTGATATTATCTTCTTATACGTATGTAGTCATAAAATATTTTATTAGATTTCTTCTTTTATTGTTATTATTATTTTTTTTCATAGAAACATATACACATGTATACATACATGTATATTAAGAAATTTTAGCGAAAATCCTATCTAAATAATACATATATTAATGTATACATATGTGTGAAAAAATGTTTGCAATTATTAAAATCTTCTGACAACAATATAACATTCATATTAATGATTTGTGTTCAGTAAACAAATAAACTAAATCCCTTAGATTTTTATAGACTATAGTATATTATAGACATAAATAATTATGTGATAATATGATGATGATACCCACCTATTATAATAATTTAAAAATAAAAAAATCGTATTTAAGTATATTTTACAGCCGCACCTCATATGTACAGATTTTTAACCATCACATCCTTTTAACTTTTATAATAAAATTGCTATAATTTTATTTATGTTGAATTAAACGAAAATAAAGTATTTAATTCATATAGGCACATGTTTCTGTGCTGATATAATTTCTATACAAAATATAAATTAAACTAGAAGAAAACATTATTTGAGAATTAAAATTTCAAGCACATTTTAAAAAGTCTGTGGTTATTATAATGAGCATGAGGGCGTGAGTAAGTGATTATTTATGAATACATGGAAGCTGATTTAATTGTGTGTACAATATGGTAATAAAATAAATTTTTTATCATATTCATTTATTTTTTTTAATGAATTAATGATAGATGGATTTATGTATGTACAGTCACACATGCTTAGCCAGACAACCATAGATAATTACTTTATGGATACCAAGATGACATTGATAATAATTCATACGTATAATAATTTTAATTTATTCACGTTAATTATTATTAAATCATTTCACATGACTATGATAAATTCAAGTAAATATAATGCAAATGACATTAATATATTTAAAATAATTAAAAGATATACATACGCATGGTATGTAGAATAGATAAGGTATAAATCAGTTCATTTATAAAAGATGAGAATGAGAAAGTTTATGAGTTGGCAGCTAATTAATGTATGATATATGCTAGTATAGTAGCTTGCATACTATATACTCTTCGCTATGCACCATAAGAAGTATACCAAAAACAGAGATAGACAATAAGTAGTAGCAATGAGATTATTGTTGTCTAACTAAACAATGATATACGCTATAGTACCTTACTTATACCATGTACCTACTCGTAATCTTGTAATTTCATTCATGAGAAAAATTCGTTTTTTCTTTGTACTTGTTATGCACCCCACACTATAAGCAGTATACGAGAAAAAGGAAATGACAGTATGTATTGTAGTAGCAAGAAGGTTATTGGTTATAGCTGCTAATCAAATTTGAAAAAAATTATGGTTGTTGCGTTTGGTTACATATCAATTCATCTATTAAATCTGCATCTATTTTTGTTCTAGTAACTTTTCTTGTATATACATCCTGTGGTAGTATTAAAACAAACTTCACATTTTCAGTGCATACTTGTATATGTTACGTAAACAAATGCATTATGTATGTATATGCATAATTATTTATTTTAATTCCATTCAAAACACCTGTATATTTAATTTAGACCATAAGATGCTATGGTATGGTATCAACATTATCTTTTTCTACATAATGTCCAAAAAAATTTTAAAATTTCATTTTTAATGAACTCCAAAAAAATAACAAAAAAAAATGTTTTTATTATTACAACCAAGGTATGCATATACTTATATGCATATATGATTATGTTTGAGTATATTGCAGTCGGTTTTATTACTTTTCCTAATATACCTACCCTAGGCAAATAGAAAATAAAAATATGTTGTTATATTTTATTTATTTATTTTTATTTGCTAAATGCTTTTTCTTTAACTTTATTTTATTTTTTTTTTTATTTTTTTTTCGTATGTAAATCAACATAAAAATTTGTGTTGTGTTATTTATACATTCACATACATACATTATACACTTATTATACATTTGTAAATAAATATTGTTATAAGACAAACTATATATAAAGAGAATATCTTTTGTGAGGAAAAGCTGAAATATAAAAATAAGAGATATTTAAAATACTTTCAAATGGTCGTTGTTTAAATACCACAAAAATATATAGAAGAAAATATAATAATATATACATACATATGTATGTATATATATGTGTTGTGCATTACATTTATATACATATAGGTAAAGTGTAAATCCAACGACATCCATAACCAAAATAATTTTATTATTTTTTATTTGAATATGTGGTATACAGATTAAGTATTATACGGAATTTAATTTCTGGAGAACATTTTACAGAAAATATTCTGTATTTCATTAGTCTATATGTATCTATCTAACTTTAGTAATTCTTTGTTGTGTTGTGTTTTTTTTTTTGTCCAAGGTACAAGAAAAAAAGAAAAATATAAATAAGGAATACAAAATAACTTTTATTATAAAATATGTATGAGTATATGCGATATTGTTGTGTATACTGTCGTATTTATACATTCAATGTTTTATCACTATATGATGATATTGTTCTATATAGCATCGCATATATCTGGATGATAAACCAGGAAATAATCTTATTTTTGTTGCAATGATGACCGTTATAAAATGTAGATAATAAAGGTACATTCACTATATGTGTAATAGTATATGTATATATACATTAAATATGTAACCATTGAAGAAAGAAGAACAATAAAAAAGAAGATATAAAATTCAAAAAAGAAAATTTTACAAACAGATAGAAATGAATATATATATGGTTTTGTTCTAAATACTTACCAATGTGCATATAAAATAAAATGTTTTTTATAGAGAGTTTATACAGTTTATACTCGTACATATATATCTATATATCAAATAAGAATTTTCCATTTTAAAATTAAAATTTGTTTTGTGAAACCTTAAAAATTTTATCTCTGTATGTTCCATGTATATACGAGCGTGTGTATACGGCTACGGGTAGATTATATAAGTAATAAATGTAATATCTTCTGTAAGCTGTTGTTTTATTTTTTATTTTTTTTTATTTTTCATTCTTAAATGAAAATTTGAGAAATATATAAAATCTATCTACGAGTAGGTACGCATACATATAAGTATAGGCAGATATTATATAATAAAATAAAGGATATTATTAAACGAAACAAGGATAATATAATATGAATCTATCTATGTATATTTTGTATATATCCTATTAGTACTTATAAGTTTATAGTTACATATACTACAGTAATTGTAACTAGAGAGACTATCGGTTATATTTAATTACAACATGAACGTGTATAATCTCGGTAGACCGTGAAGATAATCTTTTGATGCTATTTTACTATATACTCATACAACAATCTATATAGTACCACATACTACATAGTACATATACAATACAATGCAATAAAATATAATTTAAAAGCAGTCATATTGCGGTTATTATACTACATATTTTCACCTCCATTATAATTTTTTTTACATTGTTTTGCATTCGTAAGTATTTATGTAGATAGAGGTATATAATATATTGTACTTATTTATTCACATATACATATCCATGAATGAATGTAAATTATGTATATACAGTAATGTGTTTAAAATGAAATTGCGGTTTCATATCTACATACATATTTTCTGTATAAAATGAAAAGAGAATTAATTAAAATTTATCTAAATAATGGTTATATGTACATATATGTATATATTTATATATGTATGTATGTATGCGTATAGGAAGAGTATATTAAAATTCTGAAAATTATAGGTATATCTAATATACTTTTACATATTATAAGCGCGCAGATATTAGAGATGTGTACAAATGTACAAATTTGTGTAATATAAATATACATATTTGATTTTTTTCTTAGTATTTTTATTTAATTTAATTGGAAATCTATTTTTTTTTGTGAGACATAAAAAATTTTATTTTTTCAAAATAATTGCTGATTTTGTGAAATAATAATAATTGTACTGTAAATTCAAATTAAAGATAAAAATTTGAACTAAAACTTATCTAAATTTCTATTGCATTTGATATTACTATCCGTCGGGTATGTTAATGAAATTGTATATAGATATGCGAATACGCAAATAATTTTCAAAATTTTGTAAAATTTGTTTTTAGAACAAATTTAAAAAAAAAAAAATAAATAAATAAATTACAAAATATAAAATTCAGGATATGTATTTTTGTATGTAAATAAAAAATTCATCATTAAAAGCTAAAATTTTTAATTTACCTTGTTTACATATTTATTTTACAAAATATGTATTTGAATGTAAAAGACCAGAATAAATTAAATTTTAATATATGTTATTCTAAACAATATTCAAACTAAAATCACAAAATATTATGTAATCGAAAAAACTTTCATTGTATAAAATCATTTTAAAATTTCGAATAAATCAATAATGAATTAATAATTTTTTTTTGTAATAAATTCCATTCCATTCCAATAAATTCCATTGTATATACATATGTATATACAATACACGTATGGTATATTAAATAAATTCAATATCCACACAACGTAATAGAAATAATTTGTAAATGTAAATTTGTACATTAATATAACTTATCTAATAAATACGAAATGCATCATACAAAAATAATTTGAATAATTCATTTTCATTTGTTAAAATAAATAAATAATAATTATTTAAATACCTATACCAGAAAAAAAAAAGAAGAAAAACAAATTCATCCTTTTTCTCCTGTAATGTACACTTCCTCGTCTCGTATATATACTTAGTATACATATTAGAATTTTAGGTTATACAATGTACAAAATTTAATTAATTATTTGTATAGAAATAGATTTATTTATAAGTACGTATGTTATATCTAAATATATTCCAATACTCATGGTATTATCTAATCTGTAATATCTGTTGTTATAAATGTATATATAGAGAGCCAAACTGCAATTAAAATCCACAATTAATTGTTTACATATATTTAAAATTAACCTGCATCTATCGAATATATTTGATGCAATGTTTTTTTACATTATTGGCGATATCTGCATGAAACATAACAAAAATGTTTCCGCATTTTTTTGTGTATTATTTATAACATGCAGATATACATATCTATATGTATAAATATACCTATATAATCACACATAAATTAATGGTAATTTCATTTATTGTATTTTCATATATAAAGTAATCGATATATTTTATTATAAACTTTTGAAAAAAAAAAAAAAAATAATATTGTTCTATACTCATCAACGTTAAGTTATATACATTCACATTGTATCCGATATGTAAAGTATTTATATCCAATATACGTTTTGTAAATACTGTAAATATTTTATGTAAATTGCTTTACGTTTACATTCGCAAATAATTGATTATAAATTCTACAAAATTTTCTCTTCTATACAAACATATACACATGCATATAACATATGGTAAATGTGGGAATTTTTTTTTTTTTTTTCATTTTGGTATTCAGTTATTTGCACCCTAATCACCTACAAATACAGTATAGGTATACAATAAATAATTTTATATGTATACCCATTATATGAACTAATATAAGCGTATTCAATATTGTATTCATCTTTATTGCAATAAAATTAAAAAATATACATAAACGTATACTAATGTAAAAAAATGTATTCGAAACAAATGGAAAGAAAATTTTTTTTGTAATTAAACTAGGAATTTTTTTTTTTTTTCGAAAAATGAAAATTGTAAATTTTTTATTGTATTTTTCTTTTCATTTATTATAGGTTCATGTATGGTATATTATAACAACTCACTAATTTGAGATTACATAAATCTACTTCAAAGTACTTCAAAGCATCACATGTATAACGCAAATTTATGTTACATTTTATTTTATTTTGTTTTGATTCGCTTTTTTATTTTCTTTTCTTTTGTGTTCATAATAAATATTTACAAATGAATTTATCCAAACCACTATATACTAAATAATGTAAAGGTATAGAATATATCTCAAAGAAAAAAAAAATGTTAAATTTATTGGAAAAAATAAGCGATATAATATGAAAAATAAAGCACATGTATAATAACTCATATTCGCACTAAACAAAATATACGAGTATTCACCATACTATTTTCAAATATTGATTTTATACAAACTGTGGTGCATACATATTTTTACATATACGAGCGAATTAAATTAATACACACATCCTTAATTCAGAATTACAAAAAATACAACATTTATACTATAGTTAGAGATGCATATACTCGTATGTACTAAATATTGATTATTGATTATGTTTATGTAATATATAATCAATCAAATTTATCGGAATAAAATCAAATTTATACATGATTTAATTTATTATAAATACACACAAAAGTATTAAAAATAAAATTAAAAAAAAAATAAAAAAAAAAAAAAACTATTATGAAAAATGAAAAAAAGTGAAAAGAAAAAATAGAAGTAAAATAAAAAAAAAAGAAAACAATAAAAATGCATATACTCGTATATGGAAAACTAATTAATATCATCAATAATAACACACACACACACACATATACAATAATATATAACAATACAAACATATTAATATTAATGGCTTATTATATACAATTAATATTATTTAGTTAAAAAATTAATTAGTCTACCATACAAAACTATACTTAATGTAAACAAGAGAAGAGTATACATAGATGAGTGTGTATGTAGTAAGTGTTTATACACATTCATTAAAAAATCACAAACAAAAAAAACAATAATAAATAAAAGTGGTGAATATTATTTAAAAAATTATTACTTATTATTGTGTAGATGTGTAAGTATGTGTGTATATACGTGTGCATATATATTTTAATTATAATTATATGTACATATTATGCACGTATTTGTAATAAGAGAAGAAGTATTATAAAATTTCATACAAATTTATAGAAAAATATGTATGTAAGTAATGTAGATGTGTACATAAAAATGTTGAATAGAATAATATAATGTATACACATAATATTAATACATTATTATAATATGTTACCTTTATTATTATTATTATTATTATTATTATTTTGATCTTATATGTTAGTTATTTGAATATTTACATAAATACAAATACAGTATATACTATAGTAAAATATAATGTGTGCATTGTATAGAGATATATGAGAATGTTTGTACATACACCTACACCCAAATAACAAATTTAAATATCATTGTAAAAAAAAAAAATTAAATTAATATTTAGCTCCATGTATCAATATTTAAAATAATAATAAATGTAATATAAAAAAAACCCCATAAAATTGAAATAAGTATAAGTTCATTTTTATTCATTCATTTTGAAATGATATAAGATTCATAATTTCAAATATAGGTAAAATATACATATTATATAATTATTTTTGATAGCGATAATATGTTTATAAATTTTCAAAGTTATTGAATTGGATCATTCTCTGGTAATGAAGAGGACATTTTTCATTAAAAAATAACGACAAACGAAACTGTACTCATTTAATAAATTATATTCTTTACACGACGGTAAGGCATTGAAAACCGTATCATATAAATTTTTTTTGTATATTTGAGTTCATTTTATACAGAGAATTGCCCAATTATATATTTTTGATAGATGTATTCATGTAATTTAGTAAAATTTCGACTAACCTGGTATTTAACTAACACAATGCAGATAATTTTTAAATTCACTGAAAACAAAATTCTAATTTATTTGTGAATCTACACTGTTTTCATTTACTTGAATATCAATTCATAATATCTCTATGCACATCATTTGTAATTATATACACAACACATATGTGCTATACATACAGTGAAATGTATATTTAAAAAAAAATATATGGTTTTGTACTAATATTTGTAATTGGACACTTTTAAACACATTGTGTTTAAGTATGGATAAATATAGATGTTTATCTATCAAATAAAATTGTTAGTTATGAGTGAGCACACATTTAAAATTACATACTATATATAATATTAACTTAAAAAATTAAATTTTCAAATTAAAATTAAATATAACAAAACAATAATATTAATAATTAATGTATTTCAGTTATAAAAATATTTAAAGCAGCTATTAATAGGCACAAGAAGAAAAGGCACACCTATAGCCACAAATGATTAAAAGAAGTCGCAGAAAATTTAAGAAAAAATCAGCGATCACAAAATGAAGACCAGAGATCGAAATGAATTATTTCAAATTATTGAGAAGTTATGGTTCATAAAGGACTATGAATGCTATGGAAAAAAGAAGAAGTACATATATAAATAATAATTTAATGAAAAATTGTTAAAATATTTTCTAAAGGATTTGAAAAAAAAAAATTTCAGAAAGGATTTGATATTATTTTTACATATTTATATTTATAAATTCATAGATGCAAATTTACACCATACGTTTACAAATACATACATATATAATTTAAATCCGAAACATTTTATTAACACCTGTATACAATTTTATCCTATTAAATACTTTAAAAATCATAATGTAATAATAACTATCAATTATTATATGTATGTACCTGTTTGGGAATTTCCAAAATAAGAGAATAAACAGTTTGTCATGAATACTGATAGATGTGCATTCAAATTATACAAGAAATTTACACATACATATTTGATATCCTTAAATACTAAATACTGATTTCCATATGTTATATCCTTGTTATTTAGAAAATGAAATGACAATAATTCTATGACAAAATACTTTACATTATTATGAAAGCGTTATCTATTTCTGTACATATGAACGTATTGAACATATATTAGTAGTATACATAAAAATATCATCACAAAATACATACATATCTCTGTCTATATACGATTATACTGTATGTTGTCATTAAATAATACAAAATGTGACTGTGATTAAATTTTGAAATTATTAAAATATTATTTTTATTATTTATACGTGTACTTAGATACATATTTGTGATATATAAATGTATGAAATATTGGGAAAAATTTTTTCTGTATTTTTTTTTTTTTATCATTATTATGTGTGTTATTTTGTTTTGGGTTTATACAAATTCATAATCCATAAATGATACTTCAAGTCACGAAATATGAAAAATATAAGAAAATACTACAGTACAAAAATATATATGAAAATAAGGGATAAAAAATATAATATCTATCGTACATATACATGTATACATGCGGTATATTATTTTGTAATAAATATTACGATGTAACTACAATACAATGTTTGAGAGAAAAAAATACATACATACATATATCAAAAGGAAACAAATTAAAATTAAAATCTTTATATAATAATAATTTGAACATAATAATTTTTATCATGATTTTGTTATACTGTTGATAAGGATATTAATAAATGCGTGAATATCGTATCGTATATGTACTTATATAAATGTTGAGTAATATATTATTAGGATAATTGGAAAAATTAAAAAAAAAATCTATTAAAGATACTACATATCTACATAATTTTATATACAAATAATTAATTACAATTATAAATTAAACCCCACACAAAAGGATTTTTATGTAAATAAAAGATTCAAATCATCAAATTAAATAATACGGTAATACTCGAGACCATTGAATTGGAATTGGAATTGAAAATTAGAACAACGTAAAATTATAATTAAAAATTTTTAAAACATTTTTCTTTAATTTTTATTGAAATTAAAGTATTTTAAATTTTCTAGTAGAGCAAATTTTGTGATTGATATTTTCTGTGATAACATTTCGACTTTTATCTTTTAAGAAAATAATTTAATGAAAAACAAATCAAAAACAAATAAAATACTAGAAAAACTGAATGTTAAATAACGACATAAATAATATTCAAATATGCCCAATTCTTCTTCTTCTTCTTCTTATGTCTATTCAATACAATTATAAGAAAATCGTCGGCAATTACATACACAAACTATTCAACTTTTATCACATTTTAATTGCCAACAAAATATCACAGATTCATATGTTTATATCGAATACGAAAATAACACAGCCCTTCTCGATCCATAACGAAGCAACATTTTTTTAAATGTTGTTAGTTCTTTTTCTGTGGTTTATCTTGTACAATATTCGTAACAGAGAGAAAATCAACTTTTTCTGAAAAATGAAAAAACGAGTACACAGTTGTGTAGAATACCAATAAAGTAGACGAGCAAGAAGCAAGTATAAATTTTTGTTAGTTGAGTTTCCGTAATTTTTCATACGCACTGTTCGTAAATCGTAACAGAGAGAAAATCAACTTTTTGTGAAAAATGAAAAGACTAGTACAGTACACATGATGTGTGAAATAGTGTTCGCACTATCGTATAGCGTATACTACAGTACTGTTAGAGTCATTGGTTTACACTGGTCGAGAGCTTGCTTAAAGGGGAGGAGCAAGTATTAAATGTTGTTTATTGATTTTCTGTGTTTGTTATGTACAATATTCGCATTCTATAGTTAGAGAGAAAATCAACTTTTTGTGAACAGCGAAAATACAAGTACGCAAATAATGTGTACAATAGAGTAGACGAGTAAGGAGCAGGTATAAAATGTTGTTCGTTGATTTTCTTGGGTTTTTTCATGTACACTATTCGTAACAGAGAGAAAATCAACATTTTGTGAAAAAGGAAACTACGAGTGCACAAATAATGTGTAGAATAGAGTAGATAAGTAAGAAGCAAGTTAGTATAAAATGTTGTTAGATAATTTTCTCTGCTATCTCATGTACAATATTCACATTCTACCATGACAGAGAAAATCGACTTTTTCTGAAGTATCCAAACCAATTTAACAACAGATTTAAAATCATATTTCCTCTATATTCAAAAAATTGCAAAAGATAATGATGTTCGTTTATGTATACATAAATTTCAAAATGATTATACAAAAACAAAAAAATAACTGAGGAAAATTTGTATTCAAATATTTGATAACGAGCATAGAACATGTAAAAAATCGTGTAGAATATCGTATATTATATATAAAGAATTTCGATTTATAAAATAAAGTATAAAAATACAACTAGGTTTGGTATAACAAAGCGTGCGGTTTTGTATAACATTATGTAAGCAATAAAAGGAATAGCATACATACATATATACATACTATGTACATAAATTACAGGATACTGAAAAGAGAATAAAGATATCCTTTTTATATTGATATTTTTCATCAATATACATAAGTGTGTATAATAAAATGCGGTGTATGCATCGTAAATATGTGTATATGCATGTATACAAAATATACATTTAAGAAGAAAGACACAAAAAAAAATAATAAAAAAGTATATGGCAATTCGAAAGGAAAAGTTAACATTTTGGTGCCATATCAATTTGAAATGTACATACAATGCACATAATATAATGCATTCATATACAAATTGATTTAAATTGTTTAAATTTTCTGGTTTCATATTTATCGCACATTATGTATATACACATTCATATATGTACGTGTTACCTGTACGCTACACATGCATACATATATCTATGTATATACCTACATAATGTATATATAAGATGAATATATATGAACAAAACAAATACATTAGCATTTGTGTGTATGGATGTGGAAAATAAACTGATGCTAATATTTATAAACTCTTTTCTAATGTCAGCTAAATGTTAATTTTTGTATTTATACATATATTCCTCTGTTTATATTTTCATTTATAAATATGTATTCGTATAAATATGTATTTATGTATATATGTATTTAGTATTATTATATATGTGTATGAGCATGAAAAAGAAAATATTTGTAATCAAAATATTTGTTAAATGGTGACTTATACCACTCATATCATATAGTGTATTATTATTATATAATGTATATGCATACACATACGTAGACACACTCTGTATAAAGAGCATAGGATACCTATAACCTACACTCTAAAAGTATAGTACTTCTGTTGATCGTTTTAATTCATTCCAGCATTATAATATACATGAACTATATATACTATATACACATAGAGATAAGGCAGAAAATATATATACACATACACACAAATATACTTATGCTGCTTTGATATACATTATGTACACGTATTGCAAATGGTGGATTTATCATGTGTATACATTTTATAAAATGGTAAAAGACGTTTTGTGGAGGGCAAATTTTTAAAGATATATACGTATCTATGAATTATTTTTTTTTTTTTGTTTTTCATAAATTTATCAAGATGATTTTTTCACATCCCTTTTTTTTTCTTTTTAGAATGCATACATACACCAATAATGTTTCTTGAATATATGTATGTTATGTATGTATGTACATAAAAATTGTCGTATATAATAAAGAAAAATGAAAATGAATTCAGAAAAATATGTACTTTTCATTTTTTTTGCGTGAGACGTGTATGTATATATATATATATATATACTACAATACACATATACTAAATACATATTTATGTATATATGTATATGTATAGATGTCATTAATTTATATGTATGTACATATATTGAATTTGCAAACGGTATACTCATGTTAGACATTTTGATTGTTTGATTTTTCTGTTAGGATCAAATAAGATGAATGAAGACAACAAAAAAAAAATAAATAAATAAAATGAAAAAGAATAAGGAGCAAAGTAATATATACATAAATGTATAAATAAAGTACATAATAGAAACAAAAAATTGTAAAAAAAAAAACAAATATAATATAAAACAAATAAAAAGTGAGAGTTTTAAAAAAATAATGATAAAAAGTCATTAGCAAAAACACAAAGTATCCGCATCTATTCTATATGTACATACATTCATCTAACCATCTATATATACAAACGTATATACATAAATTCATACGTATTCTGTATACCATGTATAGTATATACATAATATTGACTACAGGACTAAAATAAGAAAGAAAAAAATTTTATAAAAATGTAAAAATATACAAAAATATCAGACATCAAGCCGAAGGGAAATCTTTTAATGGGTAGTTAAAATATTTGCCCAGTTGTTGTTATTTTATTTTTTTTTTATTTTTCTCATTTTTTCTTCTTTTTCTTATTTTGGTTGTTATTTTCTTTTGTTTTTTTTTTTTATTTCTTTGCTATATTGTTGTTGTTATAATATTAGAAGGATAAGAAAGCGGGAGGAGTTTGATTTGGTTGGAAATGGTCGATTTCGGTTTTATGAATAATAATCGTTTATTTTATTTAAATAATTGGTTCAAGTTCAGGTGAAAAAAATTCATATGAATCAGATATTAATTTAAAATGATTATCCTCATACCATTATACCACTATTAAAATGAAACATGAAATGAAAAAACGAAAGAAGGAAAAAATGAAAAAAGTAGATATGTATATTAATTGTTGTTTTTTGTTTTACTTTTAGATTGCTTTTTATTTTGTTAACAAATAGAAATAATATTTTTTTTTTCATTATACGAGTATACTATATACATGTATTATAGACAAAGTGATTTGTTGAAAAACAGAATTTATATACATTATACATACATACATATATGTATATGTAAATACCTATTATATCGTTTTATTTTTGATGTAATTTTATTATTTTGTAAATAATTAAAATTTTTTTTTGAAGAATTTTGAAAGGAAAAAGACAAGGAAAATTATACATACTCGTACATTTATACAATTTATGTATATTTTATATTTTTTTATTTTTATTTGTGTAAAATGTATAGTCAGCTTGGTGCCGAATTATTTTTATTTTATAATATTGTTGACTAAATTACAATAATAAAATATTATATATAATGTACATACATGTGTATATCAAAATATTAATAATAAATTTTTCTAATAAAATATATACATATGCATACTTATATCTTATATAATTTGTATACAGAATGTAAGTATATTTGTATGATATTTGATTATTTGTGTAACTAAAGTGGGGAGTAGGTATATATAGTATATATTTTACTCGAAAAAAAAAATTAAAATAAAATAAAATAAAATAAATATATAACACAAACACATTGCATAATAATTGGTTGTCGTAAATATTTACTCCGACACTTTTTTTATTTTTACAGCATACACATATACATATACACATTATATGTATCTAAAAAAAAAAAAAAATAAATAAATAAACGTTCTTATATCTACATATGTAATGTATACAGATTAATGATCTTATATGAATACACATACACATTGAAAACATAATATATGTATATATATGTATTTTTTTAAATAAAAAAAAATATAAATATATAAAGATAGATAAATACATACACAATACATACATATACGTATATCATACATTAAAATATATTCACATAAAATCAAAAAATATATGTTTATATGTATATATACTATTAGTGTATTTTAAGTTCGTTATGTGTTTGTCTTTTCTCTTCTATACTTTGATATAAGTGCATACGTCTAGGACAAAAACTCCAGGCTGTTGTACACTGTTGCGGTATGCCAAATATTTGATTGAACTAAGCTACAGGTACTTGTACGTAGTACGTAATTTTTTTTTTTGTATAAACGTTAAGTGAATAAATTTTATTGTGAACTTAGTCAATAGAATTTGTTTGCAATGTCAAGAGATTTAAGTTGAGTATACACAATCATAAACGTATATACATACACACATATATATATATATATATATATATTAGCATTTGTATTAAATGCATGTATGTATATAACAACGTATTTATTATAAGTAGATATATAAATATAGAAAAGTAGAGTATCATTTATATATTATATCATCTACCTACCTACATACATATACATACCTATCCGATATATAGTATATATTATAGAATATAAAATAACGGGGTGATTTGTAGATATAATTTTTCTTCTTTTTCCACTTTTCATTCGGATTTTTATTTTATTTCAATTTTTTTTTTTTTTGCATTTTCTCTGTGCACTATATTAAACAATATTATACATATCCCCATACAAATATGTATAAGTATGTATGAATATGAATGTATATGTTCATATCGAAAGCACGAGTGGGAGTTATAAAAATCTGTATATGTATGTAATGTATATACTCATATGAAATATTTTTTCTGTTCGTTTTGTTGTTTTCTGTTTTTTTTTCTTATTTTATTTTTATATTTTGTCTTTCATTTCTTTCATTATTTAACATGTAACAATATTTACATCGTAAATAAAAATCAATATATGTATATGTATGCATGTAAATAGTATAGGCATGTATGTAATGTATGTATATAGAAATAAATAAAAAAAAAATAAATAAGAATAAAGTTTAAATGAAAATGAAAATAAAAAATAATAAATACAGTAACAATAACAAAATATAGTATTTTATGCTATAAATATATAATATCTACATATCATTATACATATACACATATGCATATTTATGTTCTTTTTTTTATATAAATATTATTATGTATTATTATTGTTTTGTTTTCTATTTTAATAAGTTTAACAACTAAAAATATTTGCAATAAATTCTGTATTGCAAACACAAATATTATAAAATTTGTTTTTATAAGTACATAAATAAATACATAAGTATACATTAAATACCTGGTATATATTTATTATATACGTATGTATGTACATATACAATTTTTTTGTATAATATTTACATACATATGTATAAAAAAATGTTTAAATATCATTCAAATTATGTATATTATGTGTAGTAGTATTATATACATATTTGTTATGTATTTTATACGAGTGTGTATATATTTGAACATGTAAATAAATATTTATATCAAAATAGAGAAAGTAAGTAAGTATGTACCTACATAATATAGACAAAAATTATATAATACACAAATCAAATACAAAATAGAATGAAAATTTTAAAAGCGAAATCATTGAACTTTTTGCAGGACAACAAAAAATTTTATTCTTTAGATTTTACTGTGCTTTTATTTTTAATAGATATAATTTAGAAAGGATTTTCAAGTACCTATTAGAATTCTTTATATGTGACTACTTTTGGATGGCAAGTATATATAATATGTACATATCTGATGTTGAAATAAAGGAAACACATAAAACTTGCATGCAGTATTGCACGTGTAATGTCCGCAAGAGAAAAACAAAATCAATGATCATTCTTTCAGTCTTCACAATCATTTATGAATGCAGTAAAACCTGTATAAGCCGGACCCTTTATAAGACGGAATACTGGCTAAGCCGGAAAATTTTTACGGTCCCGAGATTTTGAAGTTCATTTTCATATAAATTAACCCTCTATAAGCCGGAACCTGTCTAACGCGAACCCGGAATAGTAAAACATGCTTTATTTGTGTTTGTAGAACCTCTTTAAGCCGTTTATTACCGTTTTTTATATAAAGTTTTTTCGTGACATAAAACAAAAAGGTGCAAATGTAAACAGGCTGAATCAAAGACAGTAAACAGTTCATTTTGCCTTGTAAAGGAGTGTGCAGCATGGTGCAGCTGACTTTCTATACTTTTATTGTGATTGAAAATCATAGAGATATAGACGGTGCATTTTCATTGGAAAATACATGACACCCTCCATAAGCCGGAAACCTGTACAATACGGAATTTTTTACCGGTCCCTAGAGGTTCCGGCTTATACAGGTTTTACTGTAATTGAAAAACCCTCTGAAGGACACACACGACATTGTTTTAATGATCATTTTGTGAGTTTTTACTTGTCAATTGTAAATTATTATACTTAATATGTATATATCGTGGTTTTTATTGTCATTTTTTTCACCACTGGGAGAAATTTTCAATTCACCATCTTCATGAATGAAGTTCCAGAATGAAGATGATTGTAACGATCATTTAAATCTTTATTTGGGTTGGTTGGCAGCAAATGAATGATCATTCACAATGAATTATTATTGATTTTTTCCCATTTCTCTAACACATAGGACCAAACCAAGTGTATAAACGATAGAAAATTTATTGAATTTATATCTAAGATCAAATTATTTTTCAACAAATCTTCACATTAATTAACAAATCATTCTAATTCTCATCAATGCTAAAAATAAAAATTTATTGTCAAGATAATTCATTTTAAATGAAAACACGGTTTTTTTTTTCTGAATTTAAATTTAATTACAATTTAATTATTTTCTATTCATTAAGAAATATATAAAAGCAAAACATTTTACATTATTTTTAAATAGAATTTATTCATGATAAAAAAAAAATGAAATCATTAACAGTAAATTATGTTCATTTAGAATTTTTTTTTTTTTTGTTTTCATTATGCTTTCTGCATCCTCGAACATTATAAAATTCCTAATGGTTCTGGCTTTTCATCATTCGCGTGTACATATAACGAAACGATATCTATATACATACTTATGTAATTCTGTAAAATATAAGAGGAAAAAAAATTTATCTTTTCGTATTCTGTTTCTATCTTATATCTTATTATATATGTTATAACATAAAAATTAAATAACGCGAAGAAAAAAAAAAAAAACACATAAACTTAAAAAGAAAAACAAGATAAAAAGAAACGTTTACGGGTAAATGATAAAATCTCATTTATATATTTTTGTATTTTTTGTTTCTTCTATACCTTTTCAAAAAAAAAAAAAAATATAAAATAAAAATTAAATTTTTTCTTCTTACTTTTTCATGTGAATTAACTGACGCCATATTTAAGTAAACTTTCATGGAGAATACACACGTAATAATATTTATATAGATAAAGTATAAAGTGTATCTAAGCACATTTATTCAAGTACATGGAAATATACTAATATATGTACATACATTCCTTTCCTATATACTCGTAAGTATATGTAGTTATTATTTTCTTTTTTTTTTATTCCATTCATTGTATTCAGATTTTTTCCACCATTTACACGGATATAATTCAACATAAAGTCTCTAATTAAATTAAAAATTCAAATTAAATGCGATTCGTTTATTCTTATAAAAGTTAACTCTCTCTCTATCACTGCGCTGCTATATAACGTACATTATATTAATATGCATATAAACTTTACGTTGTACACACATAAACACATCTACACATAATATAAATACAAATATACCATTAAGAAGAATATACATAATGTCTATGTGAAATTAAATAAATACAAAAAAAGAGGAGACAAAATTGAAATCAATCGAATTGAAAAAAAAAATAAGTAAAAAATAAAAAGAAGAATAAGAGAAAAAGTTTTTAAAAAAGTTACCAGGGTATAATGCATACAGATACACTAATTAGTTTTAATTAGTAATAAATTCATTTCAATTATTCACCTATACATAAACATACAAATATTTCTTTGTTCATTATTCAAATTAAATTTTTTCGTATTTGAAAAATAATTATTTATCAATATCTTCAGCTAATTTATCAATGCAAAGGAATAATAAATTGGGGTTAGTTATTTTTTTAATATTCATCATGCTTCATTTTTTTTTTTTTTGATTTTTTAATTTTAAAATTATACGAAAAATATCGAGTTTATGTGAAAATTTGAATTGCATGCATATTATATTATTAATTTATTTTTTTATGTGTGTATATGATGGAATGTATACTAATAGCTATACTAATAGCTATATAGAATATTTTTAAATATTTTAAGTTAAATGCACGCGCATATGTGTGTGTCTATTTTATGTCAATTATATTATTAATTCATTCATATACATATATATAAACATACTCTCCTCATCATATATAATAGATATAATCAAATTAGTTCAAATTTTTGTATCCACATGAATTAATGTCTGTTAATGGTATTCGAGTAGTTATGGAAATTTTGTACACTTTATCTAATATGAAAGCATACTACTTATGAGAGATGACAAATTTTTCTGTTTTGTTCAAATAAATATAAAACGAAAAATTATTTATTGGTATATGACAATAGAGTCAAATTTGTACATGTATACCATTAGTATACAAAATATATAGAGATATGTGTAGATATTTTCGTATCTTCATATCGCAAAAAAAAACAAAAAAAGGAAAAACAATAATAAAATTTTGATATGATGATAAAAAGTAAATTATAGTATCATCTGTCTTCTAGTGATAAGAAAAATATAATCTATTTTTACCCCGCATAGATACATATTCAAGGACATAACAAATATATATAGTATATATGTATATGTATGTATTATATTTATTGAATGATTTATGGGATTTTTATTATTTTTCACTTTTTTTGTCTTTATATATTTTTTAAAAAAGATTTTGAACTTTTACGCATGACAACATACATGTAATGTGCATATTTATGGTAGAAGTAGTGAACTGATGATATGATATTTTGGATCTCATACATATATGTAATGTACTATTCAACATGATATGATAGTATATTTTTGATTTAAATTAGAAAAACTTCAAAAGAAAAAGTTATAAATATACCTTCATCTTGTCCTCTATATATATGAGGGTATTTCATAAAATTCCCGGTAAAATGAAATAATACACTAGTGTTGTTGATGTTTATGGATTTATTTTTTTACGTATAAACTACCAAGTTTCATCACCACTCAATATATGGTACGAAAAGTCTTCAGGATTTGAATCGTATTTGGTTGAAAACTCAGTGAAAACTCAGTCTTTCAATGTGTTGTGTTTTTCGCGCAACGCATTAGACAATTATGTTTTAATAATACCATACCTAATTTTTCAGGTATATCTGTATCCTTTTAAATAAAAACAAACGAATTACTTTTTTTTTTATACACAGCCAGTTACGCTTTCAAAACACTCAAAATATAACGAAACATCTTGACTGTTGGCATACTAGTTACTTACTGATGATGCAGGTATTTCGGGAATTTTTTGAATTACCCTCGTACTTTGTTACTCGTTCATGTCGTTTATCTATACGGAATAGGTTTAATTAATTCTTTTATTCCTTTTTATCTATATTTTTTGTTTATAATATTTAATAGCAAACACACCCTCTTTGTTTTTATTTCACTCCCATCTATACATCAATGATTTTTCATCCGCATGTAAAAAATTAGAATCTAGAATTAATTTCATTTATTTGATTCTTAATATGTAAAAATTTGTTAAAAAATTTCACAATACATACAACCATGAAAATGTTTCCTGTTATATATTTATTTCGAATGCGTTTACCTCTAATATACATAAATGCAAACAATACTGTGCATTTGAAAGCTATATACAAAATACAAAACATAACATAAACGACACGTGTCTGTATTTAGTTGTAGAGTGTGAAAATCCTTATGTCACAGGGATTACGTCCATATTATTACATTACAAAATAGAATTTATCTGAATGCTCCTTTCATTTTCGATATCTGTTTCATTAGTAGGTATTATATCAATTACATATAAAGTTTAAAAATACAAAAAAATAAAAATTTGAAAAGAATTAATTTTCATTTTATAATAAAATAAAAAAAAATTACAAATAATTTATCAATATTTCTATCATATACTTACTTTATCCAAGTAAATTATTATAAACTTTTGTTACATTTAAGATATTATTTTTTCATTCATACGTATACGTACACAATATATAATAAATATTTTTCATTTTATCACAAACATTTATCTTTTTTAACATTTGTGTTTTATATTTAAGAAAAAAATATTTAGTTGCTAAGCTATTGTAAATAATAAAACGCAAATATTTTTTTTTCGCTATTATTTTATCGTATGATATTATTTTTACAAGTGTTTTTTTTCCTTTATTTCAGTTGTATTTTTTTTTTTCAAATATAATTAAAAATGTACTTTTCCTAATGTTTATTGATCTAAATTGTTTTAAAAAAAAATTGTTTTCCAGATAATCGAAATTTGAAAACAGAAAATAAAAAGCCAAAAAAGCAAATAATATAAAAAAAAACAATTGGGTATAAAAAATTATTTTTTTGCTAAAAATTTCTTGTCAGAAAAATAATCTTCAATTTGCAACTCACATATATTTTATATAAAACAATAGCATCATAAGCACATAATCAAAATTCAGAAATGATTAGGGAGTTTATGAGTTTATTTTACCTATAATTTTAATAATAATTTCCACTAAAATATTCAAAACTACTTTTTTTAGAGCTCGACGGAAAACATCAGCTGACAAGATTCGTAAATGTTTCTTTAAATATGCGGTTGTAAAAGTTTTTGTACACAGATAAGATTTTAATCTTAAAAATGTTAGAAATCTTCATGCGACTAGTTTTGTTTATTTTTCGCGCATATAATTTTGTACATGCGTAAGTATCTTTTCTTCTGCACATGTCAGATTAGTATGTAATACGAAATTGAAAATTTCATGTATACCTATAAAGTATTTGTTTATTTTAAATTAAAAAATAAATAGTACATAATCCTTTAAAATACCTTGAATGGCCCTGTTAAAATTTTTACTTATATTATATACTATATGGATGAATTTTCAATATATTAAAAGGATTTAATATTTGTTTTAATTGCACATAAATATAAACATGTGTATTACATACATTATTCATAATTTTAACTTAAATAATAAATTTCTATATGTAAAAATTTATTTTTGGAAAATACATATTATATTTACCATTAATAAAATTCACTTCAAGCATTGCATATAACCAACAAACCAAACCTATAGCTACTCGTACATACATCTATAGATACGTGAACGTGGTACGACGTGTATATAATGTAGACAATTTGAATAGTACATAAAATATGTATGTAAAAGAATATTATAATATAATACTTTTGCTATCTCTATATATATAATTATTTTTTATGTATACGTACGACGTATTTTATATTTGTACATGAATACATGAATCGATTTATTTATTTACTTTTAACAAATCTTTATAATCATTATATTATCTATTCTATAAGTATGTATATATAAACATCATAAGAGATACATTAAACCATGTTTACATTTAATTTTACAAAATTCCTCGAATTAATGATAATTACCTTCAAGAAAAAGAGAAATCTTATTTTATATAAATAGGTATATATCAATATATATGTATATATGAATATGTATATTTTGTATTTGTAATTGTCATTTCATATGTAGATTTTTCTTTAAACATTATTCACGCACATATTATAGCATATGTATCATATATACCTAATTATAACCGCATATACTGTATGTATGTATGTTGTATAAAACTTTCAGTAATGATTTCTCATTTATTTTAGATTGAATATATTTTCTTTCATTTTAAAAATTTTTATAACACATTTATGTACATTATTTCAAAAATTCATATACGTATACATATGTATGTACTTAACAAGATTTTTATATATTTTTGTTTTGCTTTCTATGTCGAAAATACATTAACATTAAATATGATTTCTCTGTACATGCCACACCAAACCTTTCCTGTATGTAAGTATCTTTCTGTTTATATACATTTTTTATAGTTGGTAATTAGTTTAAGTTTACTTTTCAATATAAAAGCATATATTTAAAAAGTACATAAAAAACAGCAAATAAATAAAAAATTGAAAAAAAAAAATAAATAAATAAATAAAAAATCCCAAAATAAAATAATTAACCTCATCATCGATAGGTGCCTACTATACAATATTCATCATTTATCATTCATTTTTCTAGTGATTTGCTTGAAATAATTCATAAAAATGTTTAACGATAAATCATATACGAATATTTGCGTACACCTAAATACATATACGAGTACATATATATTTATTTGAATATATCTGAATGTGTCCATGGTATACCCCATCAATATTATGTGAAGACACTCATTGTATATCGTGGTATCGCGTCTATATTATATGAAGAGACAGTGTACATTTTATAAGTGTCTGTAGATGTCTGTATAGATCTCTGTCCGTAATATCTGAAAAACATTGGAAAAAAAAAGATCAAAATGTCTTTAATTTTATTGGTTAATAAAATAATGAAAAGTTGATAGAAGCTTTTTAAAATGATCGTTTTATGATAGATATAGAGGTACCTAATAAATTATTATGTTCTTTTATAGTTGCTACTGGCACGCATTTTTAGATATTCGAAGGAAACTGTTAATAAAAATGGTAGTCATTTTATGATTAAGAGATAATAAAATGGTTTTCAAAATTTAAATGATCATTTTGTACATTATCCACCAAAAAAATTTGTGTAATATAAAACCAAATTTGAAACTAAATCTACAACTCTACATTACCACAGGTATTACTCATATTTCTGTTGAAATTATAAGAAAATTTTATCGATTTTATATTGTCCGGAGGTATATAAATTTAGATAGTAATAATATGCAATAAAATAAATATATCATATTATAATACTGGTAGTCCTGCATAAAAAAATAAAAAAAATTAACTTTACCACAAATAATGTTCTTGAATTGTAATTAGAATGTGGTTAAAGTATACAAGTATATACTATATAAAAATTAAATTTAAAATTATGTAAATATATTTTGTATAAGAAACAATTTTTTTTTTACATTATATACTAAATTATACAAACAAGTATACATATTATTATCTTATTAACATTTCTACTAATTATACTAAACATAAAAACACGACTTTATTTGATAATCAAATATTTGTTATAAATAAAATAGCAGAATACAAAAAACAACAACAACAAAAAATAATAAAATCAAATTGAAAATGAATAAAAAATAAGCAAAAAATTAAAATGAATTGAAAAGCAAATGACAGCAAAACAAAAAAAAAAAAATGAAAAAATAAATAAATACGGTAAACATGAAATATAGTTAATGAATTGAAATCAATTTTGCTTCATTATTGGCACTCACTTGAATATAAACTTCATATCACTCAATCTCGGTCAAAAAAATATTAAAAAAAAAAAAAAATAATCAAAAATGAAAATGAATACTAATACAAGTATGTACTTTTAGCTACTACTACTACTACTACTACTACTGCTGCTGTTACATACATACATATTATTTATTCTCGTCATAATCAAATATCAACATTAATCTATGTATGTACAGACAGAATATATCTATCTACATATATACCAACACACACATATGATGCCTGTGCGTTTCTGTGATATACACGAACACGATATGCCATTTTGTCATTTATATATTATCGCATATACACCTATTTTATATCGAATTTTTAATATGTATATTGACATTTGTCATCACCAACATCATATCTTCATCAACATCATCATCATCATCATCATCATCATCATCATCATCATGTAGTCAGTCATCGTTATCGTCATCGTTTTCATAATATTTTAGCAACAAAAAATTCAAAAAATTCACGAGTTAAATGTCGATAAACTTTTGCATGTACATACATGTATACGCGTCATTACATAATGTAGATTCTATACTATACTGAAATTCGATATAAAGATTTTCCTAAATATGCATATACATTGTAATGTATATACAAAAATTATATTTATATATGTACATGGATGTGTCCTCATAGAGCACATTATATAATACTATAGTAGTAGAAGTAGTACCAATAATATAAATAAATGTTAAAACACACCATCCAATACATACAATATAATAGGAGTACACTCTGCAAACTAATGGTATATACATATATGTACATATGTATGTATATAAGCAGAATGTATATACATACATACATATTTGTAGTATATACGAGTAATATGTGTAAACGCGACTCTGTGTCTTGTTTATATTTCCGCCAAATATCCTTTTCCAAATATTTGGGGTAATGATTTTCATTTTATATTTTTGTTTTTTTTTTCATACTATTTACTGTTTTTGCTCAAGTTTTTTTTTCCAAATTTTTTTCAAGTTCTTTTTTTTTTATTCTGTTATTTATTTAACCACGAGAATTTTCACAAATAAGTGAATGTTAAATAAAAACAAAAATAAAAATAAAAGTAAAAACAAAATGAAGAACAATCAAAACAACAAAAAAAATAAGAAAAAGAAGAAGAAGAAAAATACATAAACAAAATTATATAACAATGAAAATACAAAAAAATGTAGTAACATGCTGATAAAAAATATATTCTCGTACACATGCCTATACATATATGTATGTACCCTCCAAAAAAGGAAACTGTATAGAAAAATCCAAACATATAATTATATGATTGGGTGGGTGGGTGTTTTGAGACTGTTGGCGGTTGATTATATTTGGCTGATTTGTATGGTAAATAAAAAAAAAAAAAAACAAGCTCAAAGCTTTATATATATAATATAAAGTACAAGTATAAATACGAGAATTTATGTAAAATATTTATGTAAGTAAGTGCGTTTATCGTATAGTATCGTCTCCATTTTTCAATATGAAAAACTTAACATTACGTCATTTTTATACGAAAAATTTTCATTGTTTATTTTTCTATTTTTTTTCTTTTCTTTTTCTGTGTTTCTCTTTTATTTATTTGTTCATCTTCTATATATTTAATCACCACCATTCACTATACAATACACATTATACTAAATACAGTACTAATAGATACTATTTATTACTACTACCATCACATCATCAAAAATTCATCATTTATATACCATCAGCACCTTCATCATCATCATCTACATAATTTTATTTGATTTTATTTTTTTTTTTTTTATTTATTTTTAATGTTTAAATTTCGATTCTCAATTCTGATGTGTTGACTTTTTATATTGCTACTAGGATATATTCTGCAATTTTGACTTTTAGTTTCTATATAATATTGTGCTCGTATTTATACGTATACCTACCTATGTACACATATTAAATCACTTATACGCGTTTATAGTACAATGTATTTTTGTTTCAATATTACTTATATACATACATACATGGATAAATATGTACATAAATATTTAGTATTATTATTTTATTTACAATAAAAATTAGATGCCCTTGGCATTGAAATCGAAATTATCTATGTCAGTAGATCGTTTTTCTTTAAAAATTAAAATTATAAGTCTGATCATTTTCGGTAGATTGAATTGGTCGTTATATTTATACATATATATCGGTAAACATATACAAACATATAAATGTACCTATAAATGTGGTATATATATAAAATGATTTGATTGTCTACGTTTTGTAAGTAATATCTTTGTTTAAAGGTTTATCTGTAATGGTATGTATAAGATGCGAGAATTTTGTCTATTTTTGTATTATTTGTGTATTGAATATATTTCTGTTTGAATACACACAGCCAAAGAAGAGGAAATGAAAAAAGAAAAAAATTGCGCGAAATTTTTTTTTTAATATATTGTATAAATACTAATTTAAATATGTACATTATACTTATAATAAAAATAATAATAAAGGAAAACAAAAGAAAAGTAATAAATTCAATTGATATCATTATACACAATATTAGAGGCAGTTATTATATAAAAATGTATAGTAAAATTTATTTTTGATTTAAATTATTTTTGTTCCATTGTAAATATATTACACATACATATGCATTATGTTTACATATTTTCATTTTATTTAACCATAAATTTCATTAAATATTTTTAAAAAGAATTTTTACTTATTTTTTTAGCTCCATGGCTTCTGTAAGATTTCTCCATCGGCTTTATTCAGTTCTGGTAATTCCTGTCCCTCTCCGAGTGTACTTTACGACTGGCCTCTGTTTCCTCTGTTCCCTATGGATTGTGAGTTGTGCGATTATAATCAATTGCCGCTTTAGCGATACTGTCGTCAGAGCGGAACGTGTGCTCACTCGATCCATTTCCATTTTTGTTTTCTTATTTCGACTGAGATTGATGGTTTTTATTTTTTTTTTTATTTTTCTTTAATTTATTTAAATATTTTAAAAGAATTTTTACTGATTTTTGTCTACATGGTACTCACATTGATTATTCACGAATTTAAATTACAAAAAGTATGAATAATACCTCTGCAAGTATACTGTATGTATATTGTAATATGTAATATATGTTGCCATATAGATTGTAATGAAAAATTCATTACATGTTTCTATGTATGTACATATTTATGTACCTACTAAAAATAATAAATATCTGTAAATTCCATGGCTACACATGAAAATTGCATTTTGAATATAGTATGTATTGCAAATCAGAATAATTTTCAATCAATCATATTATCTATATACAGACACACTATATACATATGTATTGTATGTATGTACATATGAATACAGATATAAAAATAAATGTGAATAATGGATTCTCTTATATATATATCGATTTTACTATAATATGTCACGTATACTCTGCTATTGGATTAATTTTCTACGTGATTACTAAATGAAATTCTGGCTCATCTGTCTATATACATCATCTATACACACTTATACTGTATATCATTTCTATACGTATCTATACAACCTAAAATAACCACACAATTCTGTACAATATCTCAGGTTCAGGTACATACATATACATACATATAAAAGTTCTTGATATACATATAAAGAAATATGTACACCTAAATATATGAATCTACATATGCATATTCGTATAATTCTGTTACAAAATAATTCTTTTATAATTCAAATTCAAGTACGAATATCCTTGCTTTCTGTGTATGAACAAAAAAAAAAAAAAATTACGAATTAAAAATGTACAGAAAAAAATATATACTAATAAACAACACGTATGCAGACTTTTTATCTTTTCTTTCCTTTCTATATATATTGAATTTTCTTTCAGTATGGTATTATGTATTGTGGTATTAATTAGAATTACGTTATACCATAGTTATGCCCATATTATATTCGGAGTTGTATACTAGAAAAAATTCTCAATTTTCATCTAAAAAAAAAAAATTATGCAAATAAATAAAATGACAAAAAAAATAAAAATAAATAAATGAAATATTTTTCATAATTTGCATTCATATCTGTATTTTTTGTTTTATTTTCAATTCATATATAATCCGCATTTCTGAAACGCATTTACGAGTATGTATACACAATATTCCTACATATACATATACGAGTATGTAGTTATTTATTTATTTACTTATTTTATTATTATTATTTATTCATATAGGTAATAATACATTATTTATGTACATATACTCATGTTCTCGTATATAATATACAATCAGACATAGTTTTTTTTTCTTATTGTTTTTGCTAAATGCTTATGTAAATAAATTGCACTCTAGCAATTAGCAATTAAAGGTGAACACTTGTTGAGAAATCTTAAGTTGTCGTAAGCCAATATGCACATTTTTTGTGTAGATACATATATTTAAGCTTGTATGTAGGTATGTAGGTATAAGAAATGCATAAATATTTATTATATGAATACATATAAATGTATAACAAAATAATAAAATATTCAATAACTTAACTTTACTATACATTATATGCCCGTTCATAGATGCATATATGAGGATATTAATATTATAATAAATGTATGTGCATATAAGATATTTTTATTAAACCATGCATAAGTGCTAAGTCTTACGATACTTTGAAAAATTCATTAAAAAAAATATCAAAAAAAAAGGAAAAAAAAATAATTTTCATTATTTATCTGTCTGCATTTGTATATGTATGTACATGTAATACCTAATTATATATGTAAATGTCAACAAAAAAAAATTTATTATGCGTTTTAGAATGAAAAAAAAAAACAAATTTAAGTACAATGCATTAGCCATCAATGTATGTCTTCAAAATGCATTTAAAAAAAAATGAAAATAAAGCTTCGAAAACATTATCATATAGAGAAGAAAATAATATCACTTCATATCATCTTATCCGCATACATATAGAAAAATATAAGAAAATAAAATAATCATTTTCCTCATTTTTTTTTTTTTTTGAAATTACAGCGTAAAGGATATAATAATATTTCCAACACATTCGAATTACAACAATTATTATAAAATAAATGTGCAATGTATGTATGTCATATACGTTCCATTAAATCAAACTGAAAAAAAAAATCAAATCCTCATCAATGATCATTTATACACACATTTTATGTCACATATTAGAGTCAATCAAATATAATTTATTATATCATTTGTAAATTATTCAAAAGCAACAAATAACCAAAAAAAAAAAAAAAGAACTCAAAAAACAGATTCAAAATATTCAGAATTTTTCGCACTTGTCGTACAACAGAAAACAAAACAAAACAAAAAAAAAATAAAATAAAATAAAATGAAATTATTTTTCTTAATACAAATCCCAAATGACATTTTCACGTGATTTATCCCATATATACTTATTACCATTATTATTAGGATTTATTATTATTTTCCCGTTATACGCACATACATATTTTTTTATAAATACTACTAACATTTATATGTATTTTATTTGTATACCATAAGCAAAATTTTTCATTCTTTTCTATTTTTTGTATTTTTTTTTTTTGTTCATATTTTAAATCCATTCTGATCCTGATGTCAATTAAATTTAGGAACAATTGCTCATTCGCATGATTTCATTATCATTCATTCTATATTAATTTTTATCCCTTATACAGTACAGTTTAATTTTTTCAACACTGAATCTAACCTACATCTGTATATTGTACGTATATATGTACGTATAAAATATAAAATGTATATGAGTAATTATTACATACATTACATACATACAATTATAATCACAATATCACACGATTATGACAAACGGAAACATCATCATTGTGGCTACTGTTTATAGTGTGAAGAAAAAAAAAACAAAAAAAGAAATCAGATAAATGCAATGCAATGCAATGAATATTTTTCTTAAACGTTATATCCTTATTATTAGCTGAAATAAAATTGAATTTTTATTGTAAGTCTAAAAATCAAAAAAAAAAATATAAAATAAAATAAAATAAATTCTTTATTATACATTGTATATGTATGTATGTTGATATCCTTTGATCATTATCTGAGATTTTTTTTTTTCAATAAGTACTCACCTACATTATACACATATATGTATTACACTTATACACGCATTCATACATATGTACATATGCAATGCGCAATCCACAATAATTATCCACCCTTTTCTATTATTTACTGTATGTACAAATAATGAAATGCTTATTGTGACAATTATTTCTCATTGCCCTCTTTTATTACAATTGTTTATTAGAGACCTAATGCATAATAAGGATATATACAAACGAATTATAATACATACGGTATGTATACATTTATTTATGCATATAATATAGATATAAAAGGATATTGAGCGGGTAAATCGTTTACGTAGACATTTTACTTTTTCTTTTACACAATATAAAGATTTTATACATATTTTATCTGAAGGGTAGAAAATTTTGTATATTACGAGGGTGGTTTGATTTGATTGAATGTTATATATTGCAATCAAATATGATATACGAGTACATTTATATACAAACGTACAAACACATATATTTTAAATTCAATAAAAATATATACCCACATAAGATATATGTACATATATGTATGTATGTATGTTCACGTGTATTTATATAAATTTTAAATTATTTATATACTGCTAGTTAAATTACATGCGTATACATTAAGATCGATAAACAACAAGAAAACTATTACAGGTCATGTCATATAAATGTATGTAAGTATGTATGTATAATCTGAATTTTGCTTGCTCATAAAATTATTGAGGTCGTGTTGATGGGTGGTTTGTTTTGTTTATTGCTTATAGATAGTCCGTCACTATAAAGAATTGCCTGGTCGATTATATCGCACGACGAATATAACATACGAGATACGAGTGTGTAATATTCCCTTTATTCCCTTGTTCATATCTTCTCTTGATATTGGGTTTTTTTTTTGTTTTTATTTTTATTTTTGTGATCTACTATTCTGAAAACAATTGATAGCATATGTGAAAATAAGCCGTGACAAATGGCTCAATTTAGTTGTTTCGTTAAGGGATTTTCTACATATTATTGTATATTATGTGTTTGTAGTACATATGAATACACGCGGTTATGATATTTAAACGCTCATTTTATTGCTAAAGGTTTATTTTTTCATTGTTGCTATTTTTTGTTTTTTGTTTTTATCTTTTAGTTCATCGAAATTTTTATTTTATTATCATTTGTTATATTAATTCTATGATATAACTTTAATTAGTATAATACATGTACACATAAAATTAATATTTACTATAGTTCAAATTAAATGTAAATAATTTTTGATCTGAGTATATAAAATACATATAACCTAATATGTATGCATGGTGATTACAATCAAAAAGTCAAAAATAATTTTTTTTTAATACACGATCACCTTTAAGGTTAAAATTTATTCTAATCACGCCAATATTAAATAATTTACAGATTGTTATTTATATTATTTCCACATGTGTTACATTATAAGGAAAATTAAAATTAACTTGCAATAAAAATGAAAACAAAAATATTATATTTTACACTCTTAACATATTTTGAAATATAATTATTGATAAATTCACCTGTTTTTTATTTTTTATTATTTTCTACATATATTATTTTTGTTTGTTCAAATAAAATTCACCATCTGGTTAAAAAGTTTTCACAATATTTTAAAGAGTCATTTTATGATTTGATTGACATTACACGAATTGTACTTGTCGAATATTTTAATATTAATAAAAAAAAATAACAGCAGCAAATTATAAAATGTACTTATAGAAGAATGGGGTATTTATTTAAAATATAAGTGGATTTTCAATCGCAAAAAAAATATATAAGTAGCATAAAATATCAAGACATGAAACGATTCAAAGTTAAAAGGATTCTTGTTAGTTTTGATCGACTTCGAAATTATAAAAAAAAAAAATTAGAAATTTAAAGTTTATTAGGAATTCGAATGAATGGCGAATAATGTACTCTACTGCAATCGTATGTATCGTACTATAGTTTAGTTGCCAATAACCTCATTGTTACTACTACTTTCTTTCTCTTTCTGTTTCTCGTATATTTCTTATGGTATGTGGTTCATATCAAACAAAGCAAGTATAAAGAGAAAATGAATTTTTCTGATGAAAGAAAATACGAGTACATGGTATACTATATACAAGGTAAAACCAGTTTACTCGTATATCATATTATATAGATAGATGCAAATAATGGCATTGCTGCTACTACCTACTACTATACCTACTCTACTACTACTGTCTCTTCCTGTTTCTCGTATATTTCTTCTACTTACTGCCTCTTCCTTTTCGAATACTTGTTATGCTGTATGGTGAAGAGCAAGTATAAAGAGGAAATGAATTTTTCTAATGAATGAAAATACATCTCGTATTCGTATACCATACTATAGTTAAGTTGCCAATAACAATAACCTCACTGCTGAGCTGCTACCTACTGTCTTTTCTGTTCCTCGTATACTCCTTCCACGTTTCTTCTACTTACTGTCTCTTCACGTTTCTCGTACACTTCTTATGGCGTGTAGTGGAAAGCGAATATAAAGAGAATATGAATATTCCTGATGAATGAAAAAACGATTAGTATTTAAGGTACTACTTGCGTATTCGTCGTATATCGCACTATAGTTAAGTAATTAATTCAAATCAATTATCATGCATACAAAATAATCAAAATAAAATTTAATTAAAATATTATATTAGTAATTTTTATTGATTAACTTTACTTTTTATTTGATATAGAAATAAAAATTTGAATTGTAGACAACTAAAAACGACTAATCTAAAATCACAAATCAATTACAAATTTACACTTCGTTTTGTTCAAAATATTTTATTACGTTATCCTTTTTGATTTCTTTTTTCTTCTTTTTTTATTTTGTACATTACACATTTATGTACATCCAAATATTCCATTTATATGGTGTAGGCTTTTTATAGTAGAAATTAAAACATATATAGTATATTTTTTTTTTCAAATATTTACAAAAATCATCAGAAACGATAATTAAAATTACATCAAAAATAATCAAAAAAAAAAAAAAAATAAAGAAAAGAGGAAAACAAATGATAAAACAAAAGATAAAATTTAAAACGAATAAATATACTCGTATGTATAGATTATTTTCTCTTGAAGCTATGGTGCATAACGATTTTCACAAATACTCCATAGTGATATGTGTCCTTATATGCACGAACTGAACCATAAATATTTTAATTATCAATCAATCGGCTATATTATAGTATACAGAATATACAGCATCCTACAATTATTTTTGTCATCATCATCATCATCATCATCATCGATATCGTTATCGACATCACCCATCACCATCATAAAGTGTAATGACTGCGATATTTATGTGTAGTATTTTATTTTGTATATATGTACATAGATATTTTTGGTCTGATGTCCAAAGTGTATATTTTATAAGTTTTGACAACAACGATAAAAAAAAATAAAAAAAATAAAAATATAGAACAGTATAACGAACAATGAATAATTGACAAGAACATTACTCAAATAAATTAAAAAAATATATACGTAAATCTCATTTACTTGTATGTTTTTTTTTTTTTTTTGGTCATATAGAAAACATGCATACATGTTAACTTTAGAGTTATAATTGCTGCATACATCATATATAGGCATATATGTATATGTATATTTTTAATAAAACATATATTCATATACACTGTACCACTGTACGTGTACATACATTTTTATAATGCGATAAATTGTTACATTTGTAAATATACCTATATGAATAAATGTACATTATATTTTATATGATAGATAAAAATGTGTGCGTACTAAATTTATACACATAAATGTAGTATGTAGTATATCTTTTTATAAAATCAAAAAGTATACACAACACAAACATATGTAAATACACACTTTATTATTATTATATATTTATTGTATATGTAAGTATATACGTACATGCATATGTACATATATGACTTTATTTAACTTTTGCATTATTTAGAACAAAGAACTAATATTATTTTATACAAACACATGATCACAAAAACAATAACAAAAAAAAAAAAAAAAACTAAAAATAAAAATAAATTAAAAAACAACAAAAATAAAATAAAAAAGAAATAATATGACAGTAAAAACAATAACTAAACAAAAATTTGAAAAACATAACAATATACATAAATACATGGACGTATGTATATACGTATATTTAGTATTAGAATATTGGCTGTTCGATTTTGTTTATCTATTGACCATGGAAAAATTAAATTCAAAGTTCGATTGCAACTACTATACATTTATAATATAAAATTTATGTAACATTAATGTACATATATGTATGTATTTATGTTATATTGTAAATATGTAAATGTCTATTATATTATATATACGGTAAAAAGCTTAGAAAGACAATATTTAATTTTTATGCCTATCTGAACTTTGATTACTTTTATTATATATGTACATAAATATATACTTTTAAATAAACTACAGAGAATATAAATGAGTCTGCATAAAATCTACATATACTACATACATACACAAATAAATACAAGTATATATTTATCGGTACAAATACAAATTCGTTGTTTCTGTATTTCTGACTATGAAGTATAATCAAAATGAAAATATAACACAAATAATAAATTATTGATATATTCAATTTAAGTGATGTGATTTTTGAATACTTTTACGATATGTAAATCTATACATAAATACAAATATAATATAGATATGAGCATATGAGTTATGAGTTATACTATACATGTAAGTATATATAAATTTTATTATAAAGACAAAATTCATGTTTACAAAATAATCAAATATTTAAATAAAAATCATGTACAAATTTTTACTATTTCATACTCATACACAATACCAACAATACGAACATTACCTATAGATACATACATACATACATATATCACGTATAACAATATCCTTTTTAAGACAAAATAAAAAAAAAGAAATTTATTTTTAGTAAAATTCTACATAATATAAACACTCGTACATATAGGTAGGTACTTATTTTCATTTTCATTCATAAAAATATAACAAAAAGGCCAAAAGTTATTAAAACGGACACAGAATATGTATAGTACTCGAAAAGGCACAAAATAACAAAAATCAAAAATTATTTTTCCTGAAGCAAAAAAAAAAAAAACTAACAAATTTTTAAATGAAAATCTTGAAAACTGAAAAAAATCTACAAATCATTCACAAAAAAATAATAATAGATAATAGTTAACCAAATTCTATAAGATTATCTCTTGTTTCCTTCCGTTTTTACATATGGTATTCGAAATGATTCTACTTTTTTTTTTTATTCTTGCTCAACTTTTAGTTTCAAAATGTTAGAAAAAAATTTTTTTTTCAGTTCCGTTTTTACCTGTTTCATAATGTACATAATTGCGAAATATAAAAATTTTACAATATGTATATATATGGTACTTCATTATACATTTTCTTGATACCGAATGTATCCTTATGAAATTATAGAAACATGAAAAATAAAAAGTAAAAATAAATAAACAATTTTATATACAAAATACAATATCGAAATATACAAAAAAAAAAAAAATAATAATAAATAAAATATTCAACTATAACCCGTATGTATTTAGTTTTAATCGACTGTAAAGTATTTAATATTTGTATATAATTTCCACATAAGCGATTTTAATAAAATCCAATTATGTATGTATGTATATGAGTGCATTATATATATAAATAATAACTAATGAAATACCGTCTCACATATACATAAATACACTATGGGTACATATACAATTGTATCATATCAATCGTATTTATATATTTGTATATATACTGTATATCATTCATTATGAATATATACATAATACCTGTATACAACATGAAATCTATTATTTCATATTATCCTTAAGGATTTAGAAATTGAATATATTATAATGTGTCTAATCAACTATAAATTGGTACTCATCTATATAATATAAATTGCCATTGGCCGCAATGTTTACACATTTATAGATAATATTGTATATACGTTGTTGTATATTTATAAATGAGAGTAGATATACATATGTATGTATATATGTACATACTATATCTATACTGATGATAATATTGTATACATTATTGGTAATATAATAATGAATAACAACAACAGCAAAAAAAAAAAAAAATACGTGAATCAATTGTTTGTGAATTATGTGAATATGTGCTTGTACATTTTTGGGTCAATTTAAAAGTTTACACCTCATTGAAGAAATTCAAAAAATATAAAAAAATAAAATATGCATGCATATGCACACCATACATATAATAAAAATGTAGAGAAAAATATAATAATTTTTTGTAAAATATTCAATTAATATAAATTTACATATACCCGAACACAAGTGAACACATGCATACAAAGTATTCGAATACCTACATAAATATGTGAATATAATTTCAAGTATATATACGATTACATAGATTGGTATGTAAACTATTCTATATGAAGGATAATTTACAACAAAATTTACCTTTTTTTTTTTTGAATTGTATTGTATAGTATAGGTATGTGGTAAATGTTATGCATCGAATATGCAACCTATGTACTATACACAAGTACACCACAATATAGTTTTATATTCTAATAAGTATATAAACTGTTGTGTAAACATTATCCACACTCTACCATACATAGTACATAATATGTGTATCGTTAAATTGGTCATATTATCAAAAAAAAAAAAAAAAAAAAAAAAAAAAAATTAAATAATATGAGTTCACCTGCTCTCCCGGCTTTTCATTTTTTTCAACCGAGTACAACCAGCCAGCAATTCTAGAAACGTACAAACATAGGTACCTATATATACACCTACATGTTAGTATAGTTAAAGAGGATACAAAAATTTTTAATAAAATATAACAACAAGAAAATTATTAGCACACACGTTACAATATAACCATCACACGAAATTATTATTTTTATTTATAAAATTTTTTTTATTTTTGTATTATGGTTATTGTTTCATACTATTTTGTAATATGTTTCACATGCACATATGTAGATATACACGAATATATCATATAGAGAAATATTTACATAAAATTCTAGCTTTCTAGGTTCTAGTGTGTAAGTATATTTTTTTTTAACATTATTAAAATAATATGAAAATCACAAGAAAACAAAACAAAAAAATGCACATTACATAAGTATATGTATATACTTTTAGCGTGTATTTTATTCGTGGTTCAGATACGTGCATATATGCATGTATGTGAATTCATGAATTTTAATTTACATATGTATATATATTTAACTATATATGTCCTGTATTCATATTTGTGTTATATTTATATATATTTTGTACAAGGATAACTAACATAGAGTTTATACACATATCATAATGTGTTTATATATATATACATATACATTATATTTGTGTACATATAAAACTAAAAGAATTTGTGTTGGTGGGTTTTTGGTACATGCATATATACATATACTTGTATATTTTGTACAAATATATTATCATTATATACATAATATTTTATAGTATAGATACTCATGTTTATGTGCATATATATATATGTATATACCCATATAATACGTATGTAAATATATTACAAATGAATATATGCAACAAAATACTATTCGTAAATATTTACATTTTGCATGAATGTGCGATAAGTTCATGTACCGTGAAATTGTTTAACGAAATTAACTTGAAAACGTTGTCAAAGGTATTTCATATTATAAGATAACAAAAATTAAATTTTATGCATATAAACTTCTATAACCTATATATAAATGTGGGATGAGTAAGTATAATTGGTGTACACGTATCTACCTGTCCTGTACTTGTACAATATATGTATACATTATTTTGCTTTTACAGTATAGATATTTATTACTATATAACGGAAAAAAAAAAAAAAAGATGAAAATACAAAAAATAAACTGATAAAAATATAAATGGGATGGAAAGTAAAAATGAATACAGAACTTAATGCAATACCATCAGAAATAGATCAGCACATAAATAGTTGCCAAACAAAAAAAGGTTATATACACTCCACAAAAAAAAAAAAAGAAGAACATTACAAAGTCTGTATATTCATGCATTTTATAATGAAAATTTTGTACACATTTTTTTTTTTAAATTATTCAATTCGAATGGATATGATTTTGGTGTATGAATTTTAATTTTGTAATTTGATAATGATTTTTTTTTTCGATTTTCTTTTTCTTGTTTTCCTTAATTTTATATTTTTTCGTTGTATTCTTATCTTAATATTTGTATAGTTGTGATGTGATTGTGATTCATTTTTAATAAACAAATTATTATCATTTTGGTTAAAAAATTTATACAAACATATATGCATTTAATTTAGTTTTTATATATAAACAAGTATTAGTCTAATATTACAAAGAGAATTTATGTATAACTTATGGTTTAGTTTATATAATCAACATTTTATATAGTCATCAACATTTTTAAGAAAAAATCCCTTTGTTCTCTTATCACAAAAAAAAGAAAAAAAAATGTTTAATGTATATGGTATTGATAGTACAAAGATCATGTGTATTTTCTACAAAAGATTAAGACAAAATATTTTTAAATAAATAAATAATTATACACATGCGTTAGATATATTTCCATGTAATGATAATAATTCTAATAGTCGCATTCGCATTATTCTTGTTTAAACAAATTGTCTTTTTCTTTTCTAGAAAAATATAAAAAATAACAAAAAGATTAAATGAAAAAAAATTTCAAGACATTTAATTATTCATAAATACTGAAATGAACCGGATTTCAATTTTAAATATCATTTAGCAATACTTTAATTGAGTATGTAATGAGAATCATTCCTTCCTATGACAAAAATGACTATAATTGGTAAAAGTTAATTACTCATAACTTTCGAATTACAAAAAAAAAAAAAAAAACATGAAATTTGCGCACAATTAAAAGACACATATACAAATACTTACTATATTTTGATAGAAAAATAAGATGAATTTCTCATTTAAAATCATAGGGACTAAAACAGATGATTAAATTTTTTTGCCCTGCCTTAAGTCAATAGTATCTTAGTAGACATTTTGTACTATAAAATTTCATGTCAATATCTTAAACAGTGTTAATAAGATACGCTTGCGCTTGATTACTTTCGTCCAAAAAAAGTGCAGTCTTCGATTTTTAAAATGAGTGAAAAAATTCATTACAATAATGCACCGTCTCAAACTGCAAATATTATACATATGTATATTATATTATATTACAGTCTGTAAAATTTCTGTATATCTATACATAAATTGCTATACATAAACTCAAGAATAATTTCCCACATTATATGTGTACTTTGATATATGTACAAGGATACAAGAAAAATTCTAATATTCAAAACTAACACATCATTTCATATATATATACGTATATGTATTTCCAAAACAATAGTATATTGACGGTACATGAAATAGTGAAGATACGAGAATGATGATGATACGTTGTCCAGAAATCTACTTTCAAATGCATTATGATTAAATAGACACTTGCTATGAAAATTAAAATTAAAAAAAAAATAATGATAAGAGATGATAACTATACAAATTAAGAATTCAATTTGGCTAACTCACTTTCATCATCATCTTCATGATTTCAATTTATTCGGATTTTGCATTTTCTTTTTTTGGAAATAAAATAACACACTGGACATGAACATACGAAATGTGTTATGAAAAGTCAATTTTTTTTTTTCATTCCTATCCTAATTTTTTCATATCCTTCCATCATGGTAGAACGTATTATACAAATATGAATATCTATATTGCTTATAAAAGATGTTAGAGTCAATCTAATCATATCTAAACCATACGTGAATGCTATGCAACATCCATACTTTTTCTACTTAAAATGTGTGGAAAGTACACTACTATATCGTCCATGGTACACAAACGTTATCTATTATTATATACCAAATTTATAGTTTCATGTGAATTTAAAAAAAAAATAAAAATTCTATATGAAAATTGTTAAACATGAAAATTCATTTCATTTTTCATTTATTTTTCTTTTAGTTCTGTTCTGCTGATAAAAGCGTTGAAAATGTATTTTAGAAAATTGAAAATTAATTTTTTTTTTTGCTCTAAAATACATCGCACATCACACAAATTCATAATACTTCCATGTGTATACGAATGCTTATGTATGAGTTCATACAGAAGATATGCACAGGGAGCGATCTACTCTTTTATGGTTAATGTGTAGTAAAACGTAAAACGGTAAAACTAAAATTAATTTTAAGTTTGACTATGGTATTAAAATAACTGTTCTGTACTATGTATATTATGTGCATTACATACATACATTATCGCATCTATTTAATTCTCGCTAGCTCCTCTCTACCATATTAAATATAATCATACATTATGTAGCCTGAAAATATTTATAATAGTAGTAAGGTGTTGTGTTCATATTCGCATCAATTACGTATATGAAAAAGTTTTCAATATAGATACATAAATAGTGTGGTTATGCAACGATTATATAAAGGAGTGAAATACAATGTTAAAATAGTTTTCAAATTTAAATTTTTCAAAAATCTAAAAAAAAAAAAAATAAAATAAAAAATATTAAACAAAAAATTTTTGAGTGTATGTTTGAATTTTGTGTGTATGTTGCACACATGTTTGAATTTTATACTCTTATAGAAAGAATATAATATGTACATCAGGAAAGGATGTAAAATTATGTAAATTGAAAAATATTGTTATAAAGTAATAAAAGTTTAAGTTTAATTAAAAATTTTGAAAAAAGGATTTAAAATTTATAAAATGTTTTTGCTTTAAAGAAATGATAATGTGGCGTGCAATGATAGAACAATCGGTCTACTACAAATTTTGAAGAATAAATAATTTTCAATTTTTCATTATACTTTCCCATTTTCATTACCTACAGGTTTACTTAGATTTAAATGAAAATCAGCTTTCTATAGGAAAAATATAGCTTAGAAGATAGAAAAATAGACGACAAGTAACTAAAGCATTATTAGATCATTAGATCGTTCATTAAGCCGTGTCATGAAAACAAGATTTCTTCTCTATCTATACCAGCACTTAATTATTCGCAATCCACATTAAAATATAGGTGCACACAGGATACTAATAGGTCCTTAAAAATCACTTTTTTGGCGTTTTGCTACCAAGAGGGGTAAATGCGAAGGAAAAAAAATATAATAATAATATTAATTGAAAATTAATAATTAAAATAAATTCAATGCTAAACATAACTAAAATCGAATTTTAAAATCAGATATTTAATTATATGTATTTTTAGAGTTTAGATAAATATTATATTTTCAAAAATACAATTATTATTATTATTATGTAATGAATAAATAAATAAATATGTACATATACCTATTATTTGCAATAAATGATATCAAACAAAAAGTAAAATAATTACATAATACTTGTATATATGTACACACACATCTACATAAATTTTAATAAATTTTAATTATAGGTTATTTAATACAAAAATAAACATTTATTTAAGCTTATAATGCCTATATACGCGGAGATACATATGTACATATAATACAATCAATACAAATTATAAAATTTGGAAAAAAACAGATACATAGACAATATGTACACATGTATATATTTCGTACACAAATATTACGTTAAAATAGAGGTACAAATAGGCGCACACTTCATATGAAATCAAATTAAAATTAATTTCTAAATGCATATAATTATTTTAAATGAAAATAAAATTTTAAAATAACCAAAAAAAAAAAATGAATAAAAATAAAAATAAAAGTAAAATTTGTCATTAAAATTCTAATAACATATGCGACATATAGAAATATATTTACACAATCCTACTATATGTATATAAAATTTTATAATAATTTACCCTATATTATATCCTGACTGAATATGAATAAATGTTCATGTTGAATAAGCCTCTGATATTAAATACAATTATATTCAGGTGCCATATTCTAAAATCCAGACATATGTATGTATGTATCTATACATATACTCTATCGTCATTATCCTATATATACTATACTTATGTGCATAATAAAATGTAAAATGAAATTTATATTTTATTTTATTCTAATCTAAATATAAAATTAATCTACTCATCCTCATAATTTAGCCACCACCACAACATTTAATTAGGCAAATTTTTTGAACAGTTTATTTTTGTTTTTACATAAATGCACACATGTATATGCATTCATTATAATGCCGATATACAGTACTATTTAATGATCTAAATACATATACATATGTATGTATATAATTTTTTTAATTTAAATTTTTGGTTTTTTGATTTCATTTAAATTATAGATATGCAAGCACGGTAATTCAATATAGCTACATTACGATTATAGGTGGTATATGCATTTACGTACATAATACATAATACATTTTGAAAAATTTTAATTAATATTTTTTATGAAATTAATTTTATAAATTTATCATTTTTGTTTTTATCTTTTATAGAGATACGTAACGCATCAATTTTATTTGGCAATAATTTAATTTTGCAATTTTCATTCATATACGAGAAACTATATAACTTATATAACTCATAGTGTATTATCCTTTATTTTGTTCTATATAGTATGCAATAATAGATCAGACTAAGTCCTATCATGTAAATTAACTTTCTTCTCTAACAGCAATTTAGTGTTTCGCGCAATCCACGTTAAACTGTATGTGCATAAATGATAGTAACAATAGTTTAGAAATCACTTCAGCGAACGCCCTCGCTACCTTAGAGATGTAACGTTATCCTTTATTAATATTACATATTACCATTTAAAAAAGTACCAACTTTAAATATCGTCCATTATATACAATCATATATCTTCATAAATGTTTGTACAACTTATACTATACATTACATACTTACTTACGTACTTAAATATTTTGTCTTCAATTTACTGATTTTACAGTGACATATTATTTTCATTCCTGTAACAAAACAGAACAGAAACATAAATTAAATTACAACACAAAACAACCGGAAGAATATTCATTCATTCATAAATTCATGACAACAATGATGACAAAAATAATCTAATTATCCTTGTATACAAATATCTGATATTGTAATCTTTTGCAATAAAAGTCATCTATCTCCATATGGATAACCATTTAATTTTATTGTACTCGTGTTTTGTGTAACCATCATTTTACTGGTAATAGTTATTTGTAAATCATTTAAAAACTATAATTGTTATCCTACTGTGTAATGTGATACAGCCACAGTTACATATACTTAGATACACATCAGCAGAAGATATCTTAGGTGTATATTTTTATACAATCACCATAATATTTTACAAATGGAATTACACGCCTTCTTAAAAGTCATTTTTTTTCTTTTTTTGATATTTTTCTTTTGATATCCCACTGTGTATAATCATGTAATGATATAATCAACACAATAGCACAGCAGGGGTTTGAGAAATTTTTTAGTTATTAACTTTAGATACATTTGTGTGTATTGCAACAAATATCCTATGTCTATTGTGTTGTGTTGTGTTGTGTGTTTATGAATAAAACACGTGTTTTATATTTTTAATTATACAATACCATGATACCAAATTTGAAAATGTTTCGTTATTGAAAAATTATAAAATATAAAAATCATTGATAGGTGCTTTTATTGAATAACATTTAAATATATCCCTTTTGTTTTTTTTAAATCACTTATTGTCACTCTATAGTATAGTGTTCTAATTTGTTATTTCTGTTAATGAAATATATTTAAGAAAATAATAGAAATGAAAATTTTTACTATATCCATATATTATTTTGAACAAATTCACAAACATTTATTCATTTTAATCAAATATTCTATATGTGTACATGTTTTTTATCTGTATTACAACCATCTGTTAACATCGAATCGAATCAAGGACAAGGATTTACGCAAATAAATTTTCATTGCATACTTTATTGGATTAAAATGTTTCTTAACGGTGATGATAATAATAATTTTTTTTTTTGTTGAAATTAAATTTGAAGTAAATGCATTTGGTAAAGGTGAATTGAGAGACTATAAAATTTACCCTCTGAATGTGACCTATACGAATTTTCATTCAATTTGAAAGGAAGGGAAAATTTACGTATGGTATTTGGTACAGTATACATACATACAATATTGCATAGTAGAGAGTACATATATACGTGATGTACAAACGCACAGTGTGATAAAATATGTATACACAGTCTGAGAGACAGAGATTAAATTTTAGAATCCAATTAACAGGTCAATAAATTTTGATATTTTACACATAGGTGCTTATATGATGTATTATAATGTTCATAAAAAACCTCTCACAAGTGATTTGTAATGGTTTCGTTAAGGATAATTTGGATTTTTAGTTTTCTATATGAGTATAATGTGCATAATATATTTATGATTCAGGATGTAAGAGTATGTGTATCTATATATTTTAAAAATAATTTTTTAAATATTTTTTTTTTTTCACATTTTATTAACTCATAGTTGTACGTCTATTTGTATCTTTTTTTATTTATTTATATTATCTTATTTTATTTTTACTTTTTATTTTATCCTCTCTTTATAAGTAATAAAATGAAATTGAACATTGATGTGTAGATTTAATAAAAGCAAGTACCTTACATACTATAATATAGTATATGTTAATGTAACGTAACATTGGATTGGATGTGTACATTTTGAAAATATATCCTAAATACCGGAAGATAATTTCATATATAGTGACTCGTTTTAATATTTTTTTTTATGTTTTTTGCTTTGTTTTTCTTATTATTTATATATATACATACGGACTACAAATATATATGTACACAGTAAAAGATTCCTTTTAGCACAAATACACATTATTCTGTACATTTTATACGTACCAAAATAAAAGAAATCCCTTACTAACAAATGAATATCTACAGACAGAGAATGTATTTTCGTGTTAGCTTTACAAGAAAATTTCAAATTTTCGCAATATACTTACATATAGACAGATAGATATAGGATATACATATGTACAATGAGTACATATATGTGTATCTCTTACTGAAATCAAAGAGATGAATAAAATGCACGAATAAAAATGAAATAATAAATGAAAGAAAAAGAAATTTATATAGCTGAAGGATGCCGATTTTTGATATACACAATAACATATTATGTATATACTGATAATATGGATGATGATAAAGAAGATGATGATGATGTACCATTATAATGTATATATGTACCTATATGTGTGTAAAATTTTATATGTATGTATATATAACATTTGTGTGTATTGTATACTCGTATACCTTAACGTGCCTTAACTTTATATAAATGCATTACATTATACACATATATGTATGTATACAATATAAATTTATGTACACATGTTTGTATATAAATTTTACGTTCCTAGAGTGATGTGATGATGATGTTTACCCAATTATATTAGCAGCAACTCAACTACACAAATTTCGTCTCTTTCATATTATGTTCAATCTACATAGATATGTACATGATGTTAATGTTTTATACTCGTACATTTATCAGGAAATCATACATACAATATTATATGCACAAAATGTATATATACATACCCAGCTGACTAAGTGAACTCATAGTGAATTCATTCTGGATTCATTTCAACCAAGTGATTCTTCACGTGAACGTTCACAGTGAATTCACAGTGAAGATATTTTATTTCAAAAATTTGTACGCTATGACTGGTCACAGTGAATTCACTTAATGAATTCATTTTGAAATCACTTACTGAACATTTAATGAAAACACGAAATGAATTCATATTGAATGCACTTTGTGAGGGTAAAATATCATTCACAATGTGAGTAATCAATGAATCTCGGCTCTGATTATTATATTCCTACTTTTCGTTTTGTTTTTTCAATGATTTAAATAAAAACTCTTTAATCACTTAATAATTAATCACTTCGTTATTTTTTATTTATTTTACTTTCTATTTTTAATAAACTAATATAACACAGAATTTAAAACACTTGCTTATTCCTTATTCTTAGACTCAAATAACTACATTTTATATCGCTTCAGTTTACAAATTAGTACATGAAAAGGAGATATAAAATTTCACTATACGTTCACTAAGTGATTCCATAGTGTTAGGCTTTGTGAATCGCAACCATTTTATACAAAGATAAAACGAATGAATTCGCCTAATCATAAAATTAAAATAAATAGTCGTCATTCGTTTACATAAATCGTCATTCATCAAATGAATTTTATATGAATATAATTCATATTTCAATCACTTGATGTATTCATAATGTACCCATATTTTTGAATAATTCACTTATTTTTCATTTCGTGTTTTCAAAATGAATAAGAGAAAAATTATTCAATTCACTGTGAACCTAGTTCACTGAATGGTCAGCTGGGATAGTATGTACTCTACATAAATAAAAGAAAAATATAACAAACATATACTTACATACCTTCATATGTTTATAATCATGTATAATATGTAACTTACATATTTACAGTACACATATACATATTACATTTTATATTATATTTTGTATATTTCATGATAAAAATTTCATTTTTCGTAATGTTGGTAAATAAGATTTTTGCAATATTACGTATATAATGTACATAATACTGTATTGTACCATGTGTAATATTATGTACATAATATTCTCTCAAATTTTTATTGTTGAAACGGAACCAATAAAAGAGTTATCCGGCAATTTAATAAACTTTAAACGTTTCTCATGAGGTTTTTCAAGAAAACACATCAATAACGGTTGGATAATTTAAAGCTTTTGTATAATATACTATATGTGCACATAAATATGTATAATATACTGTATGTATGTACTTATATGATTGTACATATAGATGTATAAACAAGCATTTATGTATTATGTATGTGTATTTTTGTACACATCCATCATTATGTGTACGTTTTATCATTTTATATTATTTTTTTTTTTTTGCCTTCCCTTGAATTTTCTTTTTGATGTTTTACTTATTTTCTTATGTTTAAATTTTTTGTATGCAAACAAAGTAAAAAAAAAAATATAAATAAAATGAAATGAACATCCTATATATTATTCACTTTTATTTCATTTTTTTTTTATGTTTTTTGATAGCTAATATTTAGAGAAATATTTTTCAAAAAATTGTTAATATAATTTTTATGTTTTTTTTCTTCATTTTATTTTACATGTACTATATGTGCACCTACATAATATTTATTTATATATTTACTCTTTTTATTTCTCTTGGTACACATAAATATGTATATAACATTATATAGGTACATATACATATTATATATCCAGGATATTATTATTCTGTTGATATATGTACATAGCTATGTACGGTAACTACTTACATATATGTACTTATATATATGTACTTGCACACTTATGTATATTAAAAATAATAATATAACGAAAAATATATAAAATAAACAATAATAAAATGATTATAATGGATCTGTGTATTTATTGACTTATGAAATTTTATTTTATTCGTTGTTATTCATTTCTCTTTTTTTTACAAAAAAAAAAAAAAAATTTTTTTTCGAAAGTCTTTTAAAATAAAAAACATGAAAAGAAGCTAAAATGTAGATAATCAATCGTTGAATTATTTCTTTTTTTTTTAAGCTGACCGTAGAATGGATGTATTTTCAGAAGGATATGAATATTCAGTCAGTCAGTATATTGAATCCAATTTTCCAAAAAGAAAAAAAAAATAATTAAAATAATTTTATTTTAAAAATAAAGACGAAATACAAAAATCAAACGATCAAAAGGCTAACTATCCTTATAGAATGTTTTACGTTTCATTTTATCAATGAATGAATTAAAAACCATTTACCTCCAATACATCCAACTCATCATCAATTTGTTTTTTAATACAAATGAAATAAATAAGAAATAGATGAGAAGTTATAGAAAAACACGCGTCTTTGTTTACATAGCTTTATTCTTTTATATTTGTATACATTACGGTTATGAACACATTTTTGTTAGTAGATACTATTTCCTCCTTCCGAATTCAAGATACATACAATTTTACTATACATATAATTACATATTGTATACATTCTATTCTACCATTCAATATTTCACCTTCAATACCTATAATACGCAATCATCTATAATTTTTATTTTTTTTTTTTTCATGTTTTCTACAAAAATTTAAATTTTTATCATGCTACCAAAATTTTTCTGTTTCTTTTGTTCATTTTTTTAAGAAAAATTCACTTTTTATTCTTCGAAAAAAAAAAAAATAAAATAAAGAATAAAAACATTAAACAACTGGAAAAGATGAATTATTGTAAAATTGAATGAAAACAATAATTCTTCATCAAAAATGTTGTCATCATTTATGACACTTTTTTTTTGCCGAAATATTGTAGGCATAAATACACACACACATACACACACCTACGAATATGGTAAAGAAAAGATACAAATAAATTTAAAATGTTTAATGTTGGTAAGAAAAATAGACAATAAAGAGAATGAATTTTTTTTTATGTATCTTTATAAAAAAATAAAATACAAAAACTAATGATATTTTTTTTTCAGTTTTTGTATTGGATACATATTTAAACGCATCATTATGAATGGAGATTGAAGAATGAATGAGAGTCACTGTAAAAATGTCCAAATAATAGTAAAAAAAAAAAAAACAAAAATATCAGTAAAAATATTTAGACCGCTTATTGTGCATGGTATGGGTAATAATTTCATAATAGAGGATACCTGAAGAAGTTAAATGTTATAAATTCAGTGCAAGTAAAATCGGTCTTCTTTAAAAGATTGTTATTACAACTATTATTATTGTCATTACAAAAAATTTTAGAAAAAAAAACCAATTTAAAGAGAGGAGGAAGATGATATGTTATGAATTTAAAATGAGAAAAAAATTATTTCTGGGTTGTATTTTCATTAACGAAAAAAATTGTAAAATGTGTGTGTGGATTTTTCTTCTTCTTTCTTTCTTCCTTCTAATGTATTCATTTATTGTTATAGATATATGAAGGCATGTGTATATGTTTTCTTTTCTACATTTCATATTTCATATGCATATATGATACAATATTGTAATAGTACTTCTTATACTTTTAAAAAAATTTAATTTATATATTTCGTCTGTATTTATCCTTACTTATTTTTACTTTGGTTCATATGTTGATGAATGGGTGATAAAGAAAATTTAAAAAAAAAATGTAAATGGCAACACTAATATTGTACAAAAATGATTCTTTTTTTTAGTTCATTTTACAATTTATTTTTTTCATTTCAATTCATATATGTATTTTTCTTTTTTCAATTTAATTTCATTCATTTTTTTTTTATTTTTATTTTTCAGTATATCATATCCGGAAAGGCGTTTTATTATATACATGTTGTATTATTATGTATTATATGTTGTAACAATTATTCTATATCTGTATACATATAGATATTTAAAAGTCCTAGAGCCTGTATAAACAAATTTCTTTGTTATTTTGAAGAAGCTGTTGCTTTCTGTGTTTGTTTACGTTTGTCTTATGCAACCTTGGAGTATGTTTGTTAAAATTGTACATTATTTAGTATGTATCATGTACATAAACGAATGATTGTTGTATATTTGTATATACATAAATACATTATTATTTAGGCGCATGTATTCATATATTCATCCATATATATGTATGTACATTTCCGTCTGTAAATTTATTAAAATAGAAATATTATAAATAAAAGAGGGCATGATGTTGCAAAAGACATCAATTGCTTACATTTTTTATTTTTTTTTTAAATAATAAATTTATTGTCATTTATCTTTCTATATTATTATACAAAATATAAAATTTATATTATAAAACATTTTGTATAAATATAATACAGTCTATGTAATGCTTTATTATTTTCCTTTTTTCATTTTCATCAAAGACGCACAAGCTATCAATATTTACTTAACTTTTTACAAGAATGAAAATCTTTTATTTCTCATTTTTGATTCATACATATACGCACGTTGTATATATAAAGGAGGTAGGTACATATATAAAAATGAAAATAATAAACCAAAAAAAGACAAATTTAACACTAATAATTAAATTGATGTATGCGGAATAGGTATACAATTACAAACACAATATGTAATATGAATATCTTTCATTTATTTCATTTTTGAATACATACACAAAACGTACACATATATAACATTTTTGTCAAAATTTTATAAACATCTGCGTCTATATTATTCGTATTCAATTAAATTTAAATTATACAATAATTTCTCATGTACAGTATAGTCATAGGTCGTAGCATTCTTATAATAAGAGTAATACGAGTATGATACCTCTACTTACATATTATAGAATATGATGACTTTTTGAATATAAATTTTATCCTGATGAGTTGACTTTGGCATAACTATATACACACAAGTAGATAACTTTTTAGATATTTTGCAATTTTTGTTAATAAATGAAATTCATTACATTTCGAAGTCTACTTTATGAAATGATTTTAATCGATGCTCTTATAAAATATACATTAAAACTGATTATTATATAAAAGTATAAAGCATAAAAGTATAAAAGTATAATTTGTTCCTCTTTCGTCCAAACATTAAAATCCTTATAATATTCAATTAAATTTTTCTTTTCTCAATATAATGTTACATACTCATATACAAATTACTAATTTCATGTTAATTATAATTGAATACCATCAAATAAATTAAACATATTTTTGAAAAAATAAAATATAAAATAAAATATTTTAAATATTTACATACATTTTATGTACTGTACATATATTTTTTATCCTTGACTTGTTTGTTATAGTTTATTTTCTTTTTTTATATTTTCCATTTTTCTTCTATACTCGTATAGTTGTTCAATTTCAGAATTGTTTATTAACAAAATATCTATATAAAAATAATAATAACAAACAGAATTTATTGTAACCTTATATACATAATATGATATAATAAGAAATGTATATATGTATGTAAATTATATGTTTATGTGTGTAAGAGTTCATTTCAACATAAAATTTAACTTTACACATAAGTACATAGTAATGTATAATCGTAGTACAAAATCTTGAAAATTTTCTTTAATTTTGTTTTGTTTTGAAAATGAACAACAGTAGATGTTATGTTAATACTATTCATCTTTATAATGTGTATACTGTGCGCTATATGCATACATATATTTGGAGATATTTGTATATATACATTAAAGTTTGTACGTACAAAATATATCAAAATAATGTATATGTATATATACATATATATGTGGTGCTTGTAAAATTAAAGTAAATCTTGTATTATAAGCCTATAAGAACAAGAGAATTATATTATAATACACACATTACACATTATCACACATTACATGTGCATATACCTACATACATATAGTGATGTGTAAAGTGTAACATGTAACATTCAATTCTTGCAAAATATTTTCCTTATTCTTATATAGTGTTAAAAGATATTACATGCACTTGTATACCATAGCACTATATATATATATATATATATATATGTGTGTATGTTATGTTATTTGTTTATTATTGTAATTGAATAGTTGAACAGTTAAACTGTATTTTAACTCTTTATAAAATTGATTTCATATTACATATAAGTAAATACACATATATGTACATACATTTTGTATATATAATAATATATACAAATACATAAATTATATTGCACATATATACATGTATACAATTATCCTTTATTCAAATCAATCTGTATAAAACGTATCGATACATTTTATATGTACGCATATATACCTATATATAAATTTATCAATCAAATCGAATATTTTAATTTATACGTATATAAGTATATGTATACATATATTGTATGTGTTTTTCTAAATATAGTACAGTACATTACATATGTATGTCTATGTTTAATACTTTGTACTTCTTACATACTTTTGTACACATAAACAGATTTATATTTGTTAAATTTAAACTCCTTAACTTCAATGAATTTATATATGTATATAGGTAGAGGTACATATAATGTGTGTAGATTCTTGTTGACTATTACTATTCAAATACTTATCAATCCTTTATATTTATGTTGCCTTCTGTTTTTATAAGTGTATGTGTATACATATACATATTAGAGTATATAATGTATGTTTATATATTCTAAAATATATTTCTTGACATCATATTCAATGTAAAATACTACATCATAAAATACTTTACTTCTTACATAAATATAATTCGATCATCTATACCATTGACTATATAATAATGTATTATTATATAGTCAATGTCTATACTCATATTATAATATTATTATATACAAATTTATGCTTACATGGATTTTATAGAATAAGAAGTACACATCATATATATTACCTATATAAAATTGTAAAGTAAATTTATAGGAGTATACATTTTATACATTTTTATATACATATATAATACATTCATATTTACATACTGCGACATATTATAAGTTCTATAAAATATTATATGTATTTGTATTGCAGTAGATGCTCATCAAAATGTTTGAAATATTTTCTGCACGAATTATTTCAATAGCTTTAAATTCATATTACACACATCATAATATTATTTATAAATGTTAAACAAAATGTCGAACATTTACATACTCTTACTTATAAAAATGTGAATGTAGAGATACGATACAATTTTTAGGTACAACTTACTTACATCATATGTATTTATGTATTTATTTTTTCATTTTATATATAAAATCCTTATTCTTCGTTTTGTTTATCGTAAAAAAAAAATATGAATGTTTGTTAAAAATTTATTATGTTTTCGTATACAAATATAATGGACATTTTATATACTAGTATGTGTTTTTCGCATGTCCATATATTTGTTATACATAGTTTTATATTTTTTTATAATAAATTTTACAAATACATAATATGTACATATTTATATGCATTTTAAAATTGAATGCGTGTGCTAATTTTTTTACAATTTCGAATAAAATTAATAAGGTGCATGGCATATACATACATTTGTAAATATTTAATTTTAAATCGTTACTTTATTATAGACATGATATACGATTGTATACAATATAATTGACTTTGCTCCATTGACAACACCGATTCACCCGGAGTATCAAAATAGAAATTCAAAGATGTGTACACATGATGTGTGCGAAATACTACTCGTACTACTATAGTGTATACTTTATACTATATAGATACTGATATTGTCAATTACCTGTACTGCTCGAGAAGAGAGTATGTATAAAGGAGGAGAAGCAATTACAGAATGTTGTTTGTTAGTTGATTTTCTGTGTTTATCCATTTACGCTATTCGTAACAGAGAGAAAATCAACTTTTACCGAAAACTGAAAACGAGCACACATGATGTGTAGAAAGAAGAAGAGTAAGGAGCAAGTATAGAATGTTGTTAGTTGATTTTCCGTGTTTTTTTCATGTACAATATTCGTAACAGAGAGAAAATTAACCTTTTGTGAACAGCGATAACATACTCGTATATATTGGGTGCGTTCAGTTCATTGCAGCGATGCAAGTCAGCGATGAAAATGCAGCGATGTTTAGGTAATCGCTATATACAATTTACTGAACTGTGTACACAGCGTAATCCGCTGTGAACAGTTGATAGTAAGTAAGTAAGTTGATGTTAATGCAATGAAATTTTTTTTTATTTTTTGCTGCCTAAATTCCTGAGAAACTTGGAATTATTAGCATTTTGAAACCATCAAAATGAAAAGTAATTTCATCACTCTCATAATAAAAAATTATACACCTTACTAATATATTATATGTATTAACTTTTTAACCATTAAATTCATCTTTCAAACATGTCAAAATTTGTTTACGATGAATTTTAAAGCGAACTTTTTTTCAGCTACAAAATATTTTCATTGCTGAAAAGTAGCGACTATGCAGTGAAGTCGTTCAGTAAGAGAAATTATTGCAACGATGGAAAATTTTACATCGCTGCGTGGAACCGAACGCACCCATTATTTTTCATTTTATTTAAATGAAAAAAAAAAATGATTGATTTAAATTAATAATATATAGTAACACATATTATGTACATGCATACATACATGTACATGTACAAATGCGTAATTATTATTTTTTTTATTTGCAATTTATCAAAAAAAAATTCACCTTGACGAAAATTTATATTTGTACAATTGGTGGCAAGAAAATTTTAGGGGTTTTTTTTTGTGTTTTCAAATACATATTTATTTAATTTATTTATTTTTTTTTCTCATAAAAACACGTAATAGAGACACAATTAAAAAAATTTCATAATTTTTTTGTCTTAATCAAAATTAATTTTCAATTCCTATACATTTTTGTTTTTATGATTCTGTTGTTTTGAATTATATAAAAATGTTTGCATGGTATGTTTTTTTCTTGCTGGAAGAATATATTAACTAAATTTTCGCGTATATAGGTATGTGTATATGTATAAATGTTTTGAAATAAAAAACAAAATAAATAAGAAAAAAAAATTTGAACAAGTGTTTCAATTATGAATAAATTTAATTACATCAGCAACAAAATATGACGAACGATGACAAAAAAAATTGCTTGTTTTTGCTTTTGTTATATATAAATTTCGCATGTTTTCGAAAGACAATTTTTTTTCAACAATACGTACTTTTTTTTTTTATATCAACCTATAATTTTTTAAAGAAAATGAACATTTATGCGAATATTATGTACGAAAATTTAATGGAATTTTCCATTAAAAAAATTCAAAAACCAAATTTTATTTTAAATGTTTTTTTTTTCTTGTCAACAAAATTAAAAAATATATGCATATGTCATGTCAACCTATAACAACAAAACACGTATATTAGATCTTAAAAAATATTTTTATTAGAAAAATTTGGTGATAAACGATCATAAGAAAAAATTATTGATTAAATGGTAAAAATAATATTATTATACAATCGATATTTATACACATAATATACATATGCGATGTTATTGATAAAATTATTGTTAACATAATATTTTTTTACCAAATATTAATTAAAATATTATTATTATTATACATGTAAATATTTTTCTTTGAATCTAACAAATCTATTTCATTATTATTATGTCCATATGTATTTAATTTTTAAATAATATAATATTAATTTTTCATTATTTATATGCGATTTATTATACATGAAAAAATTCAAATAAATTTTAAATTAAATAAGAAAATATTTATTGAATAAAAACAAATTTTTAAAACAGTTTTTATTTTTAAAATTTTTCATCAAATAACAAAAACTAAACAAAATATGTAATTGGTATGTTGTTAGCTAAAATATTTTGCATTGTTAATTTTTCTAGAATTAAGTAAGTAATATCAAATTTATGACACCACATTAGGAATTTAATTTCAATTTATGAATAGATACATTTTATCATAATCTATAGCTATGCATACACTGATATCATAACATAGACATAAAAATAAACAGACTCCTCTGGCTAGGTCATGTCCAAAGAATGGAGAAAAATACTATGCTTAGGAAACTGTTGTATGGCAAGCTAGACATAGATCGTCCAAGAGGTAGACCTCGCAATAGATGGCTTGATATGGTGTTTGAGAATATGAGGAGATTCCGAATTGCTAGATGGGAGGAGAAGGCAGCAGATAGAAATGAATGGAAGTAAATTCTGATTTAGGTGAAGGCCCGCTTTGGAGCTGTAGCAACCGTAAAAGAAGCAGAAGAAGAATATGAATCTTGATAGCTATGCATTCTTTGATTTTATCAATTACGTAAGTTTGCATTTTGTAAGTTTGCACCTATCAACTCGTATTCTTGGAGAAATTTATAATTTCAAAAAAAAAAAAATGTATACAAACTAAATGAAACATTTTTATTTTTTAAATTTCATTTCAACATGTTCCTAAACTTTTTTTCGATAATAATCTTCTAATAATTTCTGATCGTCTATCCGTACTTATCGACAAAATTTTCTTTTATTTATTGTTCTAGATTGTACTCGTACATATGAATATGTAATTTACGAATATATTGAAAATATCTTATCATCTATTATTGTATATCTAATATTTAAGGGTAATATAATAAAAGATATATTTTTTTATTTGATAAATAATCCATGATTATTAGTAAAATTCTTTTGGTTTAAGGGTTAGCCTTTTATTAATAATTTTGGTATTAATTTTTATTCGCATCATTGTATATACATATATATATACACACACACACCATATATGTAAATAGCGTATTTATTGTCTATTACATACATATATATATATATACAATCGCATTTATAAACTTATAGCATTTCATATTAATATGAAAAATAAAATTATATTTTTGTGGGTGTAACAAAGAAAGATATTAACGCTGTTTGAAATTCATTTCAAGTGCTTCATCATTTTTATATCAACTTTCATATTCTATCTATATTATATATGAACATGCTGTGTGTGTATGACAATCAATAGAAAACAGTCAATCTTTCAATCTCTATTATAATATTATCTTCAGCATAGAAAGAAAAATGAATGGAAATAAAATATGTACTATATACTCGTATGTGTACTTAATAAAAGGGTGATTTTTGTCATGAATTCTTTGTCTTTTTTACAAGTATTTTTTTTTCTTTTCAAGTACATTATATGATATGATTTTTTAAATCCTTTTTTCATTCTAAAGGAAAATTTTTCATTTTAAAAATCATTATAGAAAATTATTATTAAATATAATAACAACCAAACGCATAACCTAAGAAAATTTTTTTTTTTAGATCGCGCAGATAAAATAATGTCACAATGATTATTATTATTATTAAGTCATCATTATTTCTGATTCATTTAAAAAATTCTGGAAAATACGCGTAGAAATACTTATAGTATGTACAACGTACATCATTTGCATATAGTAATGATGATTTAAAAAAAAAAAAACTATACTGTATTTTTCTTTAATTTTAAACTATTTATATGTGTATTCTATTAGAAATTTATCAGTTTTTATTTTTTTTTCAGAAAAAAAGGAAAAAAAAAGTTAAATTTTCTAGTGAAACTTGAATAAAAAATTAATAAGAAAAACAGCACTGAAATATTTTCAGGAAAGCGAAAAAAAAAGTTTTTATGAAAAAAAAAATTTTGTCATTGACGTCGGTGACTCTTTGAAATTGTTCGAGCAAAAAAAAAAAATATATAAAAAATAAATTAAACTTACATATACAAAAATGTGCACATAATAAGTACCTATATATACCTTATATAATGTATGTATATAAATGTACACACTTATTTATATCTATACTCATATAACTCCATTTATAAGTCATTCATAATAATATCTGTAGTATATGAATAATAGTATCTATATGATTGTATATACTTTATATATTCATCTACATATATCTATGGGTGGCTATATATACAATATACCTATACATACACGTTACCTTTTAGAATAGATGATCAAACGAAAAAAATGGACACGGCCATAGATTGTAATTTTCTTTCGTTTATTTTCATATGTATGTACTACATGTTTCATCATCTTTTATAAAATTTTTTTTATAATTTTTATTTTTTCTATAATGTTCCGCTCTTATTTATTTATTTATTTTTTTTTAATATATGAAAGTATGTATATACTAGGTACTATTCTATACGTATAGGATTTTATTTTAATGCGAAAATATATCTCGTTTAAATTCATAAAGCGTTTCTTTTTCTTTAACGTACACAAAACGTACTTATCGTGCATATGTATGTAATGTAGGCACATACGACGAGTAATTATATGAACGTACTGTTATTAAAAGCGATGCGATACATAAATGACGACGATTGTATGACATAACTTTGGATTTTATTTTATTTTACTCCCTATATGTATCAACATTTATGTATCATTCATTCAAGCATAAAGTATATATCTAACATATATATTTATACTTCTCATAAATATTATTATCATTAAACATGGTATTTCTATAGCTATATACTTATGTACCTACATACGACCTTATACACTACTATATACATACATATCTACATATTGATGTGTGTGTGTATATAAGCACTTTCCATACTTTAAATGATAACAGAACAGATATTAAAATAACCATATAAAAATTGACAAGGCTACTAATGTACTAGGTATATGTATGTACATAAATACTGTATAGATATTTATATCATCATATAACACATATGAGTACAAAAATATTGTTAATGAGCATATTTAATGAATATCACATCACATCACATCATTTTCATATCATCATCATCATTAGTTTGTAATTATCTTTTTCGTTTTTTTGTAGATATTTCTTTTATTATTTTTTTTGTCTTCTTCTTTTTATTTATTTCTTTTTTTTGTCGTTCTTTCTTCAAAAATTTAAATTATAATGAGTCATTTGCATACATTTCTGTTTTCTTTTTTAGAATAAAATTGAAAAAAAAAGCAAGTAGCTACATTTCTCTTTTTTAATTTGTGAAAAAAATAACAAAATAATGACATGTAGATTTGTACCTTTATACATATACATACCTAATATATGTTTTTGCTTCTTATATATTGCAAAGTAAATAATTTGAAAACAATTCATAATAATTTTACTGTAAAAAAAAAAATAATAATAATAAAGGAAATAATTTAAATAATATACGAGTATATTCATTTTGTATATTCATTAAGGCGACACATAATTATGATTCTGTATGTACTTATGTACTGTATTATGTATATGATATGAAATGCGAATAATTGATTCATTTTTTTTATAAGAATCCTAAGGAAATAAAATGAATCTACAATTAACATTTTTTTTGCAAAAAAAAAAAAAAAAATTATCAAAGAAACAAACGAAAAACAACACTAAACTTTGTGAAATAATGAACACAAGAACCATGGATATTTATAAATGTTCCTATGCGGAAAAAAAATGAGAGTAAATGTTTCACATATTATGTACATTTTCCTTGAACAGATAACAATAAATTTTATTGTAGAGAGATTCGCCTGTATAAGGATATTACCAAAAAATCACAGTAAATTCAATTTCGAAAAAGTACAAATTGAAATGATGTAACAAAATAAATAGAAAAAAAAAAACACTTTACTATGTATAAACATTATCCTTGTTTGAATGAAATATGGAAATCTCTAGATTTAATCATGTAATGATCTCTTGTTTATGTTTTATTTATTGTTTTTTTTTTTGTTCTGCAAAAAAAATATTTCAACAAATTTTGATATGTTATTAATGAAATGATAACAATAATCGACGTTTGAGGATTTATATAATTTTTGTTTTTGTTTTATTTTTCTGATTTCTGCTACATACTAGTATTCTAAACATTTTAAAGTGGACACATGTTTTATGTTTTGATATTCGCTAAAATACACTGGAGAATAGTTGTTCGATTCATATAGCAAATACACAGATTGTAATAAAACATACATGCATATCTATTTAAGATATGTTTATATTGTAGAAACTTTATATGGTAATGTGTTTTGAATAAAAAAAAAATATAAGTTTGGTAAATAACCTGTATGTGGATATACACGTGCATGACACGAGTTTCTATATGTAACATTTTATAAATTTTTATTTATATTTCAGAATTATAATGGAAAAATTTACTCTGTGTGTGTGTGTGTGTAAATTTGATAATTTTACAAATTTTCTATTACCAACATACCCGATTCTTTTATAGGTTTAAATGGTTCACTATACAAACGAGCGCCAAATCTCGTGGGCGGGAATATAATAAGGGCAGAATGAAAATCACATTTATCTGTTTTTAGAAAAATAATTTTACAAATCACATTAAATGTTCTCTTTAAATGCTCGCATCGCAAATATGTATATAAAATAATTTTGAGTTTGAGTTGTTAAGCATATAGCAACAATTTATTGAATATCAATTTTGAATAAAATAAAATTGGAATTATATAAAATTATCACAATAAATTTGTAGAATGAATAAATTAGAACTTGAGAGATACAATAGATGTGTTTTACATTACATGTAATATATGTAGATAATATTATTTTATATTATATGAGTAAATTTTTGTTATAATTTTTTATCCCTCCTATAATATAATTAATTGTATAAAAAATGAAATTCATTACAACAAGCTGGCTAGCTTTTACTATAGTGTAAAATAAATAAATGTATAGTTATATGTACGAGTATGTATTATACACATTTATATACACTTGTAAGTCTGTACATAAATGTGTATCTGCATGTATATAAAACAAGGACATTTTTTTAAATAATTAAATTCAAATTATAACAGGACAAAAATAAAAAGGATTTTTTTTTTGTCTTTCTGCTATTTTCTTGAAACTTATGCACGTATACATATAATCTGAGATACATAGATACAGATATAGTACATATATTTACACACAAATTACTAATGATTTATATATAGAGCCTATATTATATACGAGTAGATAGTATGTAATACATGCATTTTATAATGTACATTTTAAAATTTGTATAAATGATGTACAAATTTATACATTGTATTTATGTATATGTACGACAAATTTACTTTAAAATTTTATATTATATATTATAATCCCTTCTCTTTGTATGTATGTATATACCTACATAGTACATTTATATTTTATTTTAATTTCATTTTTCTTCTTTACAGATTTTTGTTTTTTGTGTTTTTTTTTGTTTTCTCTTTTGAAACATTTATATTCTATTAATAACGTTTTATATTGTATAATGTATAACATCTATATCTATACATTTATATATAGAGATGAATTCATGTACATAATACGTATATGTATACGTATATAGATGTACAAAATACAAGTAATTGTTACATTCATTTTTCGTTCATTTTATTCATTTAAATGTATATTCATATATTTAATAAAATATATATGAAGTTATGTATGTGTATACATGAATGGTATACATACTACATAGACATACTCATTTCTATGTAATATACATATCTGAAAATATGTATATTTTTGAGAAGAAATTATATAAAAAGAAATCCATGTAATAAAAAGGAACACAAATACAGAAAATTTTTCCTTTTTGTATCATTATAATGATGCATATACATATGTACATATATATATGTATTTGTACATAAACATGATGTATTTATGTACGAGTATTATATGTATGTAATATTATAGTACATTTATAATAACATTAAATTTTATATAAATAAAGGATATAATTATCTAGATATCATAATATAATGTTTTACACAATTTTTACACATACACACATATACATATTACGACACGTTTATAAACATAGATATATATATATACATATATGTGTTTATATATACATACATACATACATACATACATACATACATACATACATATAATACGAAATAATATGATGAAAATGGCTTGAAGCTTTTAATTAAAAAGAGTCAAACTTTGTTTTACATTAAAATAATCAAAAAAACTTCTTCTTATACACAGAGATTTTTTAATATAAATACATATTAATACATTCATACATGTGTATATATATAAGATATAATAATAAAATAAAATTAAATCACAAAAATGAAAATAAATAAGTAAAAATTAAAATGAAGTAAAAAGTAAGAGAAAAGTAAAACATTAAAAACAACAAAAGAAATAAAATGAAAATGAAGAAAGAAAATTTTATAAAAAAAAAAAAAAAAAAAAAAAAACTTAACGAAAATGTGATAATGAAAAGCTCATTTTTAATAATGTATAATATTGTTGAAAATGAAAATAATAAAATGTAAAAATTAAAAATAAAATAAAATGAAAAATAAAACTTCAAAAAAAAAAAAATAAAATAAATAAATAAAGTAAAATAAAATGAATAATGAAAGAAATAACATAACTTTTTTTTTTGCCTGTATTATGTGAATGTTGTAATAAATATATTATAAAAAATATACATATTCGTAAATATATGTACCTGCACATATATGAATAAACATATACATAAATATACGCACAATTATATTACATATACAAAATACATTTATTTAATTGTAGATTTGTAATGAATTTATTATTGGTACACAAAATGTATATGAATGTTTTTCATTTTAATTTTTATTTTTTATTCTTTATAATTCAAGACTTTTTATATACCTACCGTAGGTGTACGATATATAATTTAAAGAATGGACATATGGGTACTACTAGCAAAATACTAGTAAGATATTACTAACGTAGCGTGTATCCATACTACGTACTAGCTTAGCTGCCAGAATCTCATTGCTACTACCCTAATACTTACTGTCTCTTCCTATTTCTCGTATAATCCTTCTTCATTGCTTCTATTTACTGTCTTTTCATGTTTCTCGAACATTTCTTATGGTGTTTTGTATTTCATAATATAGTTAGCTGCCAATAGTCTCATTTCTACAAGAGATATACTACTTATTGTCTCTTCCTTTTCGTATACTTCTAATGGTGTGTAGTGAAAAGCAAGTATTATAAGTAGAAAATGAATTTTTCTTGTGAATGAAAATATTATATAATATACACATAAATGTATGTATGTTTGCATAAATTATCGTAACATCAATTTCATGTATAACAGAAAACATATTAAAATTTTTTTTTATTTTTGTAATAAGCAAGATATTTTATTTTTGTGTACATTTATGAAATGAATAAAATTTCTTGCATATTATGCATAAATAAAACTTTACTAATTAAGATTATAAAACTTTTTATGTATTTATCATGTGTATATACTCTTCGTACAGACATAACGTACGGTGTATGTATGTAATGTATTGCGAAATATTAAGAAAAAATACACATAAATTACATATAAATAAAAATTTTAAATAAATTTTCTTTACTTGAAAATAACAAAAAAATTAACAATTTTATAAATTTACAATGAAATGTTAAATGAAAATGTTAAATCATTATGTCGTCGATGATAAGAAATAGCTAATAAGATTGCGTGTTTCATTTAAATTTATTAAAGAATTTTTATATAATCGAAATTAAAATATTGTATAATGATTGATTTAAAAAAAAAACGTCCTTATATTGGCATTAATTTAAGTCTTCTTACTCTTATATATTTTTTGTGTTTTAATTTTAAAGAAAAATCATACACTCAACTTATCTCCGAGTGTCGATAATATTAAACAACAAATCTTTGATTTTAATACCCATATCCCATATATTATAGGCTTCAGTGTTCATATTATTTTTTTTTTCTATTTTTAATTGTTTTCAAGCTCAAAATACTTATATTCAAATAATTTAAAAATTTAAAATACTGTAAATAATAATATAAATAAAAATTTACTTTTGCGGATATTAATAAATAATACATAAATTTCAAATTTTTTACACGTTTTAGTATGTAATTTACGCACATTAATTTTTGTATATTTATAGCCGTTCATTATATTTATTTATATGTATATAAAAAAAAAAATTGTTTACACAAATAACGAATAATAAGGGTATTCACGGTTTCATCTTGTATCATTGTAAACGGTATGTAAACTCGTACAATCCTACACCTATTGTAAAAACATCTTCAATGTAATTTTTACGTAGACTGCTTGTAAAAATTTACAATACTGAAACTCATATTGTATGCGGTGTATATTACTATTGTATATGCCATTCTAACATTAAATGTGATTAAATGCTAAAGTAATTTGATTAAATTTACTTTTATAATATTTTATCTGACTTACATATGTTATTAATTAACTTGCTTTCAATACAGAGTTTGCTATAGTGCGTTCACGATATAGTATGTAAGATTTGGATGTATGTTCACACTTTTTACACTCTTACACAACAATTCGTGAATACCTTTTATATAATATAGATTCTAATTATATTTAAACGATACACGTTATTTACGAATTTACATATATGTATTATATTTTGTTACGTAATTTTGTTTTTATTTTTTGCATTTTCGGCTTTTTAATTACACACCATTTTTTTTTTACTTACTTTATATCAATAATTTGGTTCACGTATCTAGATATTATTACTGTACACAAATATGTACATATGCGTAGATTAAAAATGTTTATATGTTGTATAAAAAAAAAAGGATTTAATATATTTTTATTAATTTACATCGTGTATATGTATGTAAAATCAAATAAAAAATATATTCTTTTTATTATATGAATATGTGTGTTGACATATAAGTATTAAACAATTTAGATAAATCAAAACCAATCAAAACTACATATAGTAGGATGTACCTAGGCATATATATAAATATGTTGAATTACACAGATTTCATTATATGTACATATTTACATATATATATAGAGATGCAATTAGTCGCCTACAGCAAGGATTTCATTTTGTATTTTCCTATTCTGTTACTCAGATATTTTTTCTTCATGTATACATGCATTATATGAAATACACACGTGCGTATATACCATACTACATCCATATATATGTGATATATATACTCATACAAAAAAAGTATATTTATGTACATAATGTATCTAAGTTATAAATATATTATATTTTTTCAGGACCTGTAGAAAAGAAAAAAAACACATTCTATTCTATTAGATCGTTTTATAAAAATAATGAAAAAAAAAATAATGAAAAAAAAAACAATAGCAAAAAAGCAACCAAAAAAAAGCAAATTAAAGAATATCCAACCTATACTTACATATTTACATATATTTTTGCTATAATAATATTACATATTACAGTCGAATTTATGTGTAATATATATGTATATATGTACAAAAATTTTTCTCTCTCTATAATTCCTTGGGGGCCATCAATGAATGTCTAAAGTTGTTTACATAGTCCTTAGGCAAACTATACAAGCGAAAGTGGAGTTTATATGTAAACGTACCATACTTTATTGTATATATAATAGATAGATATGTTGTATATATGAAAATATTACTAAACATACATTGTATAATATATAGGAAAGAAAAAAAAATAAAGAACCATTAAGGGTGTATGTAGTATGCTTGTAAAAATGAAATGTTATTATGTTTCCAAAACTCTTTTTTTATCGAAAATTTTTTTTTATTGTTTTTTATGTAATATAAAATTTTTTTCTTCCTGAATACTTATGCACAAGCTAGAAAAAAAACATATTCACAAACACATGCTTGTATGTACATATTTTTGACTATGTTTTTTTGTTGTTGTTGTTATTATTGTTGTCATTGCGAAACTTCAAAACATTCACCTTCTTCTAAGTATATACATATATTGTGCATTTATATTACTACAGCTTCGATACATTCGAATATATACCACATATACAGTAAAATGTTCATATAAATATACACATTATACGCTAGACATACGAATATCATTTATCCCAGTATGCGCAATTCGTGTAAATTATCATTCAAAAAATTCTCTGATACAAGACACTGTTTCAATCATCATTCAATCATCATCAGTTTTTAATATGTATATTGTCAATTTTAAATTATTGTAATCACTATCTATGTATATCGTGATTTTTGCTATCAATTTTGTCAACAATAGAAATTTCTGAATCACATAATCTTTTCATTCGTCGCTGAATAAAGTTTTTGAAACTTCATTTGAACTTAATTCATTTTAAGTAAATTTGGATTGGCTGACGTCAAATGAATGATAATTTGCAACGAATTACTTATCATTGATTTTATGCAGTCTCGTCTGTCTACGATATTACTCTTTGTGATAGATACATATATGTTGATATGTAAGTATGCTTGCATATGAAACATAAATAAAAATGATAAAAGTATATGAGATCAAAGCTATATATATACAATTGCCTATCGAATAATTTTTTTTCCTTTACCTTTTTATTTCATTCCAACATTTTTTTTTATCTACTTCCTTTTACAAACTAAAATATACTAAAATCTAAAGTATGTATGTATGTACATATGTAATATTTGTAACAACAAAATTATATATATATGAAAATTAAAAAAAAAAGGTTTGGCATGTGATCGATTTTAATATTACTTATATATTATTGTAAAGAATGTATGTGTATAGAGGCAGAAGGATAATAAAAATAATATAGCAAAAAGAAAAGAAAAACGAATAAAAACTGAAGAAAAAGGATATATGAGTATATGTATATGGAAAGGATCCAATTCTGTTTACCAAAGGATGATTTATTGTTATCGGACATAAGAATATAAATTTATTATCTACATAAATATCTATACATATTATATATTTTTACATATTTATATTAAAATCACATATTATTTTTATTATTTTTATCGTTTCATATATTATTATGATTAATATTAAATATATTTCCGAATAAACATGGACGTACTATATACGAGATACGAGTATGTAATAATTGTACCCATATACATGAGTATACTTGTAAAGATAAAGTTTTATATAAGTACAAACTACAACGAACTCATATAATATTTTATATATTTTTATTTTGCTCATATACATCTGAATAGTACATAATATATATGTAATTTTATATTAAAATATGTACTACTCGTAATATCCTTTTTATTATTATACCTTAATTTCTATATTATAGTCAAATATGTATAATTATTGCCTTTTTGTATTTGCGCATGCGATAATATTATTTTCTTGTTTCATATACAAAAAAAAAAAAAAAATTCAAATTCGAAAATAAAAAAAAATGTTTCTCAACTAAGTATATATACCTACTTTATAAATACACTAATAAAAAAATCCCTCTACAAAAATAGTAATGAAAACATAACAAAAATATAACATCCAAGCTTAGATATTAATTATAAATTAATTTTCCTCTCACTTTTTTTTTTCATTTCGTTGATTTCCTATAGTAAGTAATAATCATTAAAGTTTATAATTTTTAATTAAAATATCTCAGAAAAATATATTTATTTTTTATATAAAAATAAAATGAATTGGCCGGATAAATAAAAATTTTTAAGAAAAACAAAAAGGATTAAATTCTATACAAATTTATTTAAGGAGGAATGAAATAATTTTTTACATTGTTTTTTGTTTAAATTTTTTTTCAAGATCGTGTATACAACACATACAAGGTACTACACACCTTAAGGTTTCGACTTCTTTTTTCGGTATAATTTTAGTTTGTTCTACAGAATTTTTTTTGTTCCAAAACTCTTAATCAAATCTTTTAGTTAAGTCATCATTTCGTATCGCATGCATGGAACTACACTTCTTCAAAACCAAAAAAAAAAAAAAAAAAAAAAAATAAAATAAAAGAAAAATCAAATTGTGTCATTCAAAATAATCCTGATACTTATTATATACTTCACAACAAAGGACAAATTTATTATGAAAGAACAAAAATTAACAATTATTATTATATAGAAGTATAGATACCTCCTATAAATCATCTACTTAATATGCATAATGTACACATATGTATGTATTAGCAAACACATACATCTGTGCTGTGACCTTGCATATTATTTGTCTCGACCGCATTTAATAAACCGCAGATGTTCAAGTGTTTCGAATATAATTTTTATTACATAAAAATCAATATGACACGACATCAAGAATAAATAATAAAACAAAAGAAATTGATTTTCTTTATCACATTGTTGGTTATTTTCAATTAATTTTTAGGAAAAAAAAAATACTCAATTTTATGCATTTTTCTCAGTGAAATGTTAAATTAACATATTAGCGCTCACAGTACATTCATACTTTTGCACTTGTGCATTAAAATAAATTACGTAAAATTTGATATTTTATCAATTGTCTCTATACAATTTTATGACGTGACATTATAAAAATATGCATTTCTTTATCTTTATCTTGTTGTATTTTGCATATAATTTGTATGCCATTTGATGCGATAAAATTTCAAAAAAAAACATTTTTTATATGGAAACAGTAGCAGCAGACATGGTAACCAAAGAAGAAGAAAAAATGTTCCCAAAAAATATGAAAAATTTAATTAATTAGACAAGAAAATAAAATTTGAAAATCAGGTTTTAAGATCGGAATCAGATGCAATAAAATGAGAAATATACATATAACTGAAAATCTGTATATACTGTAAATACAAATACAGATGAATATTATTTTATGATTATAATGGTTATGGCATAATACACGTTTTTATACATATTATGTACATTTATGTATTAAATTTTTTGCAACACTTTCGAGTAAATTTATAAACAAATATACATTCGCTGTTAACTTAAAAAAAAAAAAAATTCAAAAAGAAAATATACTTACATAGCAGTCTGCATAAATATTCTTATACCTCTATACCTCTATACTCATACATTATTTGTTACTTAATATGTATCAACTTATCACAGGATATTTTATGCACAGATTTTCGAATAATAATTAATTTTTCTCATACACTTATGCTTTTTTCTTTATATATATATTTTTTTTTAATTAATTTTAATCCGCCATTTTCCATCAGTTTACATGCATGATGTATGTATTTCTATAATAATAAATGTACAAATAGCAAGGTGCATGTAAAATGTTGTCTACACTATACTACACCAATAGAAAACATGCGGTACGACATTATAAGTGCGTATACTCTCCCTATATACATATATATTATATAATATGCATGTATGTATGTTATGAATGAAATTTTCTTATTGTATTATTATCCTCTTATTACACATCAATACAATACCGCATGTATATATGTATAAGATTATAAGTACAAGACACATACATAAATAATGTAAAGATGTACAAGAAATTATACATGTACAAAGCATTCATCCATTAAATAAAAAAAGTGTATACATAGATTTGGGATATGTTAACGTTAACCTGTCTATGTCTGTAGTGTATATGTGTACATATTTATATGCTTAATGTTGCAAAAGGGATTTCAATATATAAAGGAAAAATATAACAAAAAAATATATTATTATTATTATTATCTATTATTATTGCAGATAGTACCCACTTGCTGTTTATTTATTTTTTATTTTATTTTATTTTTTCTGTTTTACTTAAATGAAAATCATAAAGGTGTAAAGGGAATGAGCATTTTTAAATGAATATACGACAGTAAATATGTACATATACATATAAAGAAAAAAAACAAAAGGAAAAACCTCAGAAGAAAATACAAAAACACAAAATGATGCTTTTTACTTGTATATTTATATTGTATAAACTATATATTTGTACATACATATCTACTGTAGACTGTATACTTGCTGCACATATATATATACACATAGATCCATGGATACACGTACACATTATACTATAAAACACACACGGTATACTCTTTTGATATTATGCGATGAAGATGATGTTGATGATATTGATGTTGATGTTGTTAAAATGTTGATGATGATGATTCTTCGTGTGAGGCGAAAAAGTAAAATGTCTTCAGGGAAATGAAGAAAAACAAAAGAGAGTATGTACATAAGTAGGTATATAAAATAAACGAAAAGACAAAAACACAAAATAACAAAATGAAAAAATACTAAAATAAAAAAAAGATAAAAATAAATAAAATAAAAATGAAAATTTATTCATTTATTTTTTTTTGTTTTGTATATGTTTTTAAGTTCTTATAGTATACTTTATTCAGCATCAGTGTTTGTTTTGTTTTCTTTCTCTCTTTCTTTTTTTTTTTAGTTATTTTTGTTGTTATATCAATTTTGTATTTTATATATACATACATACATATTTTTTTTTATTTATTTATTTATTTTTATTATGTCAACTAATTAAACACTTTATTAAAAATTATCAAAATGGTATATTGTTTTCTTTAATAATATCAAATGGATGGATGTGACTTAAGATGTCTGCCAAAAAAAAAAAAAAAAAAAAAAAAATAAAATAAAATAAATAAAAATGTAAAGTAACATGCCCAAATAGAAAGAAGAAAAACAAAATGGAAAATGCGAAAAGAAAAATAATAGGGCGAATAAAATATTAAATGCGTTATTAAAAGTATTTTTACAAACCGCGAGTATACACAAACACAGTACAAAGACATTGTACAAAGTTATATACATATGCATATGAGTATATATATAGGTACCTAAATATGTACATTTTAGATTATTGTACAACAACAAAAAAATTGAAATATGATAGATAAAAGTTTATCCATTATCCTAATAAATCATCCGCATCAACTATTATATGTACATATATATGCATCTCCATATATAGTATAGATGTAAATAACTATACTACAGATCATCCAGAATAGGAAAAGACCTAAAAATAAAATAAAAGAAAGCACACACACAAACGCAACAAATAAAATTATAAAATATAAAAACATTACATCCTTTGTCATCTTATAACTAAAATATGTCAACATCTTATCATTTCATTTCATTTTTATGTTTTTTTTTTTTTTTTTTGTTATTTTTGTTATTTATTTTTCCATTTCTGTAAGTGGCTTTTTAGTTTTTTACTTATCTTATAGCCATATCGTATACATATTTCTATATATACTTATACGCGTATACAATACCAAAGAAATGCCATTTTTAATAATGGATACCATACATATACATGAACATATAGATATACTAAATACATATTTGAAGCATTTTATTGTGGATTTTCATGAATGTTTTTTTTTACATTTTCATCTTATCCTTATGCCCTTTTATAATATTTTATTATTTTTATTTTATTTATTTATTAAATGAAAATTTCATTTAATTAATTTTTGTTTTAATATTTTGAAATTTTTTTTTAATTTCTTTTAGTTCTTATTTTATTTTTACGATTCACAAAAAACGACAGATAAAAATTATTGCATTCATTGTAGCCAAAACAAAAAGAAAAAAAATACACATTTTTCTGTGAATGTTAGACATCTCCTGAAAATCTATATAGTACATATGTATTATTGTCTCAACATTTTTGTTTTTCTTCCGTTTTGCTGATAATATACAATTCTCTCCTATATAAAACTGAATGTTTACTTTTTTGATTTAATTGAATGAAAATGAATAAAAATACATAAAGTATCATCCTTATACATGACTAGACCAGAAATGAAAATATAATGTTTTTACATTTTATTTCAAAACACTGAAGAAAAAAAATATTGTTTGTAAATGTAAATGTTTTCTTGTTGTTTTTGTTGTTTCCTTGTTGCTTTTGTTGTTTTCTTTTCTTTTTTTTTTTTGGTAATGTTTTCAATCTTTTGAAAACAAATTCATTCAATTACACTTTTTAACACCCTTCTATTCAAAAATCATAATATGTACATATTCTTACAACTCTTACTGTTAATTGTAAATAGTGTAGGTATACACATACAATATGTACATGTATTTTATATACGAAAATCAATTCACCACCATTCATTACAGCCAACCGTATATTCTTTATCCACCCTCTTGGTTGATATGTTTCATTTTAATTGAGACAAAATAGTAAGTACTATACTCTCTTACATATGCCAAAAAGTACATATATACAATTCTATAGTTGTACATACATGTACTCGTATGTATATAATATACATGATACACACTATATAATTTATCTAACCGCTAAAGTTATAAAAATCCTGTAACATTTTCCACTTTACAAAATAATAATAGGTAATGCATTTAAGTTTTCCAGTATGAAAGGAACCAGGATAAATAAAAAATTTTTTCTAAATACATGTAGTAACATAGTACATTTTATTATAATGTTGCGTATAATAACAATTATGATAAGAGTATCAACAATACACTACAACAGTTTATTTATAATAATGTGAATTGGTACTTGACGAAATTTTCTCTTTAAATACTTACACTTTTTGATGAGAGTGGAGTGAATTTTTACAAAATGTTACATAAAAAAAAAAAAAAAGAAAGAAAGGAAAATATTATTTTAATAATAATAGCGCAATTCATATATGTATATGTACTTGGCAATTGTGTATACTTGAGGTTTTCATTAATTTTTTTGTTTTCATTTGCGTTTATATTCCAACAAACATACATACATCTGAGATTATGTCGTTACTCTTGCACTGCACAACGATACGACGACAAATATTCATTTGCGACGACAATAGTTTTTCAGTGATTCAGAATATTAAAAAGGAAATTATTTTGAGTGTTTTTCGTATAATGATTGACACGATTTTTCAAATTTATTATTGTTTCTATTATCCCTATATACGCTCTACATTCATGTACTCTACTTTCAAAAAAATTTACTATAGTGTGCATCAATACTTCAAATCAAACTCATAACAGAGAAAAAAGTATATAAAAAAAACATCCAAATTTTACGTATATACAGATATGGATATAAAGTAATTATTTCTATATGTAGATATGTACGAGTTTATATATGTACATTGTACATATAATGTGATGGACATCCTCTTACACTTATCCTTATACCATTATTATACCTGTGCATTGAGATTGTGTTCTGTATGTTTTTATTGTAATTCATGTAACTCCTTTTTGTACAATTTTAGTTATATTCAATACAATGTACGAGTATTATTATATCCAGAAATTTGAAGTGCCAGAGTTTAGTGTGCAATGTAACCAGCATTACCATCTCTCTAGTAATTTTCCGTCAAAACTGAAATATTATGTATTTGATAGTTTGACAATTTTTCTTTCATTTTGATAGATCTTTATTGGCGTTCATTTCAATTATTTGCATTAGGTAATTTCGCTTCCATTTCTTTTCCATTTCTCTTCCGTTTCTCATAATGAAAATGAGTTTTTATCACTTGCGATCATGATTGGACTGCAACTGCAAGTAGATGTACATAAATTATCATTAAACGAGAATTCATTACTCATTTGGCGGATGTTTGCTCTCTGTGTTTAGAGTATACAATAGAGAGAGAGAGAGAGAGTTTGTAAGTTGGAAAAAAATGTTTTCCAATTCTTCTTATTATCGTTACTGATTATTATTGGATCTGTATTTTTCTCATTCGATTGAGATCGAAAATGATTTTTTCTCAAGAACTAAAAATTAATTGACTGATACTGCGGAGGTATTATAAATTTACCACTCCCATTTGGTAGGTATCAATGAATGACATTTATATTTTTTTTTTTTTAGTGTTTTTCAGTGTTTTTAATTTAAAAAAAAAAATTTCTCTTTTTAAATGGTAACACTGTGGAGTTTAAACTGTATATCTGTATATACAGCAGTAACGAGAACAAAAAGTCTGTCAATTATGTTATTGTGGTTTTGAAAATGATAAAAGGACATTTATTTATTTATTTATTTTCTTTTTTCTATCATTTTTCGTGAGTTTGTTATTTCTTTTTTCTTTTTCATAAAAATGTCCTTAAGTTTATATGATATGTTTTTGACATGCAATATCGCAATGGCAATATTATTATGAATGTATATGTACTTACATATTATATTCATTATATAGGCAGATGTATTCGTTTATCTGTACATACATATTATGCAAACAATTTATATTCAAGGATTGTTGGAAGAAAAAAAAACAACTAGGTATTTTAATAAATAAATACTGTCCTCTTGCATTTACATAATGAACATATGAGCATATATTACCACATATTATCTACGTGAATCATGTCATATATAAATTATGAATAATATTTAAAAATAATTTTTCATATATTTTTGTAAAATCCTTTTATTTTCTTCTTTGTAAAAATATAATTTCATAGCATCAATAATTCAAAATTTTATACCTATACGCATACTCTTTATATGTACCTATTGTGATTGAATTTAAATTTATAACAGAATCAGAACTAAATAAAATAATATGTAGATGCGTTTATAAAGAAATGATAACAGATACGACAACTTATCAGAATCCAATCAATTTTAATTTGAAAAAAAAAAAAAAATGTCCTTATGTCTACAGTATAGTAGGAGATAACACTTGTGTAATGCTTGAATATAAGTAAGTACATACAGTAGGTAGGTATCTAAATATGTATATAAAACCGTATTACCGTATTACATATTATAGAGAAGTATTCAGCTTTTTTTTATTTCTATTAAGAATATTACACTTAATAATCATTTTATTCATATTTATGTAGTCCTTAAAAAATATTAACACTTGTATAACTACAATAATAATAAAAAAAAAATTGGACTTGACAAATATCAAATACAAAAAATAAAAAAATTTATAAAATCACATCACTGATTTATTTTCACTTAATTCTATATGTATTCTTCTATGATCTATATTTTTAAAAAGTGAATTCACATATAATATTAAAATGATTGCGCTCTTCCTTATCAAAACAGGAACAAAAAAAAAAAATAAATAAAATAGGATAAAAATACAAAAACAAAAAAAATCAAAAATATTCACATACGTTTTATCGCATCTGTTTAATTTATGGGAATGAATGTATGTCTGTGTATGTATATGTGGTGGATGCAAATATTTGCAATAAAACTAACAAATTACACACTTAAAAATCCGTTCTTTTCGAATATACATATATTATGTACATACACACATAATGTATATATTTTTTGTTCATTTTCTTTTATTTATTTATTTTTTTTTTTTTTTTTTTTTGAATGACAATAATTTCTGTCTCTTGTAATCGGTTAACATATACATGCATATATTTATGATATAAACTATATAAGGATATGCGGGATAATATATTATATACGAGTACATACACATTTACATATATATTCATGTATGATGATAACACACGTCCTGATACATAATATACATTATCTATTTATGTATAGACTTAAATTGATGAATTTCTATGTGATATATGTACATATAAAATTTTTGATACAAATACAATACCAGAGATGATCGTGATGAGACAACATACATTTATACTATATAATATATATCTGATGTACAAACATATAGATATGGAAATACACAGACATATACACATTCATCATCATCATCATCATAATCATCATCCATAAGTGAATATATGAACATTAAACAATATGCTTTTATAGCACTCAAAATCACATTTGAATTTTGAAAAAGTCGCTTTTTATGTATATGACATTTATAATAATGAAATGCACATTTAAATTGTGTACATGCATACATACATACATTATATATTATATGGATATAGACAAAATAATGATTGTATATCTATGATTTTGATTGTAAATATGTATTATAACATCAAGTAGAGTATACTCTGTGTTGTTATATCCGTATAAAATTTGTGTGAATATACATAGCGGAATAGAATTTTTTTTTTTTTAAAAAATATTTTTTTGTTCTCTGTTCTGTAGAAATATGAAATATGAATTTCTTTTTTATTATTATTATTATTATTTTGCTTTTAAACGCGAATTTAAATTTTCTGGACTTCATCATTTATACATACAATGGACGAGCATTTATACATATATAAATATATGTATAGTTTTTATTTTGCAAATAAAAGGAAAATATAGAGCAAATTTTCAAAACAGAAAACAAAAAAAAGACATACTCGTACACACACAAAATAGGAAAAAGAAATGGTAGACGAATGATGGAAAAAAATATGTTTTCATTTAAAAAAAAAAAAAAAGAAATTAAAGGAAAATAAAATTCACACATGTGAGTAATTTAAAATTTAGATTTATAAGTTCTTGTTGCTTTATATACATACGTTATTTTTGCATTTCAATTTCGAAAATTTATTTTACTTTCTAGCTTATCTGCATTCATTATTTATTAAGTAAACACATAAGTTAGTATGCGCAAACAGAATAAGTCCACAAAAATTTTATGTGTATGTACATATGTAGGTAACTATAGGAAAAAAAAAATATGTATAAACTATACATAAAATGTTGCTGATGCAAGTTTATTGTATTGTATGTATATAGGTATACTGTTTTTGAATAATAAAGTTAGAAATTTACTATAAATATGGAACTTATTTATAAAATTAATTAAAGGAAGTTATTAGTTTATTTTGTTTTTTGTTGCGACGATATTTTGTATGCAGGTACATAATTTGGTATTTTTATGTGAAATGTATAAGGACACGTAAATCGAAATTTAAGAAAAATCATAATTTTCTATAGAACTTCCTTTTTGGTTTATTCTTATATACACACTTCTTTTTCTTCTTATTTTTATTCTTTTATTCTTCGTCTCCTATAATACTTTTTCTTGTTATCCTTCTGTGAATTCAATTTCTATTTCAAATAAATATTTAAGAAAAAAAGGATACGCAAAACAACAAAAAAAAAAATATAAATAAATCAATAGAAAAAAGGTGTGTATACTTTTATTTAATTTTCAATCATCATAAATTTTATCCTTAATTTCTTTCGATTTCTACATTCTATATAAATTATACGGAAAATGGAAAAAAATAGATTACTATCCTCTGAACTCTCTCTCTCTCTCTTTGTTTTTATATATTTTATGGTTTTTTTTGTTGTTAATTTTGTCTTGTGTCGTATTTTCTATTCGATATTAATTTATCAATTTTAGTATTGTATATCGTGTATACACGTGTATTTTTGTTTTAAATTTTCATGAAAACACTCTCTATAAAATTTTTATATTTTCGACTTTGATCGATGTAGATACAACAGTGTGTATTTATATCCCTTTCCTTTTCATTATTTTATTTTACTGGTATATGGAATAAAATAAAGCAATAATTTTATTATAATGATATGACAAACATAAAACCAGAAATAAGGACACGCGTAAACGGATAGCAATTATTATTATCATTTTTTTTATACACTTTTCAACGTATTATCTTTTTATTTTATGAACTGATAGGTGTATATCCATGTCGATGTCCATGTGTAGTTGTATAAGTTAAACCAGTTAAACGAAATGTATGTATATATGTATAAGTCCAAATATTTTTTCATACTAAAATATTTTGTGTGTGGGATTGTTTAATTTGATTACGATTAAAAATAAAGAATCATTTTAAAATGAGACGTTCCATATCAAAACTCGACTTTTCCTTGATAAATGATTTTACAAAAAACGCAAAAAAAAACATTTAACCATTCTTCTAGTTTTGAAAAGAATACTGATTTTTATGTTATAATTATGAAGGATTGCATTAATTTTTATGTGTAAATACATTAATTTTTAGTTAAATTGACTTCAAGAGAAACCGTTAGTGCTTCTAACTCAAAATTGGATACATGGTGCATAAGACGAGTTTTGATATGGAACGCCTCAAATGCAATAAAAATAAAATATGTATAGATATGTATCTAGCAAGAAAATCTGAAAAATAAAATGTTTATAAACATTCTAGAATGAAATTATTTGTGTAATAAAATATGATTAAAATTGTGCACATTTTGCTTTTATATATTGAAATAAAATATATTTTTTTTCCCTAAATTTTAATAGGTATAATGCATTTTTAGATAACTTTGGAATTAAAACAATAAAAAGGAATAAAGATATCATATAAAATATAATAATTGTCATGTATAATAATAAAAATTTGATCTGAAAAAAAAATTTAATCCTATATACTTTGGAAATAAATACGAGTATTTCAAAATATTTCTGTGTTTTCACTCATGTTTCTACATACATATATGTATGTATGTTTTTTCATATTAAATACATTACTAAATTATATATCCGGCAAAAATATGTATATAAAATTAAGAATAAACAAACATCATTTAGAACAACCACAATAAAAATAACAACAAATTCCACATATCATTTACCATATACAATTATAATGACGCACGTACATATTTATATAATTAATTAATTGCCGTCATAAAATTCATCAAGGTAAAAACAAAAAATTTAAACAGAAAAAAAAAATAATTGTCAACATATTTAAAATCATTAAAAATAAAAAATAATAAAAGAAAATTTAAGAAAATCAAATAGAAAAAAATTTCAATTTTATAAGGTCATAATATGTACACGTTACGTATAATACGACGTACATGTATAATACAAGTATTGGTATACATTTACCTATGGTTTTAATAGATACAAGCAATACAAGAGAGTATGTTTGTAGACATCTAAAAATGTATGTATAGATAATAAAAGTAATATGTGTACATAAATTCATTTTGTACTCTCGCATGATTTATAAGAGTTTAGTTGGTTTTACAATTTTTTATTTTTTAACTTTCATTTTTTGATTTGTTTTATGAATTTTTTACTTTGGGGGGGTTTTTTTTTGTTTTCTTCATTTCTCTCTCTAGATTAATACATAAACTGAAATGTGTCATATATACTACTCGAAAATACTACGAGTATATGCTTGCATATACATCATTTATAAACATTTTAAATAAGTATTATGTCCATAAATACAATATGAACTTATACGAGTACATATATATGCCTGTAAACAAATTTAATAATCGAATTTACGCTGATTTCAAATATAACAAGTAACTTATATATATATAAGTTCGTAACTAGCTTTTATATTTTTCAATTATTTTTAATTATTTTGTTGTTGTATCTTCGCAGGTTGTTTTTTTTTGTTTTGTTTTGTTTTCTTATTTTGTCCGGTTGACGGACATTTTTTTTTATTTGTTTTATGATTATTTTGATTACCTTTTTTAAATATTATAAACATACATTATATAGATAGATAGATGGGTATAGGATCAGGCAAGTATAGATATGTATAGGTACTAGGTAGGTACATTAAATAATATGAAATATATGCATAAGTGATAATACATATTTATTACAATATATCGTATATATCCATATATAATAACTATCTGGGTGGTCCAAAAAAATAAAATTTAAAAAATGAGAAAAAAAAGTATAATAAAAATATAGAAAAAGTAATATAAACATTTATATAGGAAGAGCCGAAGAAGAGACATCATCAAAGGTACATAATATGTATATACTACAGATCTACAATATATGAATATAAATATACACAAAAGCGACTTTATATAATGTTGTTCTCCATCATCATCATCATCAGGTGTATAATAACTTTTGAAGATATAAACTGCGCTGAAATATTAAAAAAAAATAATAATAAAAATCACAAAACTATAAGAAAATTTTCACATATCACCTATATAACAGAGAGCATATATATCATCCAAAAAGGATATACGTACACGTATACAAATAAATAAATGTAAAAGGAAAAACAAAACAACAAAAAATATACATAATAAGAATAAAAATCTAAACAAAAAAAAAATTTTTTTTTCATTTAGTAGATGTGCACTTTAAATTTTGCCGCCGTGTAAATATTTTACTTTTTCAAAGATGGTTGAATGGATATAGAAAATGATTGTATATACGAGAGTGATGTGTAGAATTTGATGATGCTGTGTTGCTGTTGTTGTTGTTGTTTTTGTTGTTTTTGATGATGATGATGATGATGATGATGATGATTACCTTTATATGCGTTATGTTGAAAATGGGTGGGCACTTAACCAACATTTTAAGTATGGTTGAGAATTTTTTTTTGTTTTTTGTCACCAAATGTATAAAGTACTATCACTATATAATATGTACGCGGATAGTTGGTACATATGTATATAGAGGATATGCGGTATATGTATAATATTTGACGGCGGTATAAACATTTCTGTTTTTTTTTTTGTTTTGCATTTACTTTACATTTTTTTTTAATATTATTTACAATATTTTATTTACATACATATATACAGGTATACATATACGCACAATTTTGAGAATGCTATACAGTATAATATAGAAGTGGTGTATAGTTATATTGCAAGATTTCTCTTAATATTGGCTTATTATTTCATATTTTCATAAACCTTTTATGAATGAATTACTAAATAAATAAACTTTTATATACATATGTACACATTTGATAATATCTAAAATTTTCCCTTATACATTATATCGCTGTATAGCATCATATAATATATTATATTATACATTATGTACAATTTATAATTTATCAACTGAAAGAAATACATTTTTTAATTTAAAATATTCTATATGTACATGTACATAAACAGAAATATGAACTGTAATATGATACAAATATGTAAATAAAAGGACATAAATAAATACACACATCACAGACTGTTATATTATTTAATATCTACAGTTTAATTATTTTATAAATAATTTTTAATTTTCTTAATATTTTATATCATATAAATCATGTAATCATGAAAAAGTAATATTTTTTTTTCACTCTTGTTTTAATATATTCGAAAGTGTGATTAAATAAATACATATGTATCCAATAATATATAACAATCGTATTCATATTACATTACTAATAATAATTATTTTACATACATATACTCATATACATACATACATACTTAAATCTTGAAAATGATGTTGCTTATTCTTTTGATGTTCCACTATTCAAAATTATCAATCAAAATAAATAAACAAATTCATTTAAATGATAAGTGAATTGTAAATAGAAATGTATGTGTAATATACGATGATCAAAATGTAAAATTTTAACTTTTTTAAAATGAAAATACATATACAAACATACACGCCTATACCTACTATTAGTGTATGTAATGTCTAAATAAAATTATTTTCAATAATTATTGTAGATATAAAATGATTTTATATTATAGTTGCATGTTGTACACATTATAAAATTCATCTTGAAATAGTTTTAGGTACATTAATTATAAATTTAAGTGGAGTTCTAATGATTGTAAAAATACATATAATCAGACTAAAAATACATAATGATTGTTATCCTTTATAGTAGACATTTTAAAGCAATGTGATATCGTAACACTATAATATGTTAGTCTACCAGTAGTTATTTAATCATTTTACATATCATATGTACTCGTATTTTCAGTCTACAGAAAAATTTGATTTTCTCTCTGTTACGAACAGTGCACTACACATGAAAAAATACAGAGAGTCAACAAACAACAATTTATACTTGTTCCTTGCTCTTCTCCTCTATTGGTTTTCTACACAACTTGTGTACTCATTTTTTCATTCTTCAAGAATCTGTTACGAAAAGTGTACATTGCAAAACATAGAAAATCAACCAAAAACATTTTATACTCGTTCCTTGCTCCTCCCCTATACGAGCAGCATTTCACATATCATTTGTATACTAGTATTTTCATTCTTCAGAAAAAGTTGATTTTCTCTCTGTTACGAACAGTGCACAATCATGAAAAAATATAAAGAGTCAAGTCAACTAACAACAATTTTATACTTGTTCCTTGCTCTTCTCCTCTATTGGTATTCTACACATCATGTGTGCTCTGTGCTCGTATTTTTGCTGTTCACAAAAAGTTGGTTTTCTCTGTTATGAATCGAGAAACTGAAACACAACAAAACACGGAAAATCAACTAACAACATTTAATAATTGCTCCTCCCCTTTATGCGTACCATCGAGCAATATTATATTAGTTCATTGACTACAACCAAAGATACTAGAAATACAGTAATTTTATAGTATCTTTGCTACAACAGCACTTGTGTAGTATACGCTTCGATAGTACGAGTAGTATTCTACAAATCATGTGTACTCGTATTTTTATTATTAAGAAGAAGTTGATTTTCTCTCTCTGTAAAATGAGATTGTACATGACAAACACGGAAAATTAATTAATAAAATTTAAAAAAAAAATTTTGCTTTAAGTTATAGCTCGAAAAAGGATATTTCATTTTCATTATTCGAATAATTATACAAATTAATTAAAATATTGGTGAATTATTTTCAAATTTTTTTCAACTTTTCTTTTTGTAATTGGTCTTGAAATTAAATTGGATTGTAAATGAAAATCTAAATTTACAAAATAAAATAAATTGTTAAATTTTTTGAAATATTTGAAAATCAATATTATAGTGACATCTAGAATGTCAATATAAAAAATATATTTGATATAACTTTTTAAAATTAAAAAATTCCAAAATATAACTTAAATTTTTGGAATTGGTATAATTTTAAAAATACCCAAAGGTTATTTGTAATGCAATCCATAATAAATATTTTATTCTTCAATCTATTATTTACTATCCACAATCCATAATATATCATCGACACAAACCGTATTATAGTTTTTGTAATAAATCTTAGCTGAATCAACAATATTTCTTCATTGTGAATTATTCGTGAAATCATAAAAATACTCCATCAAAACGGGGTACGTATATTATACGTGATTATACATATTTTTTATTATGGATATAAAAGCAATTTTATGCAATTCTTTGATTCGCATTTTTACAAAATTATTTTATGAATTTTTCAAGTTGAAAATAATGGAAATAAGTTTACAATTGGCTTCAACAGTTATCTTGAACCAAATATTTTGAAAAATCAATCTTTTTCAAAAATATTTTACTCTTGATACCATTTTTTTTTTTTTCGATTAGAATAAGCAGTACCAGCAAAGCAGCCAGCTGCAGTACTCAATAACAATCAGTAATTGGTAACACTCTTTTTAATGTCATGTGTTCAATGACATTTCTCTGATTATTTTTCTTTTATTTGTATATTTATTTTTTTTTTTTTGTACTGTAAATTGTAAACATGTTGACTAGTCTGTTTCGAAACAGTGTAATTCGGTAATTTTTTTATATTATTTCAATAAAATAACATTAATTAAATAATTTGAATTCGTTTATATTTAATTAGTATTTTCTATAAATATTTTAGAATTTAAGAATAAAATAATTCCATTTGGAAATTTGAATTATTGTGTTTTTGATATTACAAATTGTACCGTAACCTGTATTTTTATTTTTTCTGAAATTTTTATAGATATACCGGTGTAGATTTACTACGGAATTCAAATAGTTTATGTTTATGGAAACGTAAAATTTCATTAATATGTCCTCAATGTGTAAAACAAACTCCAATATCATTAAAACGACGAAAAACTGCTGAAGAAAGGGTGCGTTAAAAATATGCGTGATATTCGTATTTATATTTTAAATTTAATATTACTCAATCATGGAAAAAATATAAATTTTTGAGTAATTTATGTAATATTATGTGTTTGTTTAATGTTTCTGTTATTTTGTTATCTAATAAAAAAATGTTTACTCTTAAAAATTATGAAATTTGTGTTTAAATGTATAATGTAGTAGATTACTGCATGCTCTGCACAAGTGTACCCTAACCTTAAGAGCAGTATAAATCTGATGATTTTTTCGTAATTTTCGCTTAATTTCATAAATTAAATACAATTTTATGCTTCCCAAATACTTTTTAATTATATTTTCCAATAAATTCTAGTAAAATGATCATGAAAATATCATTACTTTTCGTTTTTTTGTTCGGGACCCATTTTTCAGCCTTCAAAGCCTAGTAGATTTCATATGATTTTTACCCCGTTTGAACGGTTTTTTTTAACAAATTAAATTTTTATACGAAATCAATAAATTTTTATTCAACATCAATTTTTACAATAAATATAGCATATTATCATTTGAAATTGAAATTATTTGAAAGAAAATTTTGTTTTTTATCTGAAATTCAAAACCTTTTTTTAGTTTAAAGTGTTTTTTAATTGAAAATTTATTGAAAATATGCATGAGTGTACTGTGAGAATGCATTTTATGTGTATTCTAATTGATTTAAAACTGATCTTTTTAATATAATTTTAAGTTAATTTCAATTAAATTACATAAATAATTCAATAATTTATCATTTTGCATAATTTCACTTTCAGAAATCTCCTGCTATTGATGAAAATCCTTTAAAAAAGACTGCAAATAAAATCAAAACTCATGGAACAGTGGATGTATGGAGAAATATTTCTGTACAAGAACTTGCAAAAGTATTACAACGAAGTCTAGGTAAGTAAAATGGAAAATAGAAAATTTAATAATGAATTTCTGTCCAACAAACAATTCATATATATTTCTAGAGGATGTTCAAGAAGTAATGTTATATGTGAAAGATGTGAATGATATTGCTCCTAATGCACGAATCGAAGATGTAAAAATTCTACGTGAAATTGTTAGTAAATGTGGAATGAAAATGAGAATTATTGCACCGCCAGAAATCGGGCATGATACAGTAGAATCAAAAGATCGTGATGTATTCCCGAGACCGCCAGCACCAATTGAAAATTTAAAACCACGTCCACCGGTTGTAACTGTAATGGGACACGTTGATCATGGAAAAACTACTCTACTTGATTCATTACGTGGTGCAGATGTGGCTGCTCATGAAGCAGGCGGTATTACTCAGCATATTGGTGCGTTTACAGTTACATTAGATAATGGAGAAAAAGTCACATTTCTAGACACACCCGGACATGCAGCATTCAGTGCAATGAGAGCTCGTGGTGCTAATCTAACAGATATTATTGTTTTAGTTGTTGCAGCTGACGATAGCGTTATGGCACAGACAAGAGAAGTCATCAAACTAGCACAGGATGCAAATGGTATGTATATGGTAGACATTTATGGAATGCACACAACAATAAAGAAAAAAAAAATTAATACCAATGATATGATAAATGAGAAATATTAGTTCCAATGCAGATTGAATAGATAGACAGGCAGAGTATTCCATTTCATTTGATTTAAATGAATGAAAATTTCTTTTTATATTTATTTTTAGTTCCAATTATCGTTGCCATTAACAAAATTGATAAGCCGGAAGCTGATATCGTATGTATCATTTACACTCATTTGAACTATAATGACTAATATATGTTAGGAATTACATAAAATTGTGTTAATTGAACATTATCATCATCATTATATGAAAATACAAACAGAGAATATGAGATTATAGATAAATTTTTTTCATCTATTTTTCGTTTTTTTTTTTTTTTGTTTAATTTTTATTTAACTAGGAACGTACTAAAAGAGATTTAGTACAAATGGGCTTAGATTTAGAAGAATACGGTGGTGAAATTCAAGTTGTACCAATATCAGCTTTGAAAGGAGTAAATTTGAAAGATTTAACTGAAGCCATTAGCACTCAAGCTACTCTAATGGGCCTAAAATCTGAATATACGGGATTGGTAGAAGGTGTTGTTGTTGAATCAAAAACAGATCCGAGACGAGGGTAAGAAGAAATTGCTTTAATTGATTACTGTAAATACGATTACGTTTTTTTCAAAACATAAAATTTAGAAAGCTATCGACTGCAATTGTCACAAGAGGTACCTTACGTAAAGGTTGTGTTCTAGTTAGTGGCTTAGCATGGGCCAAAGTTCGAGGACTTTTCGATCATAATGGTAGTCCACTAGATAATGTACCACCTGGAAATCCAGTAGAAATTCTTGGATGGAGAGAACTTCCATTTGCTGGCGAGATAATTCTAGAAGTTGAATCTGAGGTTAGATAAAATGCTGATTTACTGAATTTTTTGTTTTTTATTTCGCAATAATTTATGTTCGATGTTGTATATTTAATAGAAAATAGCTCATTCAGTAATGAAATGGCGTGAAGCAGAAGCACAAAAAGAAAAAGCTCTAGGAGATTTAGAAATAATTCGAAAAAAAGAACAAGAACATTATGAAAAATATAACGCCGAAAGGGAAGCACGTAAATTATCTGGAAGATATAGATCAAGGCGACAAGGTCCAAGACCGAAACAATATGCTGATGATGATGGATTGCCACATGTTAATATTGTTTTAAAGGGTGATGTTCATGGCTCTGTTGAAGCTATACTTGATGTATTAGATACATACAGTAGCAACGATAAATGTCGACTTGATGTTGTACATTACGGTGTGGGCGATGTAACTGAGGGTGATGTTGAATTAGCTAAAGCATTCAATGCAATTATTTATGCATTTTCTGTTAAACCATTACCGAAAGTATCAAAAGATGTAACAATACGTGAATTTAATATAATTTATCGTTTGGTTGATGATTTAAAATCAGAAATTAGTAGTAAATTAGAACCGACAGAAGTCGAAGATATTGTTGGTGAAGCGAATGTAATTCAACCGTTTTTCATAAATGAAGGACGAAAAGAAATACCGATAGCTGGTTGTAGATGTGTTAAAGGACTTTTAAAAAAGAATGCTAAATTTCGATTGGTACGAAAAGGTGAAACTATTTATGATGGTAAGATTACATTTCAAATTAAATTAAATGTAAAAATATATATAAAAAGAAGAAACAAACAAAATCACAGAAAATAATTATTTTAAAATAAATTTGAATTAAAGGTACTTTGGAATCTATGCGACATTTAAAAAATGAAGTTGAATCAATTAAAAAAGACGTTGAATGTGGCTTAAGATTGAAAGATACAACTGTAATTCCAGAAATTGGTGATACAATTATTTGTTATACAACACATATGCAACCACAAGTAACTGATTGGGATCCAGGATTTTAGTTAGGATATTAAAAAATATGAAATTAAAAACAAATAAAAACAATAATTATTTTTTTTTTTTTAACAAAGTTGATTTGTAAGGTTTTTATTTTTATTATAATTTTTTTTTTTCAAAATAAATTAAAAATTCTATCTAGAAAATTTTATAAATGTTTTTTTTTTTTTTTTTGTCTTTTTTAGGATAAATACAAAACAAAAAAATTATCTGCATAATTATCGTTGTGTCCGAATGTAAGGATTTTACAAGAATTCTTGTTTTCTAAAACAAAAACCATTAAGATTTCATTCATTTATTCATTTTTCTTTTAACATGAATGAATAAAATGAATGAAATTCGCTTGCATTTATTGTAATTTATTGTTGGATCTTGTTTAGTTTTAAACATTTTTTTTTTTAATATTTTTTATTGTTTGTTTCTCAGCAAAACGGAACTTAAATTATGATAAGAAGTATGCTTTTTTTTTACAATTTATTATCATGCATCTCGTGTAATATCAATGAGTGGGTTTTATCCACGAGCCATAACAACATTCATGTACACATTGTAATTTTGTGTAATAATACTCGTGCAGATACGTATGTATATGTACATACTTAGTAAAAATTACATTTTATAGAATTAAAGTTATAAAAAGCAAACAAACATTAAAATAATAATAATTCTTCTAACTAATTAACTATGTATTTTATTTTTATAATTGTAATGTTTTAAAAAATAAAAAAAAAATTCTCCTACAATATTTTGATATCGAATATTTTTATATATATGTATATGTGTATATATATAAAAAAAAATAAAAAATTGTACATTAGCGCATATCATTTTTTTATTATTTCTTTTTTTCTTTTTTGTTCAAATTATAAAATTGACAGGAAAAAAAAAATATTTTAAAACCTAAAAAACATAGAAAAAAAAACACTACTTGCATAGAAACTAAAAAATAATGAGCAAATAATCAAATTGAAAAGTTTTAAAAAAAAAGATACATAATTCAGTATGTTGTTAGGATACTGCCAAAACAAAATACATACTATATGTCCCTATTTATGTACAGTATAAATATGAATGTAATACATTCGGTTGCTTATGTATGTAATGTCTGAAAATTTACGATTTAAAAAATAACAATATATTTATGTTTTTGTACATTAAATTACGCGCGCTCACAAGAAATCTTTATCAAAATTTCATACAGAGAGAGAGAGAGAGAGAGAAAAATACAAAAAATCACAATTTTTTTTTTTTATCCACAAATAATATTATGTAGTACACGTTCGCATCTGTACAAAAAATGTTAAAAATGTATGTATGTGCATATACTTAATTTCTTATTGTTTTTCCGTTTTATATTTTTATTTTTATATTAAAAAAAAATTTATTTTTTTTTTTCAACATTTCCAGTTAATAATCTTTTGGCAAAAAATTAGGGCATTTCTATATTCGTATATAATACGTTGGTATGTTGTATATAATTTATATGTTTATGAAAACAAAAAAAGAATTGTTTTTCATATTATGTACTTAGATATACAATACATACAATGTACATATTAATGTTATAATTATTACAAATTTACAGTATACATAATATCAATCATACTCGTATAAATACAGTATCCACACACATTAAGGGGGGGGTATACATTTTTCATAATATATACATATATATACTCGTTCTCGTATGCACTCATAATGAATATCTGTATCTGTATATTAATATATTATTAAATTTGATAAAAATTCATATCCGTTCTGAATGTTCTAGCTACAAGTTTATGCATATTTTATGTACGTACATACATATGTATATATTCATGTATTAATGTAGTGTAATGTACGAGTATTATAATGTATCCAATATCTTATATACAAAAAAAAAATGTAGTACTATGCACTACTAGCTGTATTCTACTAGTAATGAATTGTACAGCAATTAATCGTTAGTACATATTATATTAAGATGAACAAAATTGTTTAAAATGAAATAAAGTAAAAAAAAAAAAACAGCGAAGAAAAAAAAAAAACGAAAAAACTGATAAAAATTTGAAAAGAAAAACTAAAAAAGACTATTGACATAATTTTTATAAAGGTCTTTAATAAAAAGCAAAAGCAAAACATTTTTATTTTTCATTAATTTTTTATATAAATGTACGTGCATGCATTGTACAGACGTCTACAAACTATTATAATGTATTATATGGTATGTACATTAAAAATTTATTTGCTTTTTATCAAAAATTTTCTACTTTCCAAGGATACATCCGATCGGATGTAAAATTATATAAATTAGAAATTTCAAATAAATATGTAGTTACGTTTGACATTTTTTTTTCTCTAATTTTTTTATTTATTTTTTTTTTTTGTTTTTTAAATACTACTGGAATTTAATTACCATGAAATAAAATAATACTTCATGTGTATGTTGTATGTAAATGTAATAAATTTATGAATGGGTATCACATTATAAGTACGTATATACATATATATTTTCGAAATTAAAAAAAAAATAATAAAAAAAAAACTTATTTTTTTTTAATTTCCTTTTATAAATAATCATGCAAAACAAAACCAAAAAACCAAAAAGCAGCAAAAAAAAAAAAAAATTAAAAAATAAAAAATGAAAATTATTATTTTAGATAATCGTATGTACATTTATTATAAATTATTGCTTATACACCACTATAAAATGGTATATTTAAATTTTTCTTAAATTTCATTTGAAAAATTTTGTTGCCAAGTACATATGTATGTACACTCGTTGGTACAGTACGTGTATGCATAAAAAATGCTGTAAATTATTCTATATACTCGTACATATACAGTGCAAATAATATAACAGAAAAAAATTTATTATTAAAAGTGAAATTAAATTTTTTTTTTTTTTCATTTCAAGGTTTATTTTCTTTTTTGACTTTTTATTTTTTTTTTTCATCTTTAACTTCTTTATGGACTTAGAAGATCGTCTATCATCAATTACCATTACCACCACCAATAAATACTGTCGATCGCATAATATCGTTTTGAGTCTTATGATTATGTTGAGTAAATCTATAATGTCTGAGTCTGTCTAAATTTCTTATAGTAACGTGAAGATGTTGACTGTTGAAAGATTCAAGAAAATTCAATTCAACATTTAAGAAGATTTTAAAGATTTTAAAATACAAAAAAAAAAAAAAAAAGAAATAAGAAAAATAAAATAAGAATTCATGTATCTTTAACTTTAAAATTTAGAAGATCTTTTGAAAAGGAAATTTTTCTCTTAAATAATTTCTGTATGTGAAAATTTCGAAGAGAAAATCAATAAAATATGAAATGTTCATGTCATGACATGATGTCGATGTTGATATTGAATTGATGTGTGTTGGATTTGGTCGATTTGGTTGTGTTCAGTTATTCAGTATAATTTTTACAGAAAGAAGTCATACATGATCGCATTGGTTTGGCTATTTCACTGTTTGTTAGTGTTTGTTATACACATTTTTAAGTTTTATATGAATTTTGATATTTTAGTTTTTCAGTATCTAAAAAGATTTCGTTCATGAAGATACATACATTTTCTTGTAACGTGTACTTGCATTTTTATTAACTAGAATATATTATTATAAATCATTGTAAAATTTAATAATTTCTTACTTCTTACATGCTAACTATGAAGAACATTTCGATAAATTGTCATTAAATAATTTCAATTTTTTAAAAAGTCGTTTATCATATATTTTCCTATCAATTATTTATACTACTATCACGCAACACAATTTATTATTTTTGAATTGAATTCTAATCAGAGACTATTTATCCATTGTACACATACACGAATACATACAATAAAATCTAGAAGATCATAAATCATCAAATAAATTTTGATTTATTAATCTAGCTAGTTAAATTGAAAATTTATAACAGCATAATGATTTCACTTGAATTTTGTATTGTAAATTTTCAATTAAAAATTGAAATTTTTCTAATCCAGTTGGATACATTTTTAACTGAAATTTTATTTATTTTAATTTTCATAGTAACAAATAAATGAAAATTAATAATGATCTACAAATAAGATCAATTTTTTTTTTAAAAAACAAAATTTAAGTTTTTTTATTTTAGTGACGTAGTACTTGTCGTACTTTATCAATACAAATTACCCACTACCTATATACTATTGGGAAGAAAAAAAAAAAAGAGGGAATATTCTTAAAAAAAAATGTAATCACAAACAAACTAAGTACTTAATTACATTTTATATCATACATACATATAGGAAGTGAGGGAAATTATGAAATATTTTATTAGTAGAATTTAAATAAAAATGTACACACATTATGCACATAGTGATTTTGATTATTATTTATTGTACGTGTGGGTGTGTGTGTGATGTATGTGTACAGTTTTTTACTTCTGCTGAGGATTAATGTAGATTTTTAATATGTATAAATAATATGAAAAATATTCTATTTGTTTAAATATTTATTTTTTACACAATTATTTGCATGTAATCCGATATAAAACGTGTTAACTATCTTACTTGGTTGCAATTGAAATGTTGATAAGATAAGTAAAATTGACGGTCTCTATATAGTATTTTTTTTTTTTGCATCGAAATTGTTAGATTGGAATTAATCAAGCTTGGGGAATTTGGGAGTCATATCGAATTATTTCGCTTTACAAGTAAAATGATGATGTTTGATTATTATTAGATTGCGCGGGAGGAGGGGGATCTTGGACATTGCGTAGACAAATATTGCATATCTGATTATGGTTTAGAGTTACATCTCTAACTCTATACATCAACATTCATCCTATTTCGAAATTTTATTACTCTTATTGATTTCAATTAATAATTTGTTATTCTATAATTCTAATACATAATTCTAAACGATGTCAGATTTATTTTAAATTTCAGTTTTTATTCCTTTAATTTCATTTGTATGTTTCATAATTTTTCTGTTTTAAAATGATGAATGTGATTTATATTAATGTAGAATAATATGTAAACGTACATATTATTATCTTTTTTTTTGTATGTTTTGTCATTATTTTTGTAAAAATATACGAGTAGGTATGTATCATAAATGTGTACATATATTTAAATTTATGCATATATGTACTCGTAGTAGTACATAATATCTAAAAATGGGATTTCTTTTGGCGGTAATCCTGTATATGTCTTCGCTATGTATATCGTATATGCTCTCTTCTCATATGCACATGTGTTCATCATGAATTAGAAATTCTTAAGAAAATTCGAGTATAAATATTTTTTGACTTTTTGACTTTAGATTTTGTTCTTATTTTGTTGTTTATTTTTTTTTTTATTTATTTTTTTTCTTTTTTTTTTGATTTTATTTTTGAGTAAATCAAGGGTATTTTAAAGATCTTGTGTTATAACAACTTGTATATTATAGTCATTTATGTATAGCAGTTTGTAAATAATTTATGTATGAAATGCATCATATACATTATATACAGAAGACAGAACTATTCCCTCAAAACATATCCTAACATCTCTTCTTTTACAATGTTAAGAAAAATCTCTTCTTTTACAATTTGAAAAAATAAAGAAGTCCCAGTATAAGAATTATGTAGTTTGTATAATAAGAAGGCATAGCGCATAGTTAAGACCAATGAATAAAGAATATAAGTAATATCTTTTTACTTTGGTTAAGACGTTTGCTTTTCTTCTTCATATAATTTCTGTTTTTTTTTTTTTACTTTTGTTTAGTTTTAGGTTTTACTATTAATGCTTATGCTAATGTTGATGTTGTTCATGCTGTCGCTGCTGGCTGCTGTTTCTGCGTTGTTTCTGTAACTTTGGATCTTTGGATTTTGGATCGATACCAAATCATTATGTACAATATTACATACAGACAGCCTACAGTCTACAGTTCTATCATAAATATATCATTACATGTATGTACAAAAATGTACATACATATAATTTTGTATAGAATGTTCATATCATATTTTTATACTATACACATACAGTACACACACATATATATATACACTAATAATATTTAAACAGTAGATATATGTACCACCAACAATATAAAATGTTGACTTCCTCTTTTGATCCGTATGAGTGTGCGCCATTGATAAAAGTGTTATAAAAAGTTAAGTTAAGATAATACACGACTGTGACTGTGAGTTCGTTTGCTGTCTGTATTGCCTTATGCTATACCGATACATACATTTTATTATTTCATTTATTACAATCACATTCACATCGCAGCACAGAATTTTTCAGTAACCGAACCGAGCTCTAGGTTTATAAAATTATCATTTATTGAAGAATTAGTTTGAAATTAGTTCTGTAGTGGACTTCGAATTGAATAGTTGAAATTTTATTATTTTTCTGTTTGGGAATACACGATTTTGGATAAATTTTCAAAGACTTTAAAATTAAAATATTTGAATATTTTAATTGTATAAATATATAATCAATGTCAGTAATAAATAAATAAATATTTAATAATTTTTTTTTTATATAAATGGATTTAAGTGTGAAAAGGAATAAAGAAATCATAAAATAATAAATAAATAAATATTTTCTTTTTTTAAGTATTTAATAAAATAATTTTAACGGAATGTGTATGTAATTAACTAATATAATGGAACAGTTTTGAAAGTAAAACAAGATAAAAAAAAGGATTTATTCCTTTTTACGAAAAAAAAAAAAAAAATAAATAATAAATAAAATATTGTAAAACATGTATGGCTAATTTATAAAATTTGATATACTCGTATGTTATGGAACATCTATAACGTTGAGAATTTGTTTAATATTTAACAATTTAAACTTCACAAAAATAAAATAATAATAATCGTGATTTTAATGCAATTATTGTAAAAGTGTAGGAAAAAGAATAAAATTTTAAAAAATAAATATATAGTATTAGGAGTGGAGTGTAATTTTTTTCGTAATTTTATCTAGAAAATAATTTAAAAAAATATATATTTTGAACGAATCACAAAATATACGTTAAGGATCATAAATATAAATTAGACAAAATGGATCTATCAAGGCTGTTAAAGTGAGTTACATATATAATTTTTAAAACAATTTATCTTTTTTTTCTCTCAGTTATACACATAATAAAGTTTATTTATTAAAAAATATTCAATGATCTTAATATAAATGCATGATATTATATTTATTTAGGAGAAAGAATTATTCATATCTGTAACAATATTTTGTTATGTGATAACTTCAATTAAAATTAAATAATTATTAAGATGAGCCACAGACAACTGATCTTAATTACAAAAGTATTTTTTTTTATTCGTTATGAACCTGTAATTACTCAGATTATAATAATAGAAAAAAACCGGAAGTAAATATTCGAACCTCTAATTCCTGTGTTAACAAAAATTGAAATATGTGACAGATCTTTTTTTTTGTGTTTTTTCTTTTATAAGATAAATTGATAAATTTTGATTTTTAATTTATTGATTTATTTTTTTAAATTTAAAGAATTTTTTGGATTTTCAAGTTGAATTTAATTTTTTTGAATATCAAATTTTATTTTTGATATTTAATTTTAGGAAAACACATTTGGCAAAATATTCTTCTTCTTCTTCTACAGATCTTAGTAGGTCTTTCGCCATCCAAACAAAAAAAAACCTGCCTCCATTTCAGTCAATCTGTTGATTTAATCTTCATTCTTATATACCCAATCTGTTGAGATCCTTTTGAATTTCATTCCACCATCTGTTTGTTGGTCTTCCTTTGGGTCTTTTATCCCATGTGTGCTTGCCAAATAATAAGATTTTTTTTAGGACAAAATCTGTTGATCTTAATAAAGGAAGCTATGTCGATATATCCTGGTAAATATCATTCCGTTTTTGGTTAGTTTTCATAACATATTCATTCCCAAACTTCTTAGCACCGTATCTTAAAATTCTTCTTTCGAAGTAACTATAAATCTGTGTTATTTAAACAGCATTTTGAACCATATAAGTTATGATTAATCTTATAAGAGCCTTATAAATTGCATTTTTTCTTCTATATTTTGGGTAGAATATAAAATTCGATTTGAACACCGATATGAGACCCAGAATATGATCAAACTATAAATTATTCCTTATATATCGCGGTATTACAATTGGGGAGAAAAAAAAATTTTAAATTTAATAATTTACGTTACAATTTTTAATGAACATTATAGACATGGGTAACATTACATCTATAAAAGGATATCACGATGAATTTATTGTAGGCGTTTATATTATGTGCAGTACACCATACACAAATATATGTAATACATTCTCCGGTGTACCTGTGTATATATAAATTCATTTTAAAATATGTATGTAATTCCATTTATATATGTATATAAATAAAAATTGAAAGTTTAAATCGATTTTCTTTTTTTTTTTTAAGTTTTAAGTTTTGATGCAAAATCTCCTCCCAATCGTTTTACCTTTTTTTGTTTATTTCATTTTAATTATAGATTTTTATCAATTTATTTTTTTAATTTTGTAAAATAATAATAATTTTCATTTTGTTTTTATATTTTATTTATTTTTTTTTGGTGTTTTTGAATTTTTTTTTTTAATATTAATTTTTCACTTTTCACCTTTAAAATCATCTCTAACGTTCAATTTAAATTTTTCAAAAAATAAAATTAAAAAAAAAAAAACAAAAAGATTGAATAAAATAAAATGAGAAAAAAAAAAAAACAATAAAATGTTTGTTAGTATGTAACAATTTTTTTTTAGAGTTTTATTATTATTAGTGTTATTATTTTATTTTATTTTTATTTCAATTTTTTTTTTCACTTTTTATTCTTCATCCCTTCTGTATTCCCTTATCCGGTTTTTTTTGTTTGTTTTGTTTTTTGTTTTTTGATGAATGTTCGACAAAGATTATATGTATACCGTATGTATTATCTTTATATGCACCTATCGCATGCCACATAATATAAAAGGTGTATATATTATTGCATGTAAATACTTATATTAAATATACAAGATTTTGTATATGTACATATGTACATATATGTATGTATGTATGTATACCAAAGTATGCAGTATTTAAAGACACTGGTTTATATATTATAATGGCAAACAACAATGCAAGTTACAAAATATATAAATTTTATTTTTGTATTTTTTATTTTATTTTATTTTATTAAGTTTTTTTTTTATTTTATTTATTTATTTTTTTTTTTTTTTTGTGGTTTGAGAACTATATAATATACCCGTATTTGTGTATCTATTTGTATTTTAGACGATACACATGGGTACATACATTTTATATGAGGTCGAGGATCGTTTTATAATCAAGCTACGATGGAGCTCAGCTACTATATGTATATGATGATACATAGCTGTGATTATATGTGTATAAACTTAAGAATTTTTATACAGTATTCATACGTATATGTAAGAGTATATCCATATACTTATATTATATATTAGTATATTATATAGATACTGGGGATACCTACATAAGTACATATATTACGTGTAGATATAAATTTTTATTCTTAACAATAAATAAAATCCTTTTGTTTGGCTTCTTTTCTTAAAGTATGTGTCTTTTTATTTTCAATTGTCTTCGCTATATATACACATATACATATATACCCAGTTACATAAATAAATGTACCATTTTTTGTTGTTGTTGTTGTTGTTGTTCTTTATGTACATTTCTTTCATGATATTTCTGTATGTATATTTCAAATAAATTTATATATAGTACATACAAATGAAATAAATGTATCCTACAATATAAATTCAATTTACGATTTGTGTTAGATGTTAGCCTTATAGTATATGTATATACTACACATATAATTACACTCATATAAAATTGCATTTACATTACATAAGAAAATTTTTAACATGATCATGAATAATTGTTTTCGAAAATTTGATTAATTCACATAACATAAAAAATGAAACTAAAAAAAAAAAATTAAAAAAAAAATGTTTTTTGACTACACGAATTCGATTCAAGAAAGTCATTTCTTTTTGGTTTTAAAAAAAATTTTTCATTTTTTTTTTCTAGGAAATTTGCAAAAGAATTTCGAATACCTATAAAAATTCTTTGTAAAAGATTTCGATTATTTTTATGCTGTTTTTCTGTTTAGAATTTCATTTTCGAAATATTTAGTTTCTGTAAATGAATTTTACATATTGAACGAAAGTAATTAAATTATTGTATTTGTTTTTATTTTTGAAACAAAAAAAAAATATATATATGTTTATCCTTTATATAGGAAAAAAGAGGAAAATAAAACAACAAGATGGTTAAAAATTCTTTAATATAGTAAAGAAAAAATATGAATGATAATAATGTATGTATAAATCAAATCAAAAAATACTTATGGAAATATACGTACACGATAGAAAATATCTAATTTCTGTGTTTGTAGTTTAATAGAAATCAGTATGAATATGTGTTACAGATTTTTCGTAGAGTCTGCGAAGACAAAAAAATCTAAACAATTTTCTTCATTTTATTTATTTTTTTTTCAGTTTCATAATAAATTCAATTTACTGTGATCTCATTTTAATATACAGAACCTCCAGATGAACTAAATAAATTTATGACTATTCGGATATAAACAAAGAATAATAATATACGATGCGATGCATAAGTATGTATCAGTCACATTAACATAAATCATTTATTGTTTATATACTGTATTGTGTATCGAACGTAAATTAATTTTCTAGAACATATTAGTATATAAACATATATACGCTGTATACTGAATGATATTTTTTTTTTGTTAGTATGCTCGTGTATATGAGTATGTTTACATAGTATAAGCACTAAATTTTCTAAATCAAAATCAAAAATCGCTTATTAAAGAAGTCGAATACGATCGACAATAAAAAAGCAAATATAAATTAAACTATATTTATTTAACGAGAAAAAAAACCGTCTAATTTATAAGTTGAATATTATTTTTGCATTAAATTTTATTGGTAAAAATCAAGACGAAAATGAATAAAAAAAGAATGAAAACTTTGTCACGAAAAAAAAAGTTTTTTTTTTTGGATAACCATTGAATCACATAATGTATGCCGAACTACAAATGATTGCTTATAAAGAATACCCAGTACACTTACACACTCTTGAATTCAATTGGAATTACGCTACTCATTGATGACTGAAATAACGAAAAAAGAAAATGAAAAGAAATTCAATCAAAATTAATTATGTGCTAATTAGAAATTTCGATAATTGGTTGACATTTTTATTGATTTTGGCGCCAAAAATTGAAAATAAAAAATATTGTGAATTGAGGAAGAATATTAAAATTTTGTTATAATATGGTTGCTAATTAAATAATTATTATTAAAGATTTAAGATCGATCTCATGTACATTATGTGTTATATGCATGTATAATGAATACGAGTACATATATGTATACTTAATAGCTGCTTTCGATTTAATAATTTCAAGTACTTGCGAGTAGATTAGGTAAATGTCCGTGCTAAACCACCTACTCGCAGCTACTCATGAGAATTTTTTCAAGTATAGTTACGAATAATTTTTGTGTCGTTCGTTATAACAATTTATCCCAGACACATTTTTGTACTTACAAGTACTTGGAATTGCTAAATCGAAAGCAGCTAATATTTATGTAACATTTCAATAAAATCAAAAATTTTTAATACTTAAACTGTCCATTTCACTTTTAAGAAAAGAAAATTATAATTATTAAAATTAAGAGCAATGTCCAAGAAATGAATGAAAAGAAATAGAACACCAAATTGAATTAAGTATAAAGAAGATTGAAAAATTTTCATTTCATTTATGCATAGTTTGTAATATGAGATAGGACAATTTTGGATTTAAAAAAAATCCATTTTTGTATACTATAATGTACTGGGACTGGGACACATTATAACATTCTAAGGATTTCATTCAAATAAGATCATGATAAAAATTTATTACATAATAAGAATGGTATTAAATGAATATTGTTAAAATTAATATATTACACATTCATAAAATTTTTTTTTACATAATTTCATTTCATAATCGGCTTAAAATATTTCACTTTTATACCTAAGACAGTATAATATTTTTTATCGAATTGTACATATTCATAGAAAAGAAAGTATATTATATCGGAAAGTACGAGTATTTATATTTAGAACATTGAACACTTTTATTTTCAATCCTTAAATTTTGATTTGAAATTTTACGTTTTTACTTTCTTTATAAAAGATCCTGTATAGTGTTATTATCTTAAATATGAATGAATGAATTCATATTTTTTAAACATTTCTGTATAAAAATGAAATTCAGCTTTTAAATTGTATAAAGAATTTGTCAGTATTATTTAAAATTTATGTATTGCATGCATCTAAAAACATTTACATATACATATATAAGAGTGTGATGTAAGTATATGATTTTTGTTTTTCACCTACATTTACATACATATGTACATATGTCTATATGTAGTATAGATTTAAAATACGAGAATATCGATTGAACATATTCCCATCCAATCAGATATACATCTTCAATATAACTTTTAATGATCATCATCTTTAGATCCATAGATTTTATTGTATAGATGCAAACAAACATATACGAATGTGTGTTATGTAGATAGAAGATGATCAATATTTAATAATATGAAATATGAACTTGTGAAAAGATCTTCGTGGAATTACATAAAACCAAAAAAAAAAAAAAGTAGACAAAAAAAAATAAATAAATAAAGACCAAGTGAAAAATATTTCAATGTATGTACATAATATTCGTATATGTAATGTATAGCTATGTAACTACATGTATTTTTTTAATATTAAATATTTATCTGATCATATATTTATCTATACATTTCACATTATACGAATTTATATATGTACCTGAATATAAAGATATATGTATATGTATGTACAATATATATGTACATTTCACTGTACTACTCGTATATACGATAAAAATAATGTACCTGCGACATTTATAAAATAAGTGCGATCACTTTTCATTCAAGCTACCACAATACAATATATAACATAACCAACCAAAATGAAATATGAAAATAAAGGTGAAATGAAAAGTAAAATATTAACAAAAAAAAACATAAAAAATATTATATATTACAAGTGCATACATATAAAAGTAGATTTATGTACTACAGAAATAGAATCAAAGAAAAGTAAGAAAATAAAAAACGTGATTTTCATGTTTAATATACTCGTATATAGAATAATAATGATAATAAGAATTTACGGTGTACGGTGTACGTGTACGCATATTATAATAGTAATAAAGGTACGTATTGAGATATTGAGTTATCTACATACCTATATCTATAGATATTAATAGACGGTGTGGTGTATATGATCTGTATATGATGTAAAAAAGTATTTTTGTGGGCGAACGAGAATATTGATTGATCATTATGTTTACATTATAATACATATAGTCATGTTTAAATAATTCAATTGATTATTTAATCAACAACGATTTAATTTAATAAAATCAATAAAGAAAAAGGGGGATTCATGTTAATTTTCAGATTGTTAAAATTTTTCAATTTTGAAGTTTCTTATGCGGTTCCTGTCCAACATCGCGCAACTATGAAATATAAAAGTTAGAAACTACGAATCATTTTACCTTCGTAGATTTTTCAAACTTTTGTAGCTTGTATAAATGTACATACATACATATTATATGGGATGAATGAATTACGAAAACTGAAACAATTACGAAAATAATTATGACATTTTTAAGGCAAATTGAAAAATGAAATGAATCCCCCCATTATTATTATTCGATTGTGAGTTAAAAATTATATATGTACATATCTATAATGTGGATGGATATTATGTATCTAACTAAATATGTTTTATACAAGAATATCAAATATTCTATATTTTCGTTTTGTTCTTGTTGAAAAATTAAAAATAAAAATCATAAATCAATTTTATGTAGATGAATGTAGACAGATCAACTCTGGTATGGTCAATCACAATATAATGCATGCACAATAGATTTTTTTTTCTATATAAATATATTTTTATTTAACTTTTTATTGTTATTTATTTATTTACTATTTTTGTTGTTGTTGTTGTTGTTGTTGTAGAATTGTTCTTAAATGTGCGTCTTTCTATTGCTGCCTTTTATAAGTATTAGAGCGTATGATGCACTTATAGGTATAAATTATAATGATTATATTGATCGTTCAAAGACCCTTCTATACATTTCTTCTTTTTTATATTATCATTTTGCTATTATTCTTCTCTTTTTCTAAACGTCACACTCTGTGTAACATGCAACTTGTTATTGAAAAGGGATAGCTCGTGCTAAATCAATATTCTTTTTCCTTAAAAATCAGGTGATCATCTTTCAATTTTATCCATTTTTTTTATTTTCTTTGAAAATTCTTCTTATATGCTAGTGTATAGCAATAACATGTTCAATTTAGGCACCTGATAATAAACAATCAAAATATATGTATGTATGAGAAACTAAAAAAAAAAATTTCATTCGTAAAAGAATTTTTTTTTTTTTTAATATAAAAATGACTTCTGGCTCTATAGACAAATTATGTATTTTATACTGCAATTTATACATACAAGATATGGTATACAGATGATTGTTAAGAAAAATCAAAACATAAAAAAAAAACACATTAAATCGTTGTTACATATATAGGTGTATTGTGCATATGTATATAGAAGCAATTATAAAGCGGTTCAATTCTTTTGAAGAAGAACCATAATAATATAACAACTAACCATACATTAAATTAAGGTATAGTACACAATACACGCACGTTTGATGTACATAAATGTAACAACATATACATTCATTAGATTGGTTATCTAAATTGGGTTCTGAAAATGAAATAGAAAAGTGTATATGGATGAACTGCATGTTATACTCATATTTACATTCAAATATACAGGAAAGATATGTATAAATTCATGCATGCATTATGATTTGATTTTGACGCATTTTTTTTACTAAAATTTTTATTTTGAGAAATTTATCTTAAGATTTTTTTTATTTTTTTATTTTGAATAGAATATATGATCATTGATTCAGTCGAAATTTGACAGAAAAATAATTAAAAGTCCATGAATGCACATTGACATTGTTGATGTATGTATGCAACAAAACAAGAGAGTGAAAATGAATATATAACTTTCTTATGTGATAAATACATAATTGAATACCGGTGATACTGGTTATATAATTTTGAATCTAAATAACGTATTATTATCAACACCTTTATAGATTTTAATATTTGAATGAAAATTTGATGGTATGTGCCAGTGCCTATATAATATTAAGAAATTTTAGATTTGAGATTTTTCTCATGTTTGTTTTTTTTTCCTACATTATTTTTCATTTAAATTTTATTGAATTGAAGCTAGCTTCCACATCATTAGGTACCATTCAAATGGAATTTATACATATATGGACATTGGGACATGATGAAATTTAAGTAGATAAAAAACTGGTTATATAATGTTATGTATAAAAACATTTTAGAAAAAATAAAAAAAAAGGAAACTAATCTAAGAAGGGCTTTAATTTATTTAATTTTTTTTTTGGTTTTTTTTCCTTGATTTTTTTAACTTTTCATTTTTAAGGTATTTTGGTAATACTATTAACGTAGTTGTATCTAATTTCTTCAATTTAGGATTTTTTTTTAAGTAGCTGCATACATGTATGTACATATCATATATTCATCATACATAGCTATATAATAGTATACCTATAGTACTATACAAAGAAGTCTTAAATTTCTTTTAGAATATTTTTTATTTTGGTTGTCTTTCTGTTTTTGTTGTTGTTTTCTTTTTCTGTTGTTAATTTTAATTTAATTTTTTTGTTCATTATGAAAATATTAAAACTACATATATGAGATGCTGTAGTTTTGTTGTTTCCGCTGAAATGATATTCTCTTGTCTTGTCAGTTATAAAAGATCGCAGAAATTTATGTTCATATCATAAATTTTATGATCTATATCTTATAATGTATGCAGATGCAATACACGGCACATATAGTATCTACATATGTATATTTGTATATCATATGTACAAAAAATATGAATGAATTTTATATGAAAAAAAAAAAAAATTCTATATATTCTATACTCATTTAAAATTTGTAAGAAAACAAAACAAAATAACAAAAAAAAAGGAAATTAAAGAAATTAAAATATCTGATAATGATCATTTCATATATTTTTATATAATTTTCTTAAAAATATGAAATATCTATACTTACTTAATGCACATGTATGTATGTATATGACTAACAAGAAGGGTCTATCATTATTAATGTAACTCAGAGTCTAAATATTTTAATAAATTTTTGAAGACAAAATATTAAAAATGTACATATATATAAATAAAATAAAGTAATGAAATTAAAAATTACACCACAAAAAAGAAAAAAAAAACGATCAAGATTATATGTAATATAATGTTGAAAAAAAAATTTTTTTTTTGTTTTTAAGGATAGACATCAGACTCAGAATCAGAATCGTACTAATTTTTATGTTTAAGATTAATGAACCCAAATGGTTGATATTTGAGCATATTAATACATATACATATGAGTATACGAGTACTATATCTGTTTAAAATGAAGAATGAAATAATATAAAAATTTGTGAAAAAAATATATATATGTATATATATATAACTAAATATGAATGTATGTATGTATCTTTAAAATATCATTTTATTTTTCCTACACGGTATTTTTGTTACGGTTGTTTTCGGTTCATCTTCATATTATCTGAATCTTAATGTGTGTTGTATATCTATATAATGTACAAAGATCTTTAGTATGAGAGCGGTAAAACAATAAGTATGTATATACTCGTATGTACATACATACATATTCTTCTAAGGATTATTCGCCCTGTTATTTTGTGTTTCTTGAAAAAAAGAGAAAAAACAACCAAGCAATGAAAAAGGCAAAATAAAAATAAAATAATCATGGATTTTTTAACTTTAAAAATAAAAAAAAAATAATTTTTTTTTTGGTTTTTTTGGTTTCATTTTTAGTTGATGTTTAATTTTTTCTGTTTTTTTTTTTGTATTCCATGCATTGTCTCCCTTTTATACTATATACATACATACTTATATGATGTTCGTTCAAAGAGATGGTTCGTTTGACGAAATTCCCTTTAATGATTTTTTTTTTGTCTTTTTGTCTAAAATTTAACAGAAAAAACAAAGATAATAACACACTGATGACGAGGATACACGTTTTATTTGAAATGAAATAAAACATTATAATAATTCAGTTTTGTGTTGCCATTGCCATTGCATTGTGGATCTCCTCAGAGAGATCATTATAGACTAAGAGATAGATATAGACTGGAGAGAGAATGAATTTTACACATAATAGGGATTTAAGTAGTAGATCCTACAAAAAAAAATGTATCTACATATACAAAAAGAAATAATTGCATATTTTATTTTTATTTTTATTTTTTTTATTTTTTTTCGATTTTTTGTGGCTTTCTGAGAATTTTGAATGCATTTCATGCAACACATATGCTATAAGTCTTGAATTCAAAAAATAAGCCTACTGTCACATTATTCTGATTCTGAATCTGAAACGTAAAATTTCAGATTCAGAATTCACTTTTTGTTCATTCTGATTCTGAATCTGAAAACTCCTTTTCAATATTTTTCTTTAAATTTGTTATTGTTATAAAACACTTTACTTATCGAGTGAGCATTAAACCATCGAACGATAACTACTATGAGTGGCGAGTACGTTGGTAAGACGCACTTTTCAATGGAGGGTGAAATAAAGTTAATCTTCTGTCTTCTGTCTTCTATCTTACGATCTTCAAGTTGTATATAAACAAGTATGTCAATTTATTGAGTGGTTTAGCTATGAATTCAGATTCAGATTTCAGGTACATGTGACATGCTACATTTATTGTCAGCATGTTTCATTTTCTATTCTGAAAATAATCAGATTACAAAACGGAAACACAAACCGGAATTTATTCAGCAGATGAATTTTTCAGAGCCATGTAACAGGTCACATATACTACAATGTATTTGATTGTGATTCTGAAATTTTCGGAATTTTTCAGATTCAGAATCAGTCTCATGTGACAGTACACTAAGAAACATCAAAATTTAACAATCGACGAAATACAAAGAAAATACTGCAAAAAGCGTTTACATTTTTTTTGTTTTTTATTATTTTTTGATACTGGATGCATGCCATATACTATTTACATATGCGCATGTACATTGTGTTCAGTGTAAAAAGGTATCTATACTGCATGTATAATGAAGGTTTTTTTTTTTATTTTTTTTAAATGATCATTTAAATTGGCAGATTATATGATTTAAATTGCATTTATTTTTTAAAAGTGCAAATTTAAAAATAAATAAATGAAAATAAAATTATAAAATGTATCATAAGAATCTGCAAGAAAATCTGTAATTATTTTTAACTTACATATATATTCGGAAATAATATAATAACACATTCGTGTTTGTATTATTATATACAAAAGATTAAAAAAATTACGATATAACTTTGAAGGTATGTAATTTAAGTTTGTTATATACGAAAGTACATTTATGTATTATTGCATTCATTTTTTCTTCGCCAAAAAGACACCTTCTTATATACAGTTTGAACGATATGTGATTTGGTGTTATTCATCCTCGTGTATAAATTTATCAAAAATGTAAAAAAAGCACATAAAAATAATTTAATGACTTTATTTACTAATCGTACCACCTATATCTTGTTGTTGTACTCGTATCATAATGCTGTACACACGTTTTTCGTAAATTTTAATTAAACATTTCTTTACACTTTTTTTTTGTTTTGAAAAAATTATTTTTTTTTTTTCTTTCATTATTTAGACAGTTAAACGACAAAAAAAAAGAAAAGAGCAACATATAATTTTTTTCACATTTGAACTTAAAAACATAATCATTCTAGTGTGTGTACGTGTGTTTGGATACAAATGTAATTTTTTTTTTTTTTTTTTTTTTTTGTAGAAAATTTAGTTTTTTTTTTCTATTCGCGTATAAATAACATCGAGAAGTATTAAGTAAGTAAACAAAATACTGGACAATAAGAGAGAAAAAACAAAAAAACAACAACAAGAAAATGAATAAATAATTTACGTAAATTTTAAACATCATCCTCTCAATTAAAGTGCAAAAATAAAAAAAAAAAGTGTCTGAGATATTTTTGTTAGTATTGATTAGTCTCATCACACCATACACACACATGAATTATAATGCTTTTCATTTAATGTACAAAAATAATGTCTAACAATTCTCTTATAAATAATTGTAAATACATAAATTGAAATTTTATTCATAAATTAAACTAAAAATTTATTTATTTGTTAATGTACCTAAACACATAAATATGTATATACGAGTATGGCATAGATAATATAAGTATATACGTACGTATGTATATTTAGTGGCCATAGTTAACTTGTAAAAATTAAAAGTTCAAAAACCTATTTATTATACAGATACATACGTTACATAGTTATTTTTTTTTCGAAGTACCTATGTCCATTTTTGTTGTTGTTGTTGTGATTGAGAATTTAAATTTATACAATAACTGTATGATGTGACGAAATTTCTAGCTATGTACATTATTTGAAATGTTCACTTGAGATTTTATTGAATTTGTGCTTTTATTTTATATGTGAGATTGAATAATGAATGTCAATATCAAGGTATGAAAGTCAAGACATGTTTCTATTGTACATTACGTATGTATGTATGTACTATATGGTATATAAAAAACGAAAATAATCGAAAAGTAATTATTATTCAATCAGCAATTATATACATACCCGCGCACCGTATAATAGATTTTATTATTTGTACTAAAAATAGAGTCGAAAATAAAATATTTATGTACATATATTACTTAAAAAAAAACTAAATGATATTTGACAGTTTTTGTTGTATTTAAATATGCGATGTACTCACACTGTGCATAAATTTAAAATGAAATTAAGTGGTTACATTTTATGCTAAAATTTGCTTATGATAGAAAAAAAAAAAAATGTTTAGAGAATATTTACATATTAACAAAAGATTTATGATAAATTGACACAATTACATTACATAAACATAGATAGTAACTAAAATTTGTATTTTTTTACGGTCACAGTCATATATCTAATTATTCAGTATTATGATTGAAATTTATTTTGAAGGATATTTTTCTTGTATATACATGCGAGTGTATAATACTACTGTGATCAAAAAATAAGGTGAATTTTTCATTTAAATTTCGCTGTTTATATAATATAATGAAATTATTTTTTTTTTGTGGATTGGTAGCACTGTCTTTGACATCTATGCGGCAGAGTTTCATATCATGTTACATACGTTTTTGTATAAATCTACAAAAGTGTTTCTTTTCGATTTTTACATTGTTTGATTTTATGAAGTAAAGAATTTGCATTTGCCTGATTTGGAACCATACAACTACTGCTGGTTGTTTGATAGACTTAAAAGACTGCTCCAGGAACACAGTTTCCATTCAATTGAAGAGATAAAAGAATCAAGACGACGTTATTGAAGACGATCCAATGAAAAATACTTCTCTGACTACTACTACTATTTCGAGGGCTGAAAATAAATGTTGGAATAAATGCACTGTTGTTGGATGAGAAATACATTGAGAAAACGATGAAATTAATTTGAAGAAATAAATAAAGATTTTTCATTTTATAAAATAAGTTCACATTAATTTTTTGATCACTGTAGTATTTATCATCACATTCTAGTTATCCTCATTCTCATCATAATCTAAATGCCATGACACTCTTATTAGTGTTATTTTTTTTATTTAAAAAAAAAAAAAAAATTTTTTTTTCTTATAATTGAAATGAAAATGCATATTTATTTATTTGCCCATTTTGTAAAGATGATCAACATAAATTTTTCGATCTTATCACGGGTGAGAGAAACACTCATTTTTTTTTAGAGAAAATATATATACACTTAACAAAGTACTGAATTCCATGATTCCATCATCATCCATCGTTCTATTGGGGGGTAATGGCCTCACTATAACTTTTTACTATATCCATGCACAGAACATTTGTACATATAATATTTTTTCTTTTTTGTATATTTCAAAAGAATACTAAAAAGCTAATATATACATTTATGTGTGTAGCTTATATCCTATATATATATATATATATGTTTAAATGTAAATTTATTCTAATGCTGATGCGATGGTGATGCTGTGCTGATGATGATGGGCCTACTTTAAGTCGGTCAGATAAATAGAAAGTCATTTCATTTCGTTAACATTGTCCAGATATAAAATATATGTTTGTATATGTGCATACTATATATATTATTTATAAATATATATATATGTATAATGCATGCAATATATAGAAAATATACACATATATAAATTTTATGAGTTATGTTCTATTGCATTTCATTCTCATGCTACATATTTTTCATTTTCTTGATTTTAATTTTTTGTTTTTTTGTTTTTGTATTCTATTACATTTCGCTTGCTGTTGCTTGCTTGCTTGCTTGCCTTTTTTTGTATTTTGTTGTTTTTGAAATATTATTCATAACTCTTTTCTAGTATTTAGCACATAAGTATATACATATACATACGATCATATATGAATGTAATATAGAAAATACATAAGTATGAAAAACTCTCTCATAAAAGAATCATCGTCCATCAATTACCACCAAGTTGTATTAATTTAAATGTAGCATGTATGTATATGTGCGTGTTTGTTGGCTAGCTAAGCAATACATTGTAAAAAAAAAAAAAACAAAAACATATCCTCGAATATTATGAAGTAAACCAAAGAAATTAGAATGCAAACACTCATTTTAATTACATTCATACATAAATACGAACTATGTACATATATGCACATGTACGATATACCCATGTACATAGTACATCTATAAACACATACATAGTTGCTAATTTATTTATTTATTTATTTTTTTTTTTTTTTTGAATTTATCTAGAATTTATCTAGAATTTTTTAGACCTAAATTTTTTGTTTTGATCTTTTCGTTTAAATGAAATCTGCATGAACAAATGTTATTCGTTTTTCGTTTTTATTTTCTTTTTCCATAATTTTTTCTTTTAGTCATTGCGGTCTTGTGTTTAACAAATTTTTTTCTTTCTCTTATTTCTTGTTCTTTAAAAAAAAAAAAAAAACAAATTTAAAAAAATATTTCAACAAAAAATTTGTTTAAATAAAAAGTGAAAATTTGCAATAAACTTTTTTGTTTTTTCGTTTTTGTTTTTCTCCATCATATTAGTATCTATAACATACTTACTACTTTGAAATAATTGTATGTGCTAATAATCGTATATACATAAGTATAATGAAAAACATTTAAAATTTGTTTACACAGCTTCTAAACTACATACACATACATTATATGTATTTTGGACATATACAAATATATTTATCTGTATATTTACAAATTTGCAAAAATTAATGAATCAATAATACAAAAAGAAATAAACAAAAATGAAAAAATAAAAAATAATTTTTTAGAATATTAGTCATGTACATATACATATGTATACTATACACGGTCATTTAAGTAAAATTGTAATGTGAAACATTAAAAATGTTTAAAATTTAGGAAATTGTTCCAGTTTTATAGAATGAATGAATGAATTAAAGTTTACATTAAAATGATATAAAAAATTGTTTTAATTTTTTTATATTTTGTTTGTTTTAAAAGTAAAAATGATTACGTAAAATTGTATTTATATACATTTTTTGTACGTGTAGATATATGTATGTACATACATGCCTTAAAGACAAGAAATAAAGAAATTAACAGCATGCATATGCAAAAAATTTAAAAAAAATACTTATGTGAAATGTACATAATATGTATGTACTACATTCGTCGAGTAATAAACGAGCACATAAAGTTAAAGATGATAGAGAGATATTGGCGTTGGTGGAGAGATGATTGATTAATGAAAATTTCTACAGGAAAAACAGATCAATTTTTTTTTTTTTTGCAAAAATTTAAAAGAAAAACAATAGACAAGATATTCAATATTTCACTGATTTTGTACATAACGTATATATACGTACATATACATATATGAATTTTTCAGTTCTCATTTATTTTCTGATTTATTTACAATGTTATTTTTTATATTTTCTGGAAGTTATTATAAACAAAATAATTAATAATAATAATAATAATAATAAATTTTAATGTTTAAGTGTTATTTGTTCAAATATAAAAATAATTGTTATTTCTATTTGTGTTGTATGTTGTGTTGTTGTTAAAAAAGTATAACAAGTTATTTTTATGTCTTTGATTACTGGAAAATATTTTAAGGAATTTCGATTTTCTATATGGAAAAATTGAATTAAAATAACCAAAAAAAAAAACAAAAAAAAATATAAGTACATGAAAAATTAATGATGTGTTTATCTTTCATTCAGAAAAATTTCATTTTGGTGAATCAGAAACCAATCATATTATGGCAAATAGCAATAAATTTATTGTTTATTCAATATGTCTTAAAGTTTTTTCTATTTTAATTTTAATTTGTTCTATTTAGAACTTATATACATACCTAGTATTAAGTTCAAATTTATGTATTCTATAGAAATAAATTTTAAACATTTTTTATTTCATGTTAATATATGAATCATAAAATGATTTTCTCTTTGAGTTTATCATTTATTCAGATACCTTATACACTTCGTTTACATAAATATTAATTAACTGTAAAATGAATTTATTAAAATACTTTAGTGTTAAACAAATTAGAAAATTAGAAATATATAAGTAGAACAGAAAATTATAATAAGTGCAATTATTTTGCAATTTAATTCTATTCAATTTTTTATATATTGTTTTTGTTTTAAAATTTTCATTTCATTGATGATGCATTCCTATCACAGATGTTGTATTTTTATTTTTTTTTTTATTTCCATATGTATGTAATACGTAATACGCAAGATTTAATTGATAACGTTGATAATCAGCATTTAATATTTCCCATGTCAGACATACATAAATTGATTCACGTTCGCTTAATTATACACCATCAGTAGCATGTAGCATTTTACAATCTAAGACAAGTTTTTTGTTTTTTTTTTGTTTTCAAAATGTTTGTAAAAAAAAGCCGCATAATATCAATTAAAAGATGCAATGAATAAAAAAAAGAGCATAATATATCATCATATGATCATATGTGGGTACATATAATATATAAATTCTTATATATAATGTACGTATACCACATTTTATGCATTTTAATCGTCATATTATATGCACATGTGTTTACATTCACATTAAAATAAAATTTAAAATTTTCAAGATATATCTACATATACACGTTGGTATGCGTAATGATTGTGTATTGGATAGTATAATAAATTTCAATTTAAAAATATAACATTTTACATAAATGTACATATATGTATACAAAATGTATGTACTTATGTGGATTCATGTTTTACCACATTTTTATAGATTTAAATACATATACATTACATTATACCACATGTGTAATGTGTGCGTACATATGCAAAAAATAAATTTCGCTTTTCAATTATCTGAAAAGATTTTTTTTTTTTTTTTTTTTTTACCACCAAATTAATCATTTCTTGGATTTTCGCAGTGATTGAGGAAAAAATGAATTTTAAATCGTAATAATATGAGATTGAAGTTTATTTGATTTTATTTTTGGATTGAAATTATAAAAAATTAAAGTTAAAGTTGATTTCATGTTAATTGGAGGAAATATAGTTGTTATATATCACAGGTTATATATACTCGTATAGGTACATAGATAAATTTTCTTTTATAAATTGTTCCTATATAAAATCAACTTTTTATAAATAATTGTGTTTGCATATAAAATTGCTCACAGTTTGAGACACCTCCGCTTCATATATTATAGTGTAGATATAATGTACGCATTTGTTACCATTCAGATTTAGGTCAAAGATCAAGTAAAACACCTTTTTTTTGTTCAAAATTTTTTTATAAATCAAGTATGCCTACATTAATCAGTTAATAATATTATCGTCTTTGAATATTTAAGATCTTATAATATTATAATTTTCTTGTTAATTGTATAAATAAAAGTGTTATGCAAAAAATGCAATATACTCGTAGTTATTATGTGGTTATGGTAATATGTAAATTTATATGTGCATGATATAATGAATGCATATAGACAAAAAAAAATATATATATGTAGGTACATACAATAATGTACATATACATATAATTAAAAAATTAAATAAATAAATAATATCATATGTAGTGCAAATAATGCATTTAACTATACTGACATGAAAATTAATGTTACATAATTATAATATATTATTATCGTTTATTTGTATTAAACTTTGAACAATAATTTTTAATATAACATCAAAATAATTATATTACATCTCTGTAATTATTTATATACACACACATAAAATTGTTTTACGCAGTGGATATAAAAAGTCTTTATATATAGCTCCAAATTTAAACTTTGAATACCTATCCTATACTGTAAGTCAAAATGAAATGAACACATCTTCAATTTTTTTTTTTTTTTTTGCAAAAATGAAACTCTGATTATGTTCTATGTTCCTAATATTTAATATTAAGAATTTCATTATATCATACCTTCTCTTCTTTGAATTTGAAAGTGTACAAAAACTTTTGACATCCACTATATATCTACATATTTGAACATTAAATCTTATAACAATATCAATAATTATGTATATATATACAGATATAAATAAATTTAATTATAACGAGCTAAATCATTATCACGTAGACAGGTTGATACATTCTAAAAATCATTAAAGATTTATGTCAAAAGAGTCAAGAAGGTGTTTCTTGTTTATTGTGAATTTATTTTATATTTAGATTATAAGCATTTTGAATGAAATATTTTTTACACCTTTTTATTATTATTATTATTTTTTTGTTTTGTAAAAATAGAAAACTTTTCATATTTCTCAGTTACAACATTTTTATCTAGAAAAATAGAAAACTAAAAAAAATAAAATCCAAATCAAAAATAAAGAAAAACAAATCCGAAAACTAATCTATCACTATACCTATATTTTGACTTAAAATCAAATTACATTATTTTGTAATTTGCATTTAAAATTTTACATGAAAAATACATGAATATTATTATGGAGATATGCTTCAATGGATAATAATATATGCAAATTTGAAAATTGTAAAACAATATCGTCTATGATTCATTTATATTGTATCGTGTAACATACAAATAAACTCCAATTTGGGTATAATTTACAAACATATGTAAATGCGCATAGTAAAGTATATACACAACAACTATCAACATATCCATACATATAACTTGTGAATAATGTGAATATAATAATATTGTCGCATTATTATTACTTCTACACTAACATACCTATATACTCGTACATACATTAAACTTTTCGATTGACACATCAATGCTATGATATTATATTAAGCCATAAATCTAAACAAAACTAAAATGGTCTAAATTGAAAACAAAGAAAAGAATTATAAATTATTTTTATTTTTTTAAGACAACATTTTTAGAGATACTTTAGAAATTTATTTTGAACTATAGTTAATATTATATGCAAACATTCATATTTATAAATTACGAATATGTAATGTAGATCTAGGAAGCTTTGTATTGAACCGCATCATACAAATATAACATAATTCATATTATATAAAATTGATTCTATACATTATACATTTATCCATAAATGTAATATACATCTGCCTGCACAAACATAGTAAATGTACTCATACTTACATAAGTATATAAGTACATACCATATGCAATTGCATATATTTATCAGGATTTATAGGTACCTACATACAAACAATATATTTAATTGTGAATATTCGCCAATTTACTTATGTATATGATTAGTCTGTGTACATATCTAATGCTAAATACATAATAATTATTTTACTTTACTTTTCTATTATCTGTAGTAGTAGGTACACAGTGACGGATTTTCCGATTAAAATCACTTAGATATCAAATGAAGTTTCAAAATGAAAATTCAAAAATCAGTACACACGATGTGTAGAATATTACTCGTACTAGCATAATAGCGTATACTACAAGTATTGTTATAGACAATGACCTCTAATGCTTCAGAGTGTGGAGAGAGGAGCAAGTGTTAAATGTTTTTAGTTGATTTTCGGTGTTTTATTTTGTACAATATTCGTAACAGAGAGAAAATCAACTTTTTGTGAACAGCGAAAATACGAGTACACATATGATGAGTAGAATACCAATAAAGAAGAAGAGCAAGGAGCAAGTATAAAATGTTTTTGGTTGATGTTTCGTATTTTTTCATGTATATTATTCGTAACAGAGAGAAAATCAACTTGTTCTGAGGAAAGAAAATACGAGTACACATGATGTGTGAAATACTACTCGTAGTATCGTTACATATACTACAGGTACTGTCAGAATTAATGACTTCCATTGCTTCGGAGTGGATATAAAAGATAGGAGCAAGTATTGAATATTATTTTCTGTGTTTGTCATGTGCAATATTCCTATTCATGATGTATACTACGTCCATGCGTAAGTTCAGTCCTGGAATACGTGCAAAATTACAATGCACCTATACATACGATATACGAAATGAGTATAGTATATGGTATACATAATCATCTGATATTTATATTATTATTCTGGATGTGACATTAGCCTTATAAGGGAAATGAATACTCATGTATGTATGTATTATATACAAATTTAATGTAACAATTGTATGTGCATACAGTTACCTGCCCTCTCATCATATATAATGTATTTACTGTATTTACTTACATATAACATGTAAGGTCTGTATAAGTACTTACTATATAAATATCGCAAATAAAAATAAAGTTAAATAATTCCCATATATCGATTTGTATTGTGATTATATATTGTTTACCGGTTTTACTGCTTTACTTACAATAGGTACTATTATAACTAAATCGTGTATTGGTATTATATACATAGTGGATTATTTTATTACTTAAGCGCCGCAATACCTTTTACACACCTCTTTTACAATAATTTTTTCCGGTAGCTTATGAAAACAGTTTATTGAAAAATGAAGGAAAGTAAATAAACAAAAAAAAAAAAAAAATCCGAAACAGTACGCGTATTCATTCAGTAAATTTTTACTCAGATCAAATATGAAAAAAAAAGGAAAAGCAAAAAAAAAAATTGTAAAACAATTTCATTCATATTTTTTTACAGGAAATTTTCTCACTATATATTTTGGTACGAGATTCTATGTTGTGTTATGTATATAGGACATAGTGTATATGCCGAGTATGATAATTTTGCAGTTACATTTTATTTTTTATAGGTTCTCTACATACTACCATATACTACCTATTTATTCTTGTATAATACGATGCGATGTTGTAAACTTAAGTAGATAAAATAAACTTGAAGTACTCAGATGCACATAAGTATACATTGTGTGTGCATACAAATATCTGTATTGTGTATTTTAATGTCCACTTATCGACTTTATTGTTAAACGAAAATCATATACAAGTAGATAATGTACAAATTACTACATGATTGTTTATCTTTTTTTTTTTGTAACTAAAAACAAAAATTCGGTACCATGTGCCGAGAATGTACTTACGAATGAGTTACACAATAGAAAAATCTGGTCCATTTTTCAATTTTACATTTAACATTTTCTATTATTTTTGTATAGACAAACAATCTACAATACGGATATACTTAAATACATTTTTTGTAATGTACACACATACATAATTGAAAGCCAGACCAATGAAAATTCCATAATTTTTATTTATGCAAATTCCTTTGAAGTTTTTTTATTTTATTATTTTTTTGTTTTCTTGTTATAAAAAAAAAATTCATAAACGCATAAATAAGTATCTCCTCTTCAAGTCACGTACGGTACATATAGTATACGAATACGAGTATGATGGTACATTTTGACCAAATTTGCTTGTTTTGTTTTTTTTTATTTTTATTTTTTCTTGTTTATTTAGAAGTTATAACATATGCACATTTAAGAGTCTCAAACATTGAATTTAGTTAAAGAAAACAATCATAAGTGCTGCATTTATATTTTATGAATACATATTGTGAACATTATCTTGAAGTTCATATATGGTATGTGTGTATGTATGTTTGTATTATTATTATATGTGATTCTACATTTATTTATTTGATATTTGAAAATTTCTTTTTCTTCATTTTTTTTTCATGTAGGGTGATTTCATGTGAAGATGTTGAGATGCTTGACCCAATTTATGACTGCATTTTGTACATATAAAAATTCAATATTGAATTGAATGTATAATTTGTAAACGATTTTTTATTAAATAAACATAAAATCTTTTGACATAAAAATTTGAAAATGAAAAAAAAAAAATTATAATTTTGGAAGAATTTTTTTTATATATAATAGGATAGGAAGATTGTGAAAAAAAAAAAAATATTCAACAAGACTATATATATTATTTACACTTTTATTATAGAAAAAAATTTTGAAATATTTTTCATTGAAAATTTTGAATAAATCTCATTATTTTATATAAAAAATTTCATTTTGGCTAATTGCTTTAAATACGCCCTATAAAGGCGGATAAAAATACATTATTAATTGATTTATTTTCAATTGTATGTATGTGCAATATAAGTTCATTTTTCTCATCACAGACCTTGTGTATGTATAGCTATACTGGTGAAATTTTAAAGTACATTATATCATAAAGTAATGTGTTCGGAGGTTGATATGAAATGATGAAATTTATAGTTTCGTAGAACAAGATATTAAAGCAAACAAATGCACATGCATACATAATATTACATAACAAAAAAATAGTATTTTATGAAATCAAAACACATTGTGTATACCTAATACATATGCATGTATGTAAGTACTTAGATACATTTTTATCATCATAAGTGCACGCAACTATATAAAAATAGGATTATACTTGTTACATACCACATAATATGCATAGAATTTCTAAATATTTCAAATTTATTTGAAGAATGTGCATACAATTAATTTTTGATTTCGGTTTTAATATGGTTTAAGGAAACTGTGTGTGATTTTGAGAATATAAACTGATGGGTATTATTGTAAAAACTGAAAGTATTAGTTGCATGTTTATTTTTTTTTTTTTTTTTTTTGGTTGTCTTTTTCTTCTTCTGTTGTTAAATTTGTCGCCTATTAATATATGTGTATAAAATGTCTTTAATTAAATTATCTTATTACTAAAATAAATTCTAATTTATAATATTACATTATTACATTATTATGAAAGCGTCTATGTGTGTGTATTTATGTACTGTTTTGTTACATATTTTGTTGAATTCTTAATGTTATTCATTATTTTTCTAAATATGTATGTATATGTACGAGTATATAAAAAATGATGGGAAAAAGAATTGATGATAGCTCTCAAGTTCTTTAAAAATTTGTTTTTTTTTTTGTTTTTTTTTTTAATTTTATTCAATACAGATTTTTTTTTTATTTTGTCGTTTTTTTTATTTCTTTAAAAATTTTATGAAAGTAATATGAAAAAGATACCAAAGATATGTATGTATGTATAACCAATTCAATATTTTCTTATTAAATGATTTTAATGTTATCTATCATCAATGGTATGAAGTCAATGATGATGATGATGATGATGTGATGAAGTGTAATGTACAATAAATATGTTGATATGTATGTACATATATCCTCATATAAATACTCAAATATTTATGTACATACATAGTATATTTATGATGGTCTTTCATTATGCGTTATTCTTATTGCGTTATGTTATGCGAGAATGATTTCAAGAATTCTCCACTTCTCCACGTAATACATTGATACATTGAATGTACATATATACATATGATGTACGTATACTATACGATTACACACATGAAAATTATATTACAAATAAAATGTTGGGCAAGTACATAAAATAAAATTATTGTAATAAATTGAAAAAATAAAAAAAATATTTACTTTTTTTTTACTCTAATATTATACATATTTTATATATTATTTTTTTTATTTTATTTTTTATTTCTTAAATAAAATATCATATGAATAGATCAAGTTTTCTTCGCGGTTCTCTTCTTCTTTTTATATTACACATTATACAAGTGTATGAGTATATGTAGTATTGTAGTACACATATTTAAGTATAACCAATTTCAAGCGAAAATTATTTTATACCACCTACGAAGAAATCGGTATTTTTCTTGTAAAATTTTTATTTTTCGTTTTTTTTTTCTTTCCTTGCCTTTTTCTATTTTTTGAATTTTTTTTATTTTTTTTATATTAAATATTATGCAGTTTTGAAACGTGAAAAGAAGACAAGAAATATCTACATAAATATATAAGTAAATGAATAAATTTTTTGTTATTGAATAATCTGTATGCAAGTAAGTATATAAATGTGAACTATATAAAATACAATAGTTATGTAGAGCACTATGTATTTCTATTTGTACATTTTTATAGTAAAAATGCATTAATGACCACACGTGTGTAAATTTTATTCATATTATAATGTATGAAGAATACGTTTGTAATGTAATAATAAAGAATCTTTCTTCAATTTTATTTTATTTTTATTTTATTTGTTATAAAAAATTGTAATTCAATGATGAGTGGAAAATGTATGAAATGATGCGCATACATTATATAGTACATATGTATGTTATTTATATGAAAGGAGGTTTCAATTCATTTTTACAGTTTATTTAATATTAGATATGAAATATATACACTCGTATTTTGTATACAGCACAGTAGTACATAATTGAAAAATATTTCGAATAATATTTGATTTTTTTTTTTACAATGAAAATTGATCTTTTGATATTGAACATTGCATTGGGAAATATGAAATAAGGATATTACATAAATTCATACATTTTTTTTTTTTAAATAATTTTAGAATTTTTAATTTGTATGGCAAAAAAATTAAATTCTTCTCCATAAAAAAATCCTGTATTTTATAAATCAAAAAACAAAAAAAAAAAACGAGAGAAAAAAAAATTTGTTCACTTAATTATTGAAAGGATATTCAAAGTGTAATTTTTTACACACGAAGAACATAAACATGTATACATTTAAGTAAGTATATAGACTGTATAGATCTAACCGTCCACCGTATCAAATTCATTTAAAATTTGTTTGGTAGAAAGATTCTTTTTTATTTAAAAATTCAGTAACCGAAGTAACACTTTTTTATGTATACATACATATATAAAAAATTGTATAAAATCACGCACATCAAATGTATGTATGGGCGTATGGGTATGGATTAAAATATCGTAGCATGGTAGCATTTAATATTGGGAAGCATCATATGTTTTCCTTTTTTTGTTTAAGAAAAGATCGTTTTGCTTGATTGATTTTTCTTCTTCTTATTTTCAATCATTTTTTTTTTCGTACATCTGTTTTATGTGTTATGTACATAAAAACACACAAACATACAAACTATGTCACATACTTTTCATTTTATGGTTTACAGTATTTTTTTTTTACCACATGTAAGACGAAGAAAAAAAAAAATATCTCATAAAACCACAGACTTGTATTAAAATATAGTTTTTTTTTTTTTTTTTTGAATTAGATGGGATACATAATACGCATAGTATGTATATACATAATACGTGTGTAAACAAACATAAATGAACTTGTCCTTTAATTAATTGCATTACTCGTATAATGAACATTACACAACATACTTTGCGTTATCCCTTGAATTTTTGTGTTTTATTTTCGATATCAAATTGTTTTTTTTTTCTTGAAATTTTATTATCTTTACAAACACAACAAAAAAAAAAGTTATTTAATTGATTTACAAAATAATATTGAATAAAAAATGAAAGGAAAATGAAAGATATACGGTAACGCAAAAAATATTTTGGGTATACGATTTACTGAATAAATCGAATTAACATTTTCACACACAATAGCACTTAGTGCAAGAGGATATAACAAGTGCATGAGTATTTATTATAATAATATTCACATACATATTTTAGATTTGTTTTAATTTTAATTTTTTGTATTTTTTTTTTTTTTTAATTTTTCATTTTACATTTTTTCTCTTTTAAATTTTTCTTTACCGACCATATGCAAGTAATACAAAAATATAAATTTAAAATTAATTTCCGTCTTAAATTAATTCTCAATACGTATTTACATACATACATAAGCCAGGCAAATCATGCAGAACTTGAATAAAGTTGTAAGCTATTTAGCAGTTTGCATTTATATATGAGAGCTTATTATAATGTAGTTAAATAAACATATAAGAAAAATTATAAAAAATAAAATAATCACAATTATTACTTTAGTATGTACATGATTGTATGTATACATGTACATACATTTTCTTTGAATATACAGTGCTGATAAAGATAGATGAGATGCGGTACTTTTAATATACGAGTACGATTGTATTCTTATAGATTTTTTGCACTTACCTACCGTAATGGTTTATACACGATCTTTGATTTATTTTTTAATTTTTTTTTTGCAATATATAAAATATAATACACATGTAAGATCATAAATACGTATACGTATACGTACCTGGTTATATTTTTCATTATTGTATTATAAATTCACATCTAAAATTTCTGACAAAAGACAGGTGAAGTGAGTAATATAATCGAAGAAGAGATTGTGTCATGTTTGCTAATTATTCTAGTAAACATGACATTCAATATTTATATATTATGCATTATGTGTATGTGTAACGTGTATGCATGTATGTATATGTTTAATTTGTATATATTATAATGTTAGTATCTATTAAAATGAAATTATTTTTATTGTACATTTATAATACACGTGTCTGTATGTATGTGTAATAATAATAATGAATTGAAAAAGAGTTGAATGAAACTAATAACTAAGAAATTCAATAAATGGAAATATATGTACATACTTATGTACATGTATATGTACACCTGTATTATGTTCTTCTACTATAAACTTATATGTATTGTATTTATATACGTGTACATTTATAAAATAAATTTGTATAGTATATATATACGAAAATATTTATGAATATTACATAAATGTACATAATGTAGGTGCACGTTTTTTTGTTTTTTTTTTTTTGCAAAATTTTTTTTTTAGTATACTTGTATGTGCATAAAGAAGACAATATATACATATGTTGCATATATGTATACTTGTAAAAAAACTAAAAAAACATCCTACATCTATGCATTTTATGTACAATTTATATGCAGAAGCATAAATGAAAATACAAACTGTATCTAGAGTAATTAGTTAATTGCAAATAATTTTCTTTTACTTACGGCAAATAGTAATATTTACATACATTTACTATGTTAAGTGTGTGTATACACGAGTATGCATATACATATCTATTAAATGAAAAATTTACTTTATTTTTTGAACATATTTTCTTACATTGATTTATGTTTATTTTTTGTGTAAAAATATGTTTTTTACATTTTTCTTTTTTGTGAAATTTTCTATTTATATGTGTTTGTATGTATATGGGCATGAAATTTATGTCATTTTTTTTTCTCTAGTTATCTACTACATACATATAATTTTAAATTTCAGTGCTAAAATATTTAAAAAACTTCACAGTTTTATTTATTTCTAGAATTTCATTTATTATTATTATTATTATTTTTGTTTTTGAGAATTTATTTAGCGTGTACGAGTATATTTTAGTTTTGGTATGTACATCTACATATATTCACATGAAGATGGAAAGTATGTATTTGAAATTTTATTTAACTAAGTTCAAGTTAAAATAAATAAATTTCCGTATTACATACATACGAGATATCATATACATATAGGTAAATTTATTAGTTATTATTTGATAATTTATATTAAATAATTTAGAATATTTTAATGAATTTATGAATAATAAAACGTATAGCAAATAATGATGATATAAATAAATGAAAAATTATTTATTCTTTAACTAGCGTATTCTTGATTGGTGAATTATAAATGTATTGTTTAAAATGTTTATAATTTTTCTTTATCATATAACATAAACTTATGTAAATTTATGTAAACATAAATTTATGTAAACTGTGTGTTATCTATTACATACGATATCTGCGTACGCGTCTATTTAGGCTTCAAAAAATGATTACCGCACGTAATATTGATGATTATAGACATTGACAATTAAAATAAATTTTTTATTTATTTACCGCAGCTCCTTAGACATACGAGTCTTTCGAATACATACGAATACGAGTTCATAAACATATGTATATATCCTTATATGTGCGTGTACAAGTATTGTTATTTATTATTTCCTTTTACTATATATTCCATTGAAAAATGTATTTCTCATTGTGTTAATGTGGTGAATATTAAAAAGAAATTGTTTATAAATTTACTTTTGTTTTTTTTTTTTAATTTTATATATTTGCATAGTCATATTGATAATGAAGAAATATGTGTATACAGAACTTTATAATGTTTTTCTAAGAAATTATTGCTTAACAAAAGCATTATTCATCAGATTTATTTTAAATGAATATCAATTTTGAATAAATTATAAATAGAAAATAAGACAATAATTCTTTTCTACAACGTTTGTATAGCATTGAATTTAATTTAAATCGATTTTGGAATTTTATTGCTTTCAAGAATCCATGTATGAATTTTCATTTCCGAAATTATAAAAATTTTTATCACATATAATAGATGATATTAATTAAAAATTTTTTTTTCAGGATGTACTAATTTAGAAATGTATCTATGTACATCAATATTGAATTGTAATCGTCTATATGATTTTAGTAGTTGATTTTAAAAAATTAATACAATACGAGTACTAAATATGCTCCGACATAATTTAATTATATATAATCATCTAATATTAGAATTTATTTATTTTTAGATTTTAGAATTAATTTTATTTATCTATTTGGTTTTTTTTATAAATTGAATAAATAAACAAAAAAGAAATCATATTTAATATTATTATACCGATTCACTTCTAATTTTTGTAAAGTAATTTAGAATTTAGAATATGAATTTTACGTAACATAAATCTATAAATTTACTTCAAACCCGAATGTACAATCCATTATTAGTATTTTAAGCATACTACTTAAAAATTTTATTTATTTTAATTTATTCTGTACACATAAGGAATATTTATTTAAATAATTGAAAATATTTTTTTATTTCTTAATGTGTTTGTGTATTAATTTAAGAGAATACAACAAATTATCAATGAGAGATGGTTCTAGATGTCCATACTGGAATGTATATGAAACTAATTGAATTCAATTTCAAAAATTATAACGATTATACAACATAACCTTTTGTTTTTAATTTAATTTTATTTATTTTTTTTTTTTTGTTGTTAATTTTGTCAATTATTCATGATGAAATATAGCAAATCAAATTAAATAAAAACATCGTGATTTAATGAAAGAAAATAATAACAAACAATAGATATGTTGTTTGAGTAAAAAACAAAATTAATATTTTTAATTGATGCAAATATACTTGAAAGACAAAACAATAATAAATAAAATACATTTTAATTTAAGTTTAAGTTGAGACAAAAATATTTTGATTTGTGGTTATGAAAAACAAAAAAATAAAAATAAAAAATAAATATGCAGATAGTATAAAGAATGCAGAGTGAGTAATTATGTTTTAAATTTTTCACGATCAGTACACTGTCGTCATCATCATGGTCATCGTCATCATGACCATCATCATCATAATCGTTAACGTCAATGAACGATCCTATATATTATGCCCATTTATGCGCATACATATTATTTACCTTTTATAACACAAACATTTAAAATAATAAACCAATTGGAAGGAATGCTAATTATATTATTATTGACGCGTGTCTTATTGTTATATTAATTTAATTTGTTTGTTTAATTTGTAATTTCTTTTGTCATACATATATTAAAGAAGTCGTCTTATTTCATTATTATATTCAATATTTATGATCGATCATGATAAATACTCGCGTATATAATAATAGTAATAATAAATTTGTATGCATTACATTTACATTTATATATTTTCAAAATGAAAATTCCATTTAGGTATATGTACACTTGTACTTATACGTAGTAATATGTAATTTATATAAATTATCTTTGTATGGATGGAATATTATAATAGTACATATTTGCAGTTAAATTAATATTATATATTCTTCTTTGGTCACAACAGAATGATTTTCTAGGTCTTCATTTTGCATCTTTTCATTTATTTGTATAGGTACTTGTGCATTTTCAATTATTTTGAATAATATTTACATATTATGAATGTATGTAGATGTAGCACTTTTTCTTATTTCAGTCTGATAATAATATATGTCTCACAAAGTAAAGTGATATTTTATTTTCTACTTTTTATTAAAACTAATAATAAAATGAAAAAAAATTTATTAAAAAATTTATTAAAGGAAATGGTCGTTATAATACAGGGTGTGTCTTATCTATTAGTTGAAATGCTTCATTTTTATGTTAACAAAAATATACGAGTATACATATTATGGTGGTCTAAGTTTGAATCAGAGGCTTAGTCTGCTGTTATCTAATGAAAAAATTGTTTTCCGGACATAGGATGTCGGCTAATCTACATTCATTTTGTTTCATACTTTTGTTTTCCATACAGATTGATTAACCGATCTTCATCAAAGGTTAATAGCTCACAGCCACCACGAAAAGGTAGGATGTGTAGGAGAAGTGAGAGACTTCATTTCTGCAGGTCTGTCATTAAATTGCACTTCATTACTCCTTGATCGATGTTCTGATTAGTGCCTATAAGCTATAAGCAACTATAATAAGACATTACTTGTTACATATTAACGGATGTAAAATATGATTCTAAAATTGAATAGATTAATCACTTTTTTCTTTATGAAGATCATGAAAGTTTATGTTCGTACGTTCAAAATTTTGAGGAATGATCATGACCAGGAAAAAATTATCACCATGTAAAAATGATCATCATGATTTGTTATATTACCAATATTTCTTCAAATTTAAATTACGGGTTAGTTGACTTTGAAAAAATAATAAAAAAAAACTAAATTATGGAGTTTTAAATTTACGACGAATTTTATATTCTTTTATATTCAATTCCAATCTCAATGTTATGGTTAATGATGTGGATGAAATGAAATTTATTTTGTAAAGAACACATTGATTATCACGTCATTTTAATGAAAACAAAAAAAAGGCTTCTCTTATCAACAGGATATACTTACAATACATAAGTTATGTACATATTATACACGAGTAGGTATGTATGTAATATACAAATATGTATCATAATATTCCAGATATGTATTATTTATAATAAAATTAAAGTAAATATAAGTAAATAAAGTATTATAATATGACCCAAATTTTAATATACCTATTTTTTTTCTTTCTTTGTAATTGAATATCTCATATTTTTTTGTTTTTCATATTTATATGAAACAGTTATCTGATGTATGTATATGTAATGAATGCACTTGAAAGTACCTACATACGGAGATATGTATACAATTTTTATTATTTTTATTTTTGAAATTTTTATTCTTGTCTGGTCATATTAATATTTCATTATTATTTTTGTGCAAAATGAAAAAAAAAAATGAAAAGGAAGAAAAAAACAAAACAACAACAAATAAATGACTGTATTTAGTGCATAATTTTTTCATCTGCAATTTTGAATTAAACCTTAAACTTGGAAGAGCACTAAAACGAAATGTAATAACAAAAAAAAAAAAAATTAACTGAGAAAAAAATTTTATTTTTTCATTTCATGGATCTTTTGCAGTGATTTTCTTTTACCTTGAGACAAAACTCTCATCATCATCATCATCGTCGTGATATTCATCTTTTTGCTGTGATTCTTGGGATTGATCTTCGCATACATATATATACTCGAATATGTATGTACATATATCGTTACATATAATGTGAGATACTTGCGTATATGCATAGATGTGCATACATACTCGTATACTTACATTCATAAGTGTAGAAAAGTGTGACGATTTTAATATTCAACAATCTGAAATATAAAAAATGACTATTACGAATAAATAAAATAAACATACATATACGAGTACAAGAGTATTATGAAGATATCGAAAAGTGTTGACATAAACGTGCTCATTTATATTTTGATGATGGTGTATACACATATCTTCTTAACACGATCTTATAGGTTATTTTTTTTTGTATTTTTATTTTAAATGAATTTATGAATAGCGAAAATTATGTATTCAATGTTTATTATGAACAAGTGAATTAACTTCCTTTGATCATTTTTATATTCGTTTTGTTTTTATTTGCTTATTATTTGCTTTTTTTTCATTTTAGAGATTTTGTATTTCGGTTTTTTGAAGGACATTTATATTTAAAAATTCTGATGAGAACATTATAATTATGAGAATCTGATAGGAATTTTATGTGTACAGATCTAAATTTTGTATAAAGTAACTGTATGTAAATCGATGTTTCTTGTAAATTATATATGTACATTATATGTTGAATATTTTATGAAAAATAAAATTTATTCTCTAATGCACAATAGTTACGAGTATATTGATTATAAATTTAAAATGAACTTTTCTCATGATTCACGAATCATAATACGAGTGTATGGTATGTAAGATACTACTAGCGTACTATAGTTAAATTCCAATAATTTTATTGCTATACTATTCTTACTGTCTTTTTCTGTTTCTCCTTATGGTATGTAGTCAAGACTCGAGAGCAAGTATTAAAAGTATCTACCACTAGAGTACCCGCATATCGATCTACCTCTTCACTACAACCAACAACTTACTGCATCCTCCTGTTTCTCGTATATTTCTTGTGGTGTATAGAAGAAAGCCAATGTGAAAAGCAAGAATAAGGAGAAAATGAATTTTTCTCGTGAATGAAAATACGATTACATGGTAAGCAGGGTAATTTTAGCGTACTCGCAAATCGTTCTACCAGTTCTACCTACCTCATTGCTACTACTTACTTGCTGCCTCTTCCTGTTTCTCGTATTCCTGTGGTGTGTAATGAAAAGCCAATGTGAAAAGAAAGAATAAGGAGAAAATGAATTTTATTTACAATTAGATTCCAATAACATCATTGTTTCTTCTTACTGCCTCTTTCTGTTTCTCGTAATCTGGTAATCTGCTTGTGGTGTGTAGTGAAAAGCAAGTGTAAAGAAAAATTGAATTAAAAATATTTGAATGTATTTATATGAAAAACAAAAATATTAATTTTGCTTTTTGTATATAAAAATGTTTCTAAACATTTTTGTTTAGATACAAAAATATAAAAATATTTTATTATTGTTCTTCTGAGTATTATTATGTGTATACGAATACGAATATGACGAAATACCTTGAGGTCTATCATCATTTACTTTTACATAAAAATATTACCTACATCTTGTAGGATTTCTTTTCGATTTCGATTATAATTTATTACATTTTAAAATTATTGTAAATTTTATAGCTTTTTTATTTTTTTTACAAACATTTATAAAACTAAAAAAAAAGAAAAAAAAACAAAAAACAACTAAAATTTAAAATAAGTTAATAACCTGTCAATTTCTATTTGTATCGAACGACGTGTGTATGAATTCATATAAATAAATGTACATATAAATACCTTATGCAGTTACATTTATATATAAATCTTATCTGCGCAAATTTACATATACTACACATACAACTATGTATATGTCTATTGCTGTATGTATAACTATGAGTATTTAGCTATTTTTTTTTTAATATTTATGTAAACGATATTTGTGTTTTAAAAAATTCATTCATTTTTGTGATAAAGAACAAAAAAAATTTTTTTCTGTTTTTTCAAGAAAATAATTTAACTGCGTAAGAGACGTACAGACGAAATGTTTATGATTGGTGTGTACATAAGTAAATTATTCATGGATATAGTCTCTTGTTATTTTTCATTTTTTATTAATGTAAAATTTATTTACATATACTACATACCTACATGTGCTCATATATGCATATTTAAGTTTTGTAATTATACTCTGATGCATAAATGTTGTACTTAAGATACAAAAAAAAAAAAAAAAAAATGTTATTTTATGGTACTTTTTAAAGTCGTTTTATTACTATCTTTTGAAATGGTATTTTCTAGTTAACTGCTGTTTTTATTTATGTCATAAAGATAAACTGATGTAAAGATTTATATCTGGTAAAGATATGTACCCATTTAGTAAAAAAAAATCATAATAAAAAAAGCAAAAAATATTAGTTTTTATTTAATTAACTTAAAGTTTTAAGGAGATTGTATGTATCGAGATATATGCAATATTTATAAAGCATATACACCTGCATATCAGAAATACATATCTATATTTTAATAGATTTTAAAAATAAATTCGATAATATACATACATATATCTACTACATTTTACTTGTATCTAACTTCTAACATTAAATTAATTTAATTTATGTATTTACATGTAATTTTTTGTTTGTTCTCAAAAGAAAATTTGATTTTAAATGGCAATTAGATTATTTATATAATGATTTATCTGTAATATTGCATTTATGTAAAAGACCGAATGAAAAATTTTGCTTATATTTAGTAAATTATTAATACAAGATAATTTCTTTTTGTAACAAACATACAGATAGATTCATTTAATTTTAATTTTCAAAGAAAAAAAAATCTGTAATCATTTTTTTTTATATTTTTTATTTATCTAACATGCAATCAATAATCAATATAGTGAAATATTGATTGTAACCTCTTGGCTCTTGTGATATATCCACATACAGACATTTTTTTTTTGCTGAAATTGTGTGTGAAATTTTAAACGATAATCTATAAAAATTTATATATTTGCATTCTATTCACATTATACATAATGTAGAGACGTAGACGTGTATAAACAGATGACCACGCGCGGTCTACTTCAATATTTTCTTCAGAATATGTATGTTTATAGCTGAATTATTGATATTTTTATTTATCAATAATGATAAACATACACATTATATTCATATTGAATAAAGTATATACTTATAATGATTTGCGTGCAATTGTGAAAATTATTATGAGATCGTGTGTGTATGTCTATATGTGATTTTTTTATTTTTATTGTAATTCAAAAAAACCACAATAATGATGGTATTCGAATACATATTGAACCTCAGATAAATACAATTACGTATGTATGTATATTATATACATTATGTATGTATAAGCAGAGCGAGAGTTCACCATATATACATTTTATTATAAATATATATTTGTTGTTTTGTAAAATGACCTAAGGCTATTAGAAAATTTAATATAGAATACAATATGTACATATCTATCTCGTCTACACACATACACATACCTACATATCAACAATCATAAAATATTAGACCTCATACTCGTATAGATAGCATTATCTGAATTGATGTACATACATGAATATTGTAGTTATTCGCGTTGCTTGTTTGTGGTTTAAAAGATATTTAATATTGTAAATTAATTAAATTGAGAATAATTTTCAGATCTTTTAAATAGATATATGATGTTTATGTATATTTGTATTTTTTTTTATCATCTTCACTGATCAATTAATTGAATTTTGAATTTAAAAAACAGACAAAAAATTATATTTAATAATTAATTTATTTATTTATATTTACAGATTTACGGCCTTGATATTATTCATAATAACGCTTAGTATACAGTCATCCCAGACAAGATATGTAAGCATATTAAAAATGAAAAATTTCTATATTAAAAAAACACCATTTTTTTAAAGAAATTATAGTCCTGTTCTTTTTAACTTAAAAAAAAAAAATTACAATTCATAGATGCTATTTTTACTTGATTTAAAGAAAAAAAATTTTTATATATATATATTTTTTGTATTTTAATTTAATTATTTTAGCATGGGAGAAGACAAAAGCGACAATATGGAGCACAATTATATTTACCAGAAAGTTATATAATACCAAATGGTGAAGGATCGAATCCAAATGAATGGGGACCATGGAGTTCACCATCTGAATGTTCAAGATCGTGTGGTGGTGGTGTAGCTTATCAGACTAGAGAATGTTATAATTATGCGTTAGTAAAAAAAAATATATATACATATAGAGAAATTAAAAATAAAATTTAAAATAATATAAATACAATTTTATTATTTTACAGTCCTAATGGAGCACCTTTATGTAATGGTGGAAATAGAAAATATTTTTCGTGTAACACACAGGTAATCAAGAAAATAAAATTTTTCATATTAAAATAAAAATAAATTCTCTTCGATTTGCAAAAAAACACTTTTTAAATTTAAAATTTTATTTATATTATATACTATGAATAGTAACGTTTTGCATTTTGATCCATAAGATCATTTGCAAGATTTATACATTCTATTAAATTCAACTGTCTGATTTTTTTATTATTATGACATGATGTAGATATATGTACAAATGCACATATTTGATGCGGAAATGTGTTCCAAAATAGTTTGTTGTCTTTTATGGCAAAAATAAATAAATTCATAAAGCCTATGTATACGTGATTGATCTAATTATAAATTGTGTAATACAAGTACATTATTATATTGTGTGTATACATTACATGTGTATATCCGCCAAAATATTTGCTAAATTTTCATATAGAAAATATTTCTCCAGAGTAGAATACACTGGTGTGATTTCCCCTTAATTTTGTTTATTTACAAAAGAAAACTAGAAGAATGAACTCTGTGACTCTTCTTTGATTGAACATGTTTTACAGTATAGAAAATTTTGATTAAATATTTCTAAATATAACTGAAATAAAAAATAAATCAGTTTAGAAATTATTTTTATACACCAGCTTATTAGCTTAAAGACCAATTTTAAATTGCACTTAGTTATAAAAAAAATTTACATAATTTAGAAATTCATATTTTTATTTCTATTATTATTGTTTAGGATTGTCCTGATGATGAGCAAGATTTTCGTGCTCAACAATGTTCCAGATTTAATAATGTACCATTTGAAGGTGTACGTTACGAATGGATTCCATATACAAAAGCACCAAATCCATGTGAATTGAATTGTATGCCAAGAGGAGAACGTTTTTATTATAGACATAAAGCAAAAGTGATAGATGGTACGCGGTGTAATGATGAATCATTGGACGTTTGTGTGGATGGTAAATGTGAACCGGTGGGTTGTGATATGATGTTGGGATCACCAGCACGTGAAGATAAGTGTCGTAAATGTGCTGGAGATGGATCATCATGTAGAACAGTATCCGGATTATTCGATATGAATAATTTACAAGTTGGTAAGAAAATACTCAGTACATATGTGATTTTATATTTGAATAATAAAAATTTTCATTTGATGCATAGGTTACAACGATATTCTATTAATTCCATCTGGTGCAACGAATATAAATATTCAAGAAATCGCGCCATCGAATAATTATTTAGCTTGTAGAAATCTAACAGGACATTACTATTTAAATGGAAATTGGAGAATTGATTTTCCAAGGCCTATGCTTTTTGCTGGTTCTTGGTGGCATTACGAAAGAAAACCACAGGGTTTTGCCGCTCCTGATCACTTAACCTGCATGGGACCTACAACTGAGGCAATTTATATAGTTCTTTTATATCAGGATCGTAATGTAGGAGTCCAATATGAATACAGTGTGCCAGAATATGTGGGAAAATCGTCAGAACCAGATTCATATTCATGGACATTTAGTCCATTTGGAGCATGTTCAGCAAGTTGTGGTGGTGGATTTCAAACACGTAGTGTAACTTGTCACAGTAGGAATAATTTAGAACCAGTAGATGACAGTTTATGTGATTCCACAAATAAACCAGCTGATACTCAACAATGTGGCCAGGAAGAATGTGCTCCTAGATGGTCAGAAGGACGATGGGGAAAATGTTCTAAGCCTTGTGGGCAAGGTGGTAAACAGCAACGCATCATACAATGCGAAAGAGTTTCGTCGAGTGGGTAAGTAAAACTTTTGTTTCAATGTAAGTCATGTTCGAAGTCAATACTATAATACTATGATTTCTTTCTGAATTTCAAGAACGACAGAAATAGTCGATGATTCAGTTTGTTTGGAATTAGTGGGTAATAAACCAGCTACTGAACAAGATTGTAATAAAGATAACAATTGTCCGAAATGGCATACTGGACCATGGAAACCTGTAATATTTACTATTTTAACAATGCAATTTGTAACGATAGTTGTTATCATTAACTCTGTGTTTTTTAAATAGTGTTCACAATTATGTGGCGAAGGTATAGAAACAAGAAAAGTGACATGTTACAGAGAAGAAAATGGAAAGAAGAAAATTGTTGCAGATTCTGAATGTCCTGAAGAGAAACCAGAAACGGATAAAGCATGTATGCTTCAACCTTGTGAAGGTGTTGATTGGATTTTGTCACCTTGGAGTGGAGTAAATATTTATAATTTGATATTATATTTTAATTTATAAATACATATACATTTCTATTTTAGTGTAAAGAATGTGGTATGTCAATCGAAACGAGAACTGCGATTTGTGGTTCAAAGAGTGGAAAAGTTTATAATGAAAGTTTCTGTTCGGATGAAAAACCGGAAATACAGCGACCTTGTAAAGGAAAAATTTGCAAATATCAATGGTTTTCATCTGAATGGAGCAAATGCTCAGCAACTTGCGGAAAAGGTGTTCAAACCAGAATTGTATTGTGCGGTCAATTCGACGGAAAAACTGTTACCCCGGCAGAAGAGGATTCAAATTGTAATGCAGATGCAAAACCAACAGATACACAAGAATGTGAAGCAGAAATAGACGAATGTACAGGACAATGGTTTGTTGGACCATGGAGTAAATGTAGCAAGAAATGTGGAGGAGGTGAAAGACATCGTGAAGTTGTTTGTTTGGCAAATGGAAAGCCGGCATCAAACTGTGATAAAGATTCGGTCGAATTTTCATCGGAAAAGTGTAATGCACAACCATGTGAAGCAGATGAAACGATTCCTGTGGATGATAAAGAAAAAGGAATTACGATATCAGCGGAAGAAGAATTCGAAGAGTGTCAAGATGAAGACGAAGAAGGTGAAACGAGTGACGAAGATATATTCGGAGTTGATTTATTCACACCAAAATCAAAAGAAGATATTAAAATATCCGAAGGAATAGATTTGGATACTCAACAGACAACTGAATCGTCTCTAATAACTGATGAACTTATGTTAAGTGATTCTACTGGATTAGAACTAGAAACAATGTCATCGGGAGGTACGACGGACATTTTAGGCAGCACTATTGAGGGATCAGCTGACGAAGCATTGACTACAGAAGCAAGCGGTGAAGAAATGACATCTATTCAAATGTCCAGTTCAACGGAAGGAATAAGTTCAAGTAGTGAATCTCTTGGCACAACAGAATCAATGGAAACTGAAATTTCAGGATCAACGGAAACTTTAGGTTCTACTGAAGGAGTTTCTGCGACAGAGGTATCTGGTTCAACGGAAATGCCAGATTCAACAGAAGTTTCCGGTTCTACAGAAATGGCTGGTTCCACAGAAATGACTGGGTCCACAGAAATGTCAGGTACTACTGATATATCAGGCACGTCTGAAACAACAACTGGCGGAACAAGTGATGCTTCAGAATCAACTGAATCGTCACCTTCATCGCCTACAACAGAAGAATCAACTACTGAAATGAGTTCAAGCACTGAATCAACAGAATCTAGTTCAAGCACTGAATCAACAGAATCCAGTTCAAGCACTGAATCAACAGAATTCAGTTCAAGCACTGAATCAACAGAATTCAGTTCAAGCACTGAATCAACAGAATTCAGTTCAAGCACTGAATCAACAGAATCCAGTTTGAGTACTGAATCTTCAACGGATGTTTCAATATCAAGCACAATTTCAACGGATTCGACCGCAACCGATATGTCATCTACAATGACAGTATCCGAGTCTTCAGAAACTGAAACTACTCTTCAATCTGAATCGACATCAGAACAGAGTACAACAACTTCTTCGGGAGAAACCACCGTTTCATCAGATGAAAGTACTGTAACAATCACTACGATGGAGACCTCGGAATTTACCACAGGAGAAACGGAATCCACGAGCTCACCAGAAAGTACAGTAGAAATTTCGACTGTTTCAGGAATTACTGAAACCACAGTATCTGGTTCAACAGAAGAGACACAAAAAACTGATTCTACTGTAACTGAATCAACCGAATCAACCGAATCAACTGTATCAGGAAGCACCGAAGAAACTGTTTCAACTGAGTCTACAGTTGAAATAACCACTTCGTCTTCAGAGTCTGAGGAAACAACAATTGATATATGGTCAACAACAGAATCTGGTCTTACAGAATTCACATCCTCAGCAGTCTTTACAGAGTTAGTTACACGTAAATGCAAGAAGAAGAAGAAGACGGTTGACTGCTCTAAATCTGAATTTAGATGTTGTCCGGACAATAAAACTTTGGCTATAGGTCCATTCGATGAGGGATGTCTTATTGTAAAAACGTGTGATGAAACTAAGTTTGGTTGTTGTCCAGACGGTGTTTCTCCGGCTGAAGGAAAGAATAACAAAGGATGTCCGAAATCACTCTGCGCTGAAACTCTATTCGGTTGTTGCCCAGATAAATACACGCCAGCAGAAGGAGAAGATAATGAGGGATGCCCTGAACCAACAACTACTACAACTGTTAGTGGATGTGCTGGTAGTAAACATGGTTGTTGTCCTGATGGATTAACTGAAGCTAAAGGTCCCAAGAATAAAGGTTGTGAAGAGACTTCAACAGCACTTCCTGACGGGCAATCGGGAGAAGAAGAAATTACAAAAACTGAAGAACCCGAACTCCCTTGTGAAGAATCTGAACATGGATGTTGTCCCGATGGCAAGACGACTGCAAAGGGCAAAGACTTCGAAGGTTGTGATATTGTGGACAAAGAAAACTGTTCTAAGTCTCTCTATGGATGTTGTGCAGATAATAGAACTTCTGCTACCGGACCGGATCAGAAGGGCTGTGAACCATGTGCTCAAGAACCATTTGGATGTTGTCCAGATGGAAAAACACCTGCTCATGGTCATAACTCAGAAGGGTGTTGTCTCAATACACCATACGGGTGTTGTCCGGATAATATTAATGCTGCTAATGGACCAAATTCTGAAGGATGCGATTGTAAGTATGCTCCATATGGATGCTGTCCAGATAGAAGAACTGCTGCAAGAGGACCAAGTAATGAAGGTTGTGGATGTCAGTATTCAGAACACGGCTGCTGTCCAGATAAAATTACAGCAGCTGGTGGTGAGAATTTCGAAGGTTGTCCTTGTCATACATTCCAATTTGGCTGTTGTCCAGATGGCATTACTATTGCAAAAGGACCACATCGATATGGATGTTATTGTTCTCAATCAGAGTTCAAATGTTGCCCCGATGATGTCACACCAGCTAAAGGACCTGATTATGCAGGTTGTACATGTTTGGAAAGCAAATATGGTTGTTGTCCAGATGGTGTCACAGCCGCAGAAGGCAAAAACTTTGAAGGATGCGAAAATGTTATTGAGCCAGAACAAAAATCATGTGCCTTACAAAAAGATACGGGTCCCTGTACCAATTTCACCATTAAATACTTCTTCGATGCAAATTACGGAGGTTGTACACGATTTTGGTATGGTGGTTGCGAAGGAAATGGAAACCGATTTGATACAGAAGCTGAATGTGAATCAATTTGTGCTAATTATGAAGGAAAAGAATCTTGTCTACTTCCAAAGAGTACTGGACCTTGTGCTGGATACTTTAAGAGATTTTATTTCGATTCTGATAGAAAACAATGTCTTGAATTCAATTATGGTGGTTGTATGGGCAATACAAATAGATTTGAATCAAAGGTAGAATGTGAAGCAAAATGTGCTGTAGAAGAAAGTTTACGTAAGTTCACATTGTATTTGTAAAATAAATGTGAAAAATTTAAATAAATTATACATATTTATTTTTAGCTCCCTGTGAACAACCAGTTGATCGTGGTCCATGTGCTGGTAACTTTGAACGTTGGTACTACGATAACGAAACTGATATTTGTAGATCTTTCTCGTACGGTGGTTGTAAAGGAAATAAAAATAATTACGCCACAGAACATGCCTGTAACTATAATTGTAAAAAGCCTGGCGTTCTTAAAGGTTTGATTACACGCTTATATACATTTTCTTTTAAATTCATGCTTGCAGTTTTTTGTGTATCTTGGTTTTTTAAAAAATCTAGTATTTATGAGCATGTTTTTTGCAATTTTCAAAAAACATTCTGGTGATGGTTTTACTTTCTCTTTTACTAACACTTATAAATTTTATTTCTATACATTTTTTTTCAAATTCTTTTTATAACGAATATGAATTGGCAATCATTTTCTTCATTTATATGCAACCAAAAAATTGTAATAATAATAACACAATGTAGAAAGTTGCACATTACCTAAAGAAACTGGAGAATGTGATGGTTTACATGCTAAATGGTACTTTTCTCAGTACGATAATAAATGCATGCCTTTCTATCATACTGGTTGTGGTGGCAATAAAAATAATTTCTATAGCTTGGAGCAGTGCGAGGAGAAATGTCCTAAATCAGTTGGTGAGAGCACATAAATGTCGCACCGGCATTTTAAAATTTATTATTTTTACTTTTATTTAATGTATTGTTCTGTTACAATATTATGTTATTTAGCTAAAGATATTTGTGAGATACCAGCTGAAGTTGGTGAATGTACTAATTATGAGGCAAGATGGTATTTCGATACAAAGGATAAAAGATGTGCTCAATTTTATTATGGTGGTTGTGGTGGAAATGAGAATAATTTCAAAGATGAAGATGCATGTTTGCAACGTTGTGAGAAAAAACCAGAAACATCTAGATTACCCGAACAGCCACAAAGACCAGATGAAGGATTTTCTACAGAAAGTTGCTTTTTGTTGTATGAAGAAGGAGATTGTCAAGATTATCAGACTCGCTGGTATTATAATAGCGCAGAGGGTATTTGTAGTCCATTCACGTATACTGGTTGTGGTGGTAATGCTAACAACTTTCCAAATGAAGAAGAATGTGACAATAGTTGTGCTCATGTTCAAAGTGCTTGTTCACTACGTCCTATTTATGGTGCATGTGGTGAAAATCATACACGATGGTATTACGACGAACGAGACCAACGATGCCATGAATTTACGTTCAGTGGTTGTCAGGGTAATAGAAATAATTTCTTCACGGAAACTGAGTGTCTAGAGTTCTGCGGACAATCGCCGACAGTTGAAACGGTAAAATAAGATATAATTCACAACTTTATAATTTTTAGAAAATATTACACATGTATAATAATTAATATTTTTATGTAGAAACCAAAACCGCAACCAAGTTATTCCGTTTGTGATGAGCCAGTTGCAGCAGGAAATTGTGGCGAAAATATTTTATCGTGGTATTACGATAACGAACAGAGTGTATGCAAGGCATTCTATTATACTGGATGTGATGGCAATGGCAACAGATTCCAATCACGGGAACAATGTGAACGACAATGTGGTGATTACAAAGGTGTAGGTGAGTTTCACTATAATTTTAGTTGATTAATTTTATTTGTCATTTTCTTTACAAGAAGCGTATAAAAAACTTTTAAATTTTTGAATAATTTTAATTTGTAGACGTGTGCAATGAACCTGTTGAACCTGGACCATGTGATCAGTGGCAAACCCGTTACTACTATGATCAGCGTTATAGATCATGCATGCCATTTAGTTATAGTGGTTGTGAAGGGAACGGAAATAGATTTGTGTCAATGGATGAATGTGAATCGTTATGTATCAAGCACGAGGAACCAAGGTCTGGTGACAATAAAGGTAAAAATATCATAATTTTATCATTTTAATATCAAAAGAAAAGAAAAATAAATAAAATGAAAGGTTACATTGTATATTAAAAATCAACAGAAATATGTTTATTACCTGTTGAGACTGGTGAATGTATTGAACGGGCTACATCTTCAAAGAGGTGGCATTTCGATAATTCAATAGGAACTTGTTTACCATTCATATATTCTGGCTGCGCTGGCAATCAAAATAATTTCAGATCATATGAGTCTTGTGTTGAATTTTGTAGCCGTAAGCAGTTGCTAGTTTGTTGTTGTTGTTGTTTAAAAAAATTAGTTGTTCACATAATTATTGTAAATTATTATATTTTGCACCAATATAAGATGCACATTTTTTGCACATTTGGTATTTGGTTTTGAATTTATTGCACTTTTTAGTTTATTACCGAATATTTACTAACATTTAACATGTGCTGGGTCTTGATTTGAGATTATATCTATAACATATTTTAAAATGGATTTTTTTGTATGTTCTATAGATATTGATGACAGGATCAATCCTGAAGAAATTCGAACAGATGCTCCAAATGTATGTGATATTTATGAACAAGAATGTCAAACAATTCGTTGTCCATATGGTGTACAAAAAACTTATGCTCCTGAAGGATGTCAACGTTGTGAATGTAAAAATCCTTGTGAAGGATACATATGCCCAGATGGTTCGACTTGTGTTGTAGATCTTGCTGCAGGATCATCATATGAAACACAATTTGTTCCAACATGTAGAGAAACAAATAAACCAGGAGAATGTCCATCTTTGTCTACGAACACATCAAGATGTAGTCGTGAATGCAATACGGATGCAGACTGTCGTGATGATAGTAAATGCTGTTACGATGGTTGTGGATATGTTTGTGTTCGTCCTGCTGTACCACAGGTTGAAGTGACAACTTTAGGACCAACAAGATCTCCCTATCCTGGAGAAGCAGCTCCAGCATTAGAAAATAGAACACAGAGTGAAGTTGACGTTGATTCTCCCGCTGGATCATATGCAGTTTTAAAATGCTTTGCAACAGGTTATCCCCCACCAAGTATCAGTTGGAGGCGAGGACAAGTTGTGGTAAATTTTCAACATGACTAACAGATTCTATTATAAATAACACATTTGAAAAATATATTTTTTCAAATTTTTACTCAGATCAATACGAATCAAGGAAGATATGTACTGGGTGCTACTGGTGATCTTACAATCGTTCAAGTTCACAGATCTGACACTGGAACATATGTTTGTGTTGCAGACAACGGTTTGGGTACACCAGTTTCTAGAGAAATCAACTTAAGAGTTTCGGGTAAACATGATTTTTTTATTAACAACAGCAAAATACATATTACATACACGGTTTTGGTGTTTGTGGTTGTGGTTTTTTTTGCACTCTTTGTCTATCTTTATTTTCATTCTTTTCTTGCATGTGGTTTGTGTGTTTTTGTGTTTTCTTCATTCTTTTAATTAGACGCTAGACCGACAGACGCGTATATAGTTGGTCCAAGAAATGCATCAGTCATTGCAACACTTAAACAACCAGCGACTTTACGCTGTCCAGCTGGCGGTCATCCATCACCAATTGTTAGTTGGTGGCGTGGAAAAGATCGTTTACCTTTGGTATCTCCACGTTTTGAAGTAAATCGTCATTTTTCACTTGTATTTAGAAGTGTAGAACTATCAGATCTTGGAACTTATACTTGTGAAGCGTATTCAGGTCGAGGACGTCCGGCATCGATTCAAAGAACATTAAAAGCAATTGGACCAGTCTATATAACAAATGAAGCTGATAGAAAATACTTAAAATATATTGTAGATCCTCCTACCACAACAACGACCCCAAAAACAATTCCAGTATATCCTTTCCGCCCAATTAGACTTCCACCAAGAATTATTCCTTCACCTGTTATTGTGCAAGTAGCTCCAAGACAGAGTAAGTTTGGTGTTTGTTTTATTTTTAAAAAATATCTATATACTATCCTTCAATATTTCTCATTTATTTCATTTTTATATTTTTAATATTTTTGCATGTGTCATTATTATTTTATTGATTATTTTGCATGCTGCTTTAGAATTTAATTTCAATAATTATTTATTAACTTATTGATTTTAATTTAGAACCTGTCTCGGTTCTGTTAAGACGTGATCAAAGTAATACGTATGCAATTGGAACAGACATGGTACTATATTGTGATGTGGATGGTTATCCACAACCAAATGTTACCTGGACCAAAGATGATATTCAATTGATTCCATCGAATAAGATCCAAATAACAGGTAGATATTAAATATTCAATAAAAGAAAAAAAAATACGTTTCGAAATTTTTATTTTCTACAGAAAATCCACATCGATTAGTAGTTTATGGTTTAACATCTGAAGATAGTGGATTCTATGCATGCACAGCAAGGAATGAATTTAGTTACAATACATTCAAAGATCAAATTCTGATCGAAGGTGGTTACAAACTTTTTCATTTCTTTAATAAATGATTTTGTTAACCATTTTTTTCTAATTTTTCAAATTTCATTTTTTTTTTTTGTAGGTATTTATATTCCTCCAGACTGTAAAGATAATCAATTCTTTGCTAAATGTGAATTAATCGTACAAGGACATTACTGTTCGAATCAATATTATGCAAAATTCTGTTGTCGTGCATGCACCTTAGCTGGACAAATTCCTGTCAGACATCCAAATGCTCTAGTTTAATTAGATTTTTTTTTAAAATAAAAGTTAAAAAAAATCAATACAAATTAAAAAACAACAAAAATTGAAAATATAAAAACTTTAGTAGTATTTAAATACCTTGAAGTATTTAAAAACAGAATTTCCAAAAAAAATAACAAATAAAAAATAAAAACGAATCGTATATTTTGAATCGAATACTCTCTATATTATTTATAGAAATAAATTTTTTCTAAAAGAAACAAAAAAAAAAAACAAAATTAGTTAAAAAGAAATTTGTTTTTCAAAATCGAATCAAGAAAAAAAAATGTTCTTAAAAAAATAAAATAAAATTAAATAAAAAAAAAAACAGAAAATAATACTCGGCTATTTTTAAGTCGTATTCACATATTTTTTTTTATAATGAACAAAACGAAAACATATGATTATACTTATCTAGTTCCAAATTTGCCATTAAAATACATAATATACATTTAAATGAAAATAAAAATTAAAATCAAACGTAAAGAAATTTAAAACAAAATAATAATAATAACAATACGTAACGTACACATTATAAACATAAACATGAATTCTTGTAAACATTTTTTTATATTATCATTATTATTTTTCATAATTTTAAATTGTGTTTTGTTTTTTTATTTTTTAATTTTTTATTTTAATTTGATTTTAAATTTTTATTTATTTATTTTTTTTCAAATAAATAATAAGATTATATTTTTGTTCCTATTTATTGACGTATTATAAAGTAATTTTAAAATATTGAAAACAATTTCAATCACAAAATACCTACCATAGTTAAAGCGAGAAAACTGTCTTTTTTTTTTAAATATTTCATTATTATAATAATACATGATAATACGTATAGTAGTGATACACGTACATAAATATTATACACAATATAACGATCGTATGAATTAATAATAATTTTTTTAAATTTTTCATTTTATATTTTTAGTGTATTTTATTTGATTGTTTATCTTTTATTTTATTTTATTTTATTTTTTTTTCTTTTTTTTTTGGATTATATAAAAATAAATTTAATGAAAAAACAAAAAATGATTACAGACCATTAAAATATAAAAATAAATAGAAATAAATTAAATAATAATAATATAAAATATTTTGTATTATACTTTGTAAATACAATGAAAATGTGAATTTTTAATACATAAGTAAAGCAATTTTAAATTGATTAGTATTTCATTTTGTTTTTGTTTTTCAAAACTTTTTGTAAATATTTTTATAATTTTTTATAAATTTCAAGAATAATTTTCAGATAATTTTCAAACGATTTCATCCCTACAACATGCAATGAAAATTTCTACTATTGACTATAAAATCGTTATTCTATGTATGTATAATGCATTCTAGGCATAACCAAGTTTTAAGATAAAAATTCAAAAATAAGTACACATGATGTGTTGAATAATATTACTCGTACAATCATATAGCGTATACTACAAGTATTGTTATAGTCAATGACCTGTACTGCTCGACAGTATGTGTAAAGAGGAGGAGCAAGTACAGAATGTTGTTTGTTAGTTGATTTTCCGTGTTTCTTCATGTACGCTATTCATAACAGAGAGAAAATTAACTTTTTGTGAACAGCGAAAATACGAGTACACGTCATGATGTATAGAATACTGATAAAGAGGATGAGCAAGGAGCAAGTACAGAATGTTTTTAGTATTTTCCGTGTTTTTTTCATGTACGTAACAGAGAGAAAATTAACTTTTTCTGGAAATTGAAAATATGAGTAGGTGCACATGATGTGTGAAATATTTTTCGTACTGGCATAGTGTATAGTATACGATAGGATTTATGATTATATATTATTTTTTATTTTGCGGATTTATTCCTACATTTTTATAGTAATTAATGTAACACTTATAATTTTAAAATTGTATGTCATTGTGTCAAATTTTATGAATTTTTATAATTTTTGCTTTGAATATCCTTTGTGAAAAATTGTTAAAATAATAACAAAGTTTCAAAATTCTTTTTTAATTATTTCTCGTTACAATAATACAATTTTATTTCACATAAATTTCCTTTTTATAGTATATTCACACATCAATATATACATAAATATATTAATTTATTATAGTATAATAATATTTGTTATTATGTTTTATTTTGATTACAATAAAAACAATTTAATAATTTATCTAGGAATTTATAATTAGTCGATGGTGGAAGTAATTCTAAATTTTGTGAACCGCTATCATCTGAATTATCATCAGATTCGATAGACATCTCTTGTATACTGAATGTATCAGTTAGTTCGTGCTTTTTCGAAATTTTTAATTTATTTTGTGGAAAAAATGATATTTCATCAGCATCTTCACTACAAATGAAAACAAAAAAATAATTTAAAAGTAAATTATAAGGTTTTATGATAAAAGATTTGTTTTCTTACCTATCAGATTTATATTCAACTAATGGTTGATTATCTGTATAACCAGGAATTTGAAGACGATTAATTGGTATCAATGTGGAAGACTTTGTCTTTTTTGCCTACAGAAATCAAAAATGATAAAAGTAAATTGAAATAAAAAAGATACGCGTAATAGAATTATTCAATTAATAAAGTTTATGAACATGGTAATTAGGTACATATTTAGTATTACATACATTTTCCTCTTGATATTGATTATAATTTCTTTTGGCTCGTTCAACTTTTAATTCAAGTTTACGTTGAAGAATTCTACATGTACTTAGTTGATTGCTAGCATTAATACTATAGCTATTATTATTATTATTATTATTTTTATTAAGATTATGATTATTGTTATTGTATGATGGTGAATTAATTGATTTGATTGGTTTAGAAATTTTTGAAATTTTCTTGCTTCCTGGATGTTTGAAAATAACTTCAACATTATTTGATGAATCATCATCATCATCATCTTCGTCATCACTTTCCTGTATTTCATTGCATTTCTCCTATAACAAAATTAATCAGATAAGGAACAAGCCAAAAATAAATAAAGAATTTTATTAGCATATTGAAAAATATGAAGAAAAAAAAATCCTTCATATGTTTGAGTAAATATATTCGATTTAAATTTATTCACTTCCACTTTTACCTGATTCATTGTGTAGACACAATTTTTTGTGCTAATTTTATCTTCACTATCGATTCCGCTATCTTCCATTGTGACAACAAAAAAATACAAATACAAAAAATTCAATTCTATATAATTTAATTCTATTTTGGATTTTGGATGTCCATAGTTAAAACGAAAAATTTGTTTTGGAAATTTATTTTTATTGTCATGTTGACAACTAACAGAAAATTATTGATTTTTTTTGTTCTACATTTCGATAAGAAAATTTGACGGTTGTTGATTACAAATTGTTGTTGAAAATATAAATATAGAGGGTTGAATCGTTCAATATAATAAAACACCACACAGGCAATTTAAAAAGAACGTAAGTATATTTTGAAAAATTTTCCGTTTTTCAGCAGGGTTCATGTGTACACGTGCGTTTATCTAATGTTTGGTTACATTAGAGAGATGTAGTAACAATCTACATACACATAATATAGTACTGTACTAGTATGTAGTAGTATACGAAATTGAAGAGATATATTTCTCCTCGAAGAAAATTTTTTGATATACTCTTTTTAAATTTCCCCTCAAAAGTTTATATTTTTTATTTATTCTCTTTATTCTCAACATTGAAACTTTGTAAACTTTTAACGATTATCTAAATTTAAATTATACATCCCTTTCGGAAGATAGCTATGAAAATCTATTTATTTGATGTGAAATAACAAAAAATTAAAACTCAAATTTAAATTAATATTTCAATTAGAAGAATACTTTATTATAATTAAAAAAAAAATACATTTAATCACGATTTAATGTAAGACAAACTCCTTGAAGTACCCAATGACTTATATCTTCATTTGTTGCTAAATCAGCTTCAAAAACAAGACCAACACCCATTGCATTACGTCTTTGTGATGTAGTATAGACTGGTGCACGAAATGTATTCTGTTTATGTAAAACAAAAATGTAAATTCTTTAAAAAAAAAAAAAAAACACGTAATATTTTAGATGTAATTGTTACCTGTAACTTTAATCTATGAGTTTCAATTGGAACTACAGCTAAAATTGGTAATTCTTCAACAAGAACTTTTGCATGTGAACGAGCTAATTGCATTGTATCCATATCCCATCGTGCTCCTTCCAAATATAATCCAGATATATAACAACCCTGATTAATGATAATGAAAATGGTAAATAAAAATTATTGAATGACATAAAAAAAGTTTCTTCATATACAAGACAAGAGAAAATTTTCAAATTTAATGTAAAATTTTATTTCGAAAGAACTTTAGTTTTAATTCGATTCATTTATATACATTATAATGAATTTTATTATTTTTTTTTTTTAATGATCTTAATTTGAAATTGAATTCGATGTTATAAAAAACTTGATTATAAATTAATCTTTACTATAATTAAGTTATTATTCTTGCAAGCAAATAAGCTAATAATTAACACAGTTGGTTAGTGTAATAATGGTATAAAGTATTCCAATTTTTCATTTTTATTTACATGTACACGTTTTGTATATCTTTATATACGAACGTTAGAATGAATACTTATTATCGGAGCATAGAAAATATCAAGATAAACTAGAATAATCTATAATAATAAACGTATATTTGGTACAAAAGTGCTGATGTAAATAATAATAATTATTATTATGAAGATCTTACGGTTTGTGGTCTTTCTTCAACATCGTCTGGATCTCTAAATTTTGTAACATATGTGTATAAGGTTGATCGATCTAAAGGCCATCCATTTCTTCTACAGGCAATCTTAAAAAATAAAACAGAATAATATGTTTTTTTTTTGGTCAATTTAAAATAAGAAAAAATACCAAAAACCAAAAAATAAAGATAAATGGATAAAAGAGCAAACAACTATTAAGGATATTTATATATAAGTATTTACTTAATTTTCTTATTTTTGTTTTCTAAGAAGGTACCTTACTAACTCTTAAATACATACATATACTAAATATGTATATTTAACGAAAATTAATTTGAAAAATAGAAAATAAAATAAAATACAAAATATACCCATAGAATATAAAGGAAAATGAGTAGATACTTTTATTTACCTGTACAAGAGCTGTTAAATAACTTTCTGGTATATGTAGTCCTGATAACCACATTACCAAAGGTTCTCCAGACATAGACCAGTATTTATATTGTGTTGCTCGTTTCTATATAATACAAAATAAATTAATGATACAATATATAAAATACGTAGTATTTTAGAAAATGTAAATTTATTTATTTGAAAAATATTACAATCATACAACATTGGTATATTTACGTAAGATAATATAACATAGGTATAGTCGAACGAAAATTTTGAGAAAATTTTGTTTAAATATTCGAAAATAAAATAAGGTTTATCTTTGTAAGCATACTTACATACGAGTATGTAAGTATGACTATGAACGTATGTTAATATTTGCAACATATACATACATTATATGTAAATTCATAATGCATTTTAAAATGAAAATATATTCAGTTTAATGAAAATTTCTACAGCAAATATATATTTAGTTCTTATAAATACACGCATATACTTAGTATCTAAATGAATGTATGTGCATTTTATATATGTATGTATGTATGTATGTATTAAAGTTAAATGAGAGGCGGTTAGAAAAATGATAATGATACAGTAATGGTAATAGTTAGAGGAATGAATATACACAAATTTATATAAATACTCATTGTATTATACTTAGTTAAATAATTTATGGTAAATTTAAAGAGATGAAAGAATATTTTTAATTGAATGCAATAATAATTTATGGAAAATATTTTCTTCATACTACTGTACTCTACAATACAAAAGATGGTTAGGTAATATTATGTGTATGAATGAATGTTATATGTACTCGTAGAATGTGTGCTCTGAATGTATTCACTGTAAATATACGTTATAAATTTTATATATCTATGTGTATATAGGCGCATCATATATAAGATATATAAGAACATGAATGAAGTAGATATGCTAGAGATAAAAATTTTTATGTTTTCATTGTTTTCATTGTAATTTTCTTCACCTGTAAATGATCTATCCATGGACCCAACTGTTTACATGTTGGTGGTGCAAGTTTTCTCCAATCATCTGGTAGTTGACCATTAAATAATGATATTGCAATATTATCTAAAACAATATCCATACCAATTTCACCAGCAATTGCCTAGATTGAATGAAACGAAAAAATAAAATTGAAATAATTTATTTTATTATATGAATTATTAAAGTGTTTATTTCATGTGAGATAAATGAAAATTTTCAATTAAGTAATTTAAATTAGAAATGAAAAAAAAAAATGTTATCTTATGAAAATACATTATCCTTTAACGATATTATTTCAAAAGATATTACAATCGATTAAAAATTGAAAATGAATATCATAATCAATTTGAAAAATTTTCTTAAGTAGTAATTTTATACGATTATAAATTTATATGATATCATAACAATATAAACAATAACTGTATGCATAAGAGGTGTATGAACATTTTGACATACTCTATAATACACTATACTACACACTATGCACACTATTAATAAAGTTTGTTTCATAAAATTATTTTAAAGTTTACCTTTCTTAAAAGTTGTAAAGTTTTCTTCATACGTATAACGAGCGCATTGAAACGTTCCAATTCTTGTAGTAGAACAACACCAGTTGGTGTTATATTCATTTGAATTTCTTTTTTGATACGCCATATTTCGAATGGTGGTGGAAGTTTTGAAAGTATATCGGTTGCAACATTATCAATAAATTCATCTCGACTAATGCCACCGGATGCAATACCTTCATATTATATATTATATATTAGAACATCATTTAAGAAAAATATGTATGTGAGAATAATAAGATAGTATGTATAAATAAAAATTATTATCATTATTTATTTAAGCATATAATATACAGAGGCAATTTTATTAATTATTCATTTAATTTGCTGAATCTACAAAATACTATGTATGCTTGTGCATTACGTTTATTAAACACCTGTACATCTGCATAAAAAAATTTTATCTGTGATTTTATATAAATTTTGTACCTTCATCTAAAGATGGTATCCATATTTTTACTGGATTTGTTGCATTTCATGTATACAAAATTTTAAAAGTTTATTATGAGTGTAATTATAATGTATGAATGTATTTATGAATATTTTTTTATCAATAGTTAATAAAAAAAAATTTTTTTTGTACAATATTTTTCCATTTATATTCTATATTCATTTTGTATACAATATAAATGTACCTGTTTGTGGTTGTAATTCAATTAAATGATTCCAAATTTCTCGTACAGATTGTGTATAATAACCAATTTCAGCATTCGGATGTAAACCAAATACGTCTGGTTTATTAACTAATGGAAGTTTATCGATATGAACTTTAAAATAATACAAAATAGAAAGAGAATATATTATTATTAATTAGCGGAGATTTATAATTGAGAAATGTATAATAAAAATCAAATTAAAAAAAAATTATAATAATAATTTTTTCATTAATCAAAAAAAAATCTTTACCAATAAAATGTTCTTTCAAATCAACATTCGGTATATAATATTTGACATGTTCATCTTTATAAAAATAAAATGGTTGAAATGTATCAAAAATGAAATCACCCATATATTCGTTCATGTATATTCTTGTTATTCGTCTATCGAAATCATCAATTACACGTCCTCCATACATTACCTATAAAAATTATTAATAATATAAGGTACACAAATCCATTAACAAATTATTATATGTATATGATTCATATAATATTTGTAATCATAACCCATTAATTATATTATTATTTCGTGTAAATTAAAATCGCGCTTTCTTATGTAAAAATATGTATGTAAAATTTAAATTTTCTTTTAAAATTAAAGTTAAAATCTTTTCAAAAAACAAAAACAAATTAATTGTAAATTAAACATGGAAATATTTTCAATGATTTTTATAAAAATGTTCAATCTAATTTCATGAATGATCCCTTTATTATGTTTTTATGAATTTTTATGAAATTTCTATGTGAATTTTAATGAAGTTTTTGAAAATTAATTAAAAATCATATTTATTACCAATTTCATATTATTACGTTTTTTTTTTATACTGAAAAAGAAATACATATTATCCATATCACACAAAACACATGTTTTCATATTCCATACTTACATATATTATACATTTTTAATGTCTGTAAAAATATTTTTATAACCATTTTGTTTTTAGTATAAACATACTATACATACAATAAGAATGTAATCTATTTCACCGTTTTATTTATTTATTTTTTTTACTTCAAAATATCAAATACGAAAGAAATACGAAAAAAAAAAAAATGAAAACAAAACGACCTCATAACCATAAAAATATTTTCACCTTGTTCTTCCAAAACACAAAACATATCAAAACAAATTTGAAATGAAAACAAAATATGTAGCTACATGGTTTAAGGTACGAGTATGTATGTACATAATGTACATAAACTTTTACACGGGTCTTGTATTCGTTATGGTTTGAGAATAAAAAATGTATATATAGAAAAAAAAATGTAAATAACAAAAAACATACTTCATACTCGTACATTTTTTTTTTTTTAATTTAATTTTACACCTTTTGACACTTACCTCTCCAATCAAGTACTTAAGACTATTCCAAGGTATTCGGGTTTCTTTAATTTTAATAGCCTTGTTCAAATATGTTTCAAGGATTTGATGGCATACATCAAAATCAGAATCATTGAAATCATAGCATATATTCCAGCCAAGTTTATCGTATTTTCTTCGTTCCTTTGAGAGACGTAAAAAGAAAAGTAAAAATTGTAGTTTAAAAATAAACGAATAAAGAGTGAATATGTACATATTAGCAGTAAGAATACCATATTGTACATGTATGAATAATAAGAAGAAATATAAAGAATAAATTTTTATAAATATGAAATGAAATAATAAATGTAAGTAAAAAAAAAAGTTCAAAAGTATCAAAACGTAAAGTAAAATACGAAATTACAAAACTGTGAATGAACATTTTTTTTAAAAATAATATACATACTCATTTTCAAAAGTTATCATATGTAAAAAAATATACATATAAGCATTTTATGTGTACATACATGCGTACATATATTTATGTATAATGAATTATATATATTATTATATAACGTATGTTAACTGGCAAGGGATGAATGAACAAAAAAAAAGGCTAATGGAGCAACATTTCATATTTAGCATAATGACATATTCATATTATTTTATATTGTATAAATGATGTACAGAAATGTACTATGTACACACACATATGTATTGAATTTAAAAAAAAAACGAAAAAGAAGATAAAAAACAAAAATAAACGAAAACTGAAAAAATTATACCAATATTATAAAAATACAGTAACATATATGTACGAGTACATACCATACACCCATCATAATCATATATTTACATACATTTTATCTGTGCATACAATATGTATGTGTGTCTGTTTTTAGTATAATGTGTTATTCACTATCTGAAAAAAAAAATGATATGTCTTTTTGCTAGTATATGAATGTGCTTTTCTTTTTTTTTATGTACATTTTCTTTTTTATATAGATATTGTATTATTTTATATGAAACTTATGTATGTAAATATACATTTATATGTACGAGTTGTATATATGTATGTATAATACTATAATCTTGCAGAGATATCATATTTCTAAATGATATTAAAGGATATATATACGTTATATGTATATGCAATGTGTGCAATGTGTGTGTATATCTTGTATATACATACGAATATAATCGTACAAAAATAATAAAATAACAAATTTATATTAAAATTTAACAAATGGGCGTTATAGTGTATAATAATATAATTTTGAACAAAAACAAAATTATACATACGAAAGAAAATTTAAAAAAAAAAAAACAACAAATGAAAATTAAAGATAAAAATAAAAAAATAAAAAAATAAAATTATTACTTGGACTACAGCATGGAAGAAAGCCAAAACATAAACTAAAGGTTTGAAAGCCTTATGACTGCATGAATCAAGATTGGCCTGTCGTAATTTGAAGAATGTAGAACGCAAATTTAATTTTAATCCATTTGGTGGTTCAGTTACAACTGTTTTGAAAAAAATATATTAAAAAGAAAAAAAATAAGAAAAATCCAAGATAAAAAAAAAGAAAATAAAAGTAATAAAAAAAAAAAAGATGAAATATAAAATCAATTTTTCAATAATTTACGAGAAAAAAGATAGAAGAAGGAATGAAAAAAAATATTATTACAATATGTATAATTTTTTTCGTATTAGTTTTTAATTTAATTTAATTTTTCTTTCAATACAATATTTACCCTTAAGTGATTTTTGAAGAATACCAATTGGAAATGTTGGTGTAGCATCTGTTGTTATCCATAAACGAAAATCTGGATGTGAATTTTCAACTTTATCCATATACTTTTCAAGATAACGAACAAATTGTATCAATAAATGAGCATTTTGTAGCATTAACCATTGACCACGATTAACGGATTCGTTTAGTAAATTAAGAGCTGCCTAAAATTGAATAAAAATAATAAAATTTGTAATTTGTACTCTACACATTATATTTATATATGTACATAAAAACTTTATTTAATTGAATTTTACCTTTTCTTGACCTTGACCAAGTGATATATGTTTAAAATTACCAAGACCTCCACCATAATTTTCGGCTAATTTCATTAAATCATTAGTCGGATCTGATCCCGGACTTAAAATGAATACGACCGATGTACTGGATGATGTTTGTTCGTAAATTGATTCAAAACTGATAACTGGTGGTGTTATAAAAAATTCACCCATAACTGTTGTTATATATTCATTAATAGAACGAAAAATTCTATCGATTCTAACACATCTTAGAAACATAAGTTTCTAGGTTTTTTTATTCGTTGAAGAACGAAGAGAAAGAAAAATATTCCCGCAGGGAAAAAAAAAAAAAATTCAAATTAGAAGAATTTATGAAAAAAATTATAAAAAAATAAAAATAAAATCTAATTATGTAGTATGTGCATACTTGAAATGGTGAACAATTGATATTGTATTCGCCGGGACATGAAACCTCTTCTGGCATTTCCAAATCAAACCACTGAAAAATAATAATATAAAAAAAAATTGTTTAATTTAGAATTTGATAAGAATGAAAACTAAATTTCTCTCTAGAAAAAATGCATTTCAAATTGAAATTTTAAGTTCTAATAATAATGTCGGCAATAAAAAAATAAAACTTTGAATATAAAAGGCATTATAGGAATAGGAAGAATAGAACATAAGAGCTGTTCTCTGTTGAAGGTACATACTTATTCCTCTGTTATTGCATAAAATGAAAATAAAAAGTAAAATTTTTTTTTTAAAAACAAAAAGCCTGAAAAGTTTAAATTGCATTAAAAAAAATTTTGTTTTTTGCTCATTCAATATCTAATCGAACTAACAAGCATTGAAAGATGCTTCTGAAAATTAAAAAAAAAAAGGAAAAAAAAAAGGAAAAACGTGCTATAAAGAAATTACCTTTTTCCATTCATCGGTATACTTTTCGATATGATCTGGTAAAGTACCGAACGTATCAGAAAATTCAGTAGAAAGTTTTAAAATATCCTCCCATCCTTGTGATGGTAGCCATTTAGTTGGGTTGATTCGTTTGCTTTTAGTTAATGTAACCGAACCCTTTATGAAAAAATCTAGTTCAGCCTGACTAAGGTGTCCTTCGCTCTGTTCAAGTTTTGTTGTCATTTGAAAAGAGAATAAAAGTTTATGCTTTTCAAATATTCCAGTACATCCATAGTTATAAACATTTTCTGTACATGTTCGGATTATGTTCGATAATCGTTTACTTAGTACGATATCAGGAGCAGATTTCCTTAATGAATACTGAAATATATCAAGGTATGCACTTAACGCATACTGATACATACTATTTACCGTTGACATATCAGACAATACAAAAAACAAATCTGCTCCACGTTTAGCTGCTGATCGATAACCATCACGAAGATTTTCTAAATCCTTTGCAGTTTCAGCTGATAATGTTAATTGTTCCATTACTGCTGATGCTTTTGTTTTTGTATTTTCTAAAGTTTCAACTAGTTCTGCATTATCAAGCATATTACCGGTAGATGAAGCTAATTCACGCAGTAGAGAATTTTCCAATTCCTGTAAAAGTTGTTTGTTTTCGCTTGTTTTCTCAATTAATTCCTCTCGCTGCTGTTCTAAATCAGGTCGTTCTGAACGAACAACATAGCTTAAAAGTTGATCTTCAAGACCGATTACTGTAACCGTATAATTTATAACCATTCCTTTGGAGTATACAGCCGGATCGAAATTGGGATTTGCGAATTTTGTTGTTAAATACAATCGAAAATTGTCATCGTAATCGACTTCTTTATCGCCTAACATAACGAATCTTCTTCCAGAAATCGACTGAATATTTTTCTCTAGAACATTTCCGATCACTGGATCAATATAATCATCGACATCTTGAAACAGCACTGGAATCCCATATGTTATTGCCATTTCGAGATGTTTCAAAAAATCTGCATCGTTAAAGGAAATAATTTTTAAATTATTTTTACTCTCTTTTCGTTTTATCCAATTCAGTGCTTGCAATTGAGGATCAATGCATATTGGAAACCGTGACGATCGTATCGTAAGAATACCATTCTGTACAGAAAGTTCATCTGGTGGAAGGCCGTCTGAATTCCATGTTGATATTTCTACATCATTACTTAGATTTTGGGCAATAATGAACGGAAGTTCTATTGGAATTTCACGTTCGATTATATCTTTCAGCCAATCATCAAAGATCATACTTCTTCGAAATTTCCATGAAAATGCTCCGGTATACGCCAGAAATGAGGCCGAAATAAGACTTTGGCCAACAATTTTTGTTTTTGCAATTCGCAACTTTGCAAGATCTTCTTTCCATCGTGCCAGTTCTGAGCTTAGTCCATGTATTAATCGATCTGATGCTAACTATATAAAGAAACATAAAAAATACTGTTGATTACACAAAAAATAAATTTTTTTTTGTCTTACCAATCTCCGTTCGGCTTGTTCCATCATTTCCGTTAGGACCTGCTTCTCTTTCATCGCATTCAAATACTGTTTATTCAAGTTTGCTAATTCTTGTTCCAGAGTTTTGATTTCAGTATTCAATTTCATGAGCAATTTAATTTGAGCATCTTGTTCACGAATTAAATGATCAACACGATCTTTTTTCGGTTTAACTTGTCGATAAACATCAAAATAACCAATCACAGCTTTAACAAATTTTAGTAGACCAAAACCAGCTTTCGATACGTGTTGCATTTCATCTAATTTGCTTGATAATTTCATATGAGCCTTACAGGCATTTATTTGCTTCGTTGATAACGATTCAGCTTTCAATTCCATTAAACTCCTTAAAAAGCTTGCATCCGCCATCATTCCTTTAGCACTTTTCCATGAAATCTCTTTCAGACCTTTCAGTATGGCAACACATTCAGATACAATTTGTACAGGTTCTGGTGGTGTTGCAAAACTTCGGATTTCTGTAATATCGGATTTATCTAAATCTGCTAAAGCTGCTCGTGCAGCCTCCAATTCTGGTAATGCTTCAGCTAAAATTGCTTCAGCTTCATTTTTTTCTTTTGCAATTTGTGAATTCTGCTTTTCAACTTCTTGAGATTTTTCTGAGGCTTCATTCTTTTTTAGATTTGCTTTTTTCGTTGATGTTTCAATACCTTCCAACATTTTTTCACATTTCTCAGATGCATTTTTAACGTTTCTCTGCTGATCAGAGACAACTTTACGAAGTTGATCGATTTGTATAGATGCCTCTTCAATTTTATTTATACCATCAGCTAGTCGTTTTGTTTGAATTTCATTATATTCATGTTTCTCAACTATAAAAAAGTAATGTGATGTGTAATGAATTAATTTAACTGAAGACTTGTTTGAATACTTACTCAACATTTTTAGATAAGTCTTTATGTAGTCTAGATAATGTTTTGGTGTTACGAAATTTTTACGTCGCAACATTTGAAGATATTTATTCGAATAATGATAAATAGATCGATGCACATGAACCACATGCTCGATTATAGCGGTTCTATAAATTTCAGGAATCTGAAAAATAATTACCAATTTTTATATGAACTTACAATAACAAAATAACTAATTGGATATAATTTCAAATTAATAATTTACCAAAACATTTTCAGTCAAAAATATCTGAGCGACAGCAAGCAATGCTTGTTTGGGCCAAGGAAATATCCAATCAATTGTAGTACTTCCAACAAGTCCAGGAAAATTTCGACAATGATTTCTTAACGTTTCTCCAGTCGGCGACATACAAAGGACAACATGTAAATTTTCAGAGCATACATTCAAAAAATATTGCCATACAGAATCCCTGTAAAAATATATCAGAAAAAAAGATACTTAATAAATCCATTCACAATTTATTTAATGAATAATACTCTATGAGCGTTATGCATACTTTGATGGCATATATCCTTCTTCAATTGCTTTCGATCTGCATGTTGATACAATGTAATCTTTTTCTTCGTCTGTAAATAATGCTGGAACTATTCCAATTGTTAAAATATTATTGATCAGTTCCAAGAAACTTTCTTCGATAATCTACATAAATATAACATAAATTGTATTTGTGAATAAAAAAAAATTCAAATCAATTTCCTTTAAAGGAAAAAAGAATTAACAAATTTATATTTTATGATACTTGAGCAGCTGAAAATAGGAAAACAGTTTTTTTCATTTCGACACCAGCTAACATATACAATTTTTTTAAATCTTCTCTAAAATACATTTCATTGTATCCTCGACTAATTGTTATTTCGAATACTTCACATTCTGTTGTATACGTTCAAATAAAAGTTCAAAATAAAAATAAGCAAATGAAAATCAAGGATAAAATTAATGTAATGTATGCGTATAGTGTACCTGCAGCAAAAGCTGATAAACGTGTTATACTTTTTTTACCGCATCCACCTACACCAACCAAAAGTACATGTCCTTTATTCATACGTAGAGAACGATGTACTCTTGTTAAATGTTCTAGACAATCTTCAAATAGTACCAACTCTAGTTTTCCTTTACGTTCAGAATATTCTTGTAAAATCTGAAAATGTTATAAATAAAAAATCGGATTTTATTTTGCATTCGTTAAATGTGAAATACGAAAAAATGTGATAGGAAAATAATGTTTTAAATTGTTTTGTGTGTTTTTTATATATTTTTTTCAACCTCTTGGAATAGAAAATAAACGGCTTTATAGTCAAGTAAATCTTCATAAAACCGATTTTCAGCATCATTTACTGCATTCCTATAATCCCCGAATAATAATGGATCACGAAGTGCATAATCTACAATTGATGTAGGACCTTTTGATTGTGTTTCATCTAAAAAATAAAAAAAAAAAACAAAACAAAAACAACAGGAAAATAGAAAAGAAAATTGTACCATAAATTGTACCATCGTTCTTAGTGTACAAATAGTCTACAATTACCATCGATACTTTTCAATGAAGAAGTTATATGTAAAGGAGGAATCAATAAATGTAACGAACTTTTTGATTTTGTTTTTTCAAAATTTTCTTTAATTTCATTTGCAATGTGATTTCTCATCAAATTTATGTCCTTCAAAATGAAAAGAATATATACTATATATATAAGAAATATTTAAGAAATTATTCGAACATGAGAAGAAAATTAAACAAAATAACCATACAGTTTCTGTGATTAATCGATCACATATAACTCGTACAAATTCATTACGCCATACTCTGATTAATTCTTTTGTTTCCTTAACAAAATTTGGATGAATAAGACATAGTCCAGCAAATATTCTTGATAAATCTTTTAAATTGAAAATATAATGAAATTTTGATGGAGTTGGCGGCAATTCAACGACAACAATCTACAAAATAAATTAAAAAAAAAAAAGAGAAAACAAAAGTAAATGTCTATACATCTAAATCTTTAGTATCATTTAAGATAAACAGATAATAATCGATATAACATTAATTTTACATTGTCTATTCATGAAATCTGAAAAATTCAAAAGCTACATGGATCGACTACTATATAAAAAATCTATAGAAGAATGAAAAATAAATCGATTCAAAGAATAAAATAAAAATTCATGATTGTATTCGATAGCATATGTCCAGCCCAGACAAATATCCTTTTATTTGACAAAACATTTTGAATATTCAGAAATATAATACCAAAAAACCAACCAACAAAAAAAAATGAATGAAATGATATTGAGACAGAAAAATGTTTATTAAGACATTGATTTCTTTTCCATATCTATATTATTTTCTTTGAATATCATTTTCTTTTCATTTTTTTTTTTTTTGGATTTGTGTCACAACTCACAATACATGAAATTCAGAATTGAATAAAAAGAAAAAACTTAAATAAATTGAATACTTACTTTAAATAAATTTAATGTCATCTTAACAATTATATCAGCTATTGGTAGTAATTCTTTTGTAAAAATTTCTAAATGTCCTTTAAATATCGATTTATAAATATGCTTTAAAGATATCTCATCCGGGAATATTAAATTAAATGTTGAAAACATTGATATAAATCTTGGATCAACTTCATTTCTACCACCACCAGCACGTCCCATAGCACCATAAAAATTGATATCTTTGAATTTTTTCCAATTTAAATCTTTACCACGATCATACATCCCATGATATTCGAATAGTAATTTCAGTAAAGCTATCGGTTGTTGTGTACCATACCTTTAAAATATATATATTATGTAAATAAAAGTGTAATGACATATATACATACATATATAGAAAATATCAAATCAAAAAAAATCATCAAAAAAAAACAGAATAAAGAAAAATAAGAAGAAACTAAAATAAAAATAAAAAATCAATTTTTATTATTTGAATAAAATTGTTATTCAACAAACACAAAAAATGCAAAGAAAAATCTTTAAAAAAAAAAATAAAAACTGAAAAAAAAAATGTATGTAAATGAAAAACTTCAGAATTACTCGTCAACTTGTGGCATATTCATATCATCTATGAATGCGGAAAGTTTTTTTCCAATTGGTGGTCCATAAATATCTTTGGTTCGTTTCTCGACAGCAGCTTCAATAGTTCTTTGAACATCCATTGAAGATGTACGTGACGAGAAATTTAAGTTCAATAGAATCTACAGGAATGAATATATGAATGAATGAATGAATGAATGAATGAATGTGTGTAGGTATACATATAAAAAATATAATAAAAATAAGAACAAAAATGAACATGAAATCGATGAGAAAATTTCATGAGGGATACAATTGGTATCAAGGACAACAAACATATGTAATAGATACTTATTATATTTTTAAGGAATACAAATACATGTACAAATGTTTATTATATTGTCACATTATGTACAATACATGCACACACATAAATGTATATACGATTGCAATCAGATATTTTAAATTCAATTGAAAAACGTGTTTGATTACGATTTATAGATATAGACTTACATAAACTTCAGGATCTAGTTTTTTCAAATAATTTGCAATTATAGCTGTTTTTGATGTTCCTGTTTCTCCAACAAGTAAACTTGGTCGTTTTATCTAAACACATAAAAAAATAATATATGACAAAAAGGAAAAAATAAAATAAAATTGATTTTTTTTTTTTTATTATTTAGGATGCAGAAAAAAAAATCATCCTTTATCAAGAATCCACCACATTCATACTCGACTCATTAATGTTAAAAATTTTTCTGTTCTCATCGTATCGATTGTTGATACTAAAATATCATTGAATTTCATTTTTCTATTATGATGATATTCTGGAATGACCCATTCCCATGCAATCCATAATTTTTGTTCAACATCAAAGAAATATTCATACATCGTCGATTTTGCAGTCGGACAGTGTCCTCTTGTAGCTGGTTTTTCTTTTGTATCATCGAAATTAATGAAAGTACTTTGACGTTTTATAAATTCATCAAAAATGGGTCTGTGTTCATCAATCAAACATGCTCCTAATGATCCATAAATGCACTATTAACAGTTAGGGGAGAAAAACAAAAAAGTTATAAAACATAAAAATGTATACGTTAAAAATCTATTTGAATGTGTGCAGTACCAGTTTAGTACATAGAAATTTATAGGGGCGTATTTATACGTTAGTGATATCATGTGATATTTTACGCATACACAGTACTAGGATATTAGTATACATATCTAAAAGTATATTGAATAAATTACCTCAAAAAATCCACATTCTAGAATATCAGTTTCATAATTTACAGGATTTTGAAGATTTTGTGGAAACATAGCATCGATCATATTACAAAGCTGATTCACCATATTCAGTTCAGTCTGATAAATTACAGTTTTTAGTGGATTACTTTGCTGAGTACCATCAAGTCCTTCATGAATAAAAGCTAGCCCAGTTATAACCAGTCGTTCATAAAGTATCTATTGTAAAGAAAAAATAAAATATTTTTTGACATAACAAAAAAAACAAAAAAAAAACAAAAAATATGAAATACATATAAATTAGAATTTCAAATAGTAAAAATAACAATTCCATAATATTATGTATGTATATGGTTACATTAAATCGTTTTTGTTCATTTTGCGTTCTTGTTTTTAGCCATCTCTGCCAATACGGTGAATATCTTAAATTTTTTGGATCCACATAAACCATTCCAGCACGTGATACAGTTGCAGGTGATGCATATGATAAATTTCCTACCTATACAAAAGAAATTGATATATGTATGTATTTTATTTTCATTTATATTAAGATTCTTTTTTTCAATTTTGTGTTTTTTGAAAAGAAAAAAAAAATCCAAAATTTTTTTTTACATAACAATACCTCAAATAAAAGTGCACAGTAATTTTCAAGTCTAATGCGTTCACCATTTGCTAATGTTAGCAATTTATTATCATCCATAACTGAATTCATATTTTCAATCCATAATGCATCGACATCACCATCAAAGCAAACATATCGTCTTTCCTATGAAAAATAAATATTTTAACGATAGAAAAATATTTAGTAGATATCTGATAATATTTACACACTATAATACATGTAATATCATATTATTGTATGTTCATAGATATGTTTATTTAGGTAATGTGGTAATAGCTACTATAAATGTATTTATATCTAACATCAGTAACTATAGTATACGCTACCAATACGAGTAGTATTCTGCACATCATGTGTAATCGTATTTTCAATAGTCAGAAAATGTTTATTTTCTCTTTCACTAGAATGCGAATATTGTACAAAAAAAAACACGGAAAATCATAATCAACTAACAACATTTAATACTCTTTCCTCCCCTTCACGAATGAGTAGTATTTCACACAATTATGTGTATTCGTATTTTCAATCTTCAGGAAAATGTTGATTTTCTTTCTGTTACAAATGGTGACCATTAAAAAACACTGAAAATAAACTAACAACATTTTATACTTGCTCCTTGATCCTCCCATTTACGAGTAGTACTCTACACATCATGTGTGCTCGTATTTTCGATCTCCATGGAAAAGTTGATTTTCTCTCTGCTACGAATGGTGTACAAGACAAACACGGAAAATCAACTAACAACACTTAATACTTGCACTGACTCCGCAGTGGATGTCATTATCTCAAACAGTACTTATAGTTAAATTCTACGATAATACGAGTAGTATTTCACACTCATCATGTTTACTCATTTTTGAATTTTCAATTTGGATATTCAAGCGATGCCACTGCAGGTACATTTCTACATTTCTACACATCGGTAAATTTTAATTTATTGTCTATATATAAATACGTTCAATAATAATTAATTATGAATGTGGTCTAAGTCGAAAAATCTAATTTTATTATGTACAAAATATAACAGAAATATATCATATCATAATGCACATGTTTTTTTTTTTCTGAAATAAATAATTTTTTTTTCTTTTTCAGTTAAAACTTTTCTACCATTTTCACATTATAAAATCTAATTTATTCCCGTAAATTTAAGTTTATTAAATTTAAAAATTTTTTTCGGTAACTTTTATTTATGCTTCTCTCTTGTTTTTTTTATTACAAACTTTAAGTTAGATAACTTTAATATCATTAAATATTATGGCATATATAATAGAATCATTCCTGAAATAAATACGAGCACATTATATGTCTGTACATATGTATGTTTGTATGTACATCTGTATTTGTGTATTTTTTAACATTCAAACTTTTGACACTCATATTCGTACGATATATTCACATATGATTGTACATGTATATGTACATATGTTTTTAAATATACATCTAATATAGAATATCCTTCCCATTAAAATTGACATTATATCATCACGTTTCACCAATATTATGTACATATATATGTAGGATGTAGGATACATTCAAACGTATGTGTACACGTACATATAAAATTCATGTCATAAAAGTTTTGCACTTTAGCGAAATTATATTGAGCTTTAAATCCATATATCCTTTTTATTTTTTTTTTATTTTTATATATTTTTTTTTGTTACTTATTTTGACTTAACCGACATATACAACAAACATATCACACACTTTATGTCAATACTCATATAAAATCCGTTAAATTTTTGATTATAACATATCAGATTAGAAGTGTACGTGTAAAATATGAGGTGAAACACTCCAAAAAAAAAAGAATGAATATTTTTTTTTCATTTTCTTTTTATTTTATTTTGTGTTTTTTTTTAAGGAAAAGTGCTTGAAAAAAATTTTGATGTATGATATGATTATGTAGTTTATCATGCATGTATGTACAAATATATCCTTGTACCTGCATAAATGTTCATGTAAATTTATGTTGAAATAAATTTGTATATGATAATATAGACATATATGAATTCATATCGCTTATCATTTTACATACACTTTGTAAGATATGTAACTACGTAGGTATTCATATGGGTAATCGTTTTCTTCATCAACATACCCCTATATATTCGTTTTTATTCTGTACGAAGACTAACTCAATCATTTAAAACACTTTCAGATGCTTTCAGCTTACATCAATTTTTTTTTATTGCTATACTTTGAAACGACAAACAAACAAACATATATATCGAATATTATGTAGAAAAAATGAAAAATAAAAATGAAAAGCACAAAATTTACGAAAATCATTCATAAAAAAATATTTCAAATTTAAGAGAAATTATATGTATTGTATTTCATACGCGTACATATAATAATGTATGTACCCATGTTATTCATATTTTGAACATATTTCCTTATCAAAAAAATATGACAAAAATAAAAAAATATTGCTGTTTTTTTTATTTTATTTTCTAAGTTTTTCAGTTTATTTTGGAATTCATTGGAAAAAAAATCCTATAGAGTAAACATTAAAAATTTCATTCTGTAAATAATCCTTTGAATATGTTTTCAATTATTCACAAAAAAAAAAAAAAAAAAAATAAAATAAAATCAAACTAATCATAATGTTCGAAAATCCCAAAAATGTATGTATAGAAGACAGAGTCAAAAAAAACATGACTTACCTCTTTGTCAGTCGGTTTGTTCATTTCACGGAAAATATTTGAAAATAATCCATCAATCCAATCTCTTGTGTCAGGATCTAGATATCCATATAGTTCAACAACAGAACATGCCTAATATTTTTATAGAAATTTATGTTTTTATTATTATTATATTTTTTTTTTATAAATTGATTTTTATTATTTGTCTGTTTGTATGTGGTGTTATGTGTACGATCCTACAAACAATACGCCTTAAAGTATGCATATGTATTATTGAATGGCGGAATGATACATCAAAATTTCATTTGAATTTATTGAATAAAAAATTTATTTTTAGTAGTTTTTTTTTTCATTTTATTTTTTTGAGCTTTATACAATAATCTATTCTAAGTACATACATATTATCCTGTTTTCATTTTGAACTGTTGTTGTTGTTATTGCTGTTTTATTATTAATAAAATCGATATTGTATAAAATATACAGCAGATAAAGTTTTTATTAAAAATATTTAAATTTTTCTGAATTTATTATTTAGGCGAAAATGAAAAAGAAAAAATCAACAACAACAACCACACAAATTTTGAATTTCATCCAACAAATTAAACAAAATAACAAAATTCGTTATTCGAAAGTGAACAGAAAATTGTGGGAAAATACATATACATATGTACATACATACATAAATGAAAATAATTGGCGTTGGCGTTTGTTTTTTTTTTCATTTTCAAATATTGATTTTTAAAATAGATATACATACATGCAATCTACTATGATTTTTATTGTTTGAATGAGAAATTATTTATTCCTAATAATTTATTTTTTATCACACCAGTAATTCATTTGTATAGTGATGTACAATTATCGAAAAATATGCTTTCAAACAATATGAAGAATAATTTATTATGCACATGTTAGATTATTACGCATTCATATTTTGACCAAAGTATATGCAAATTATTTTATCATTCATCAGTGTTGTATCTAATTAAATCTGTGTGTACAACATGAAATTTGAATAATGTGTACATTATATATTTTTGTTTTTCCTATTTTTTATTTTTTATAAAACATTTTTATAGTCGTGCAAAATTTGAATAGATGGGGAGTTGTTACACGTGTACACGTGTATATTCTTTTTTGAGTCAGTGTCATGTTTATTTATTCGTATTTTTGTTGTCTATTTTATTTTTTCTATTTTTTTTTTTTAGATTTTTTTTTTGACGTCAATTACCTTTGGGTTAAGTACTGTACATTTAGTCGGTAATCCCATATGACATTGTGCTTTGATAAGTGTATTTATAACGACTGTCTTTCCTCCACCTGTTGGTCCTACTAACATTGTAGAATGTCTAGTCATCATTGTTTCATACATTTGAACAATTTTATCTTCCTAAAATGTAGACAAAAAAAAAAATTATAAACAAAAATGAAAAATGTCCAGCATAGCATCTAATGTATGTATATTGAACACCATTGGGGGTAATATTTCATTTTCGTAACAACGTAGTAAAAAAAAAATAAATAAATAAATAAAAGCAACAAATCCAAACCTGATCTGGAATATATATAAGTCCTTCTGTTTTCAAAATATGATGTACGGCAGCATTAAAATCAGGATAACCAATTCTTGGGCAATCAATACCGGGAAATAAATCCTATTTTAAATAAAATATAATACTTTATTACGTGTGTACACTTGAAAAAACAAAAAAGGATCAATATTTGAAATTTAATAGAGGTATAGGTACCTTTATTAGACCCAAAAATAATGGTGCATCTTCAAATATGAATTTCGGAGCATTCATATCACGTAAAACTCTCATAAGTACAACATTTTCTGGAAGATCTTCTGATTTTCTTTTCATAACACCAGCCATTCGAAGTACTGCATTCAATGACCGTAAACCCCAGTCATAATGACATTGTTTAGATAATTGTTCTTGAGCTAATTTATAAAGTACTGTCATTTTTTTAGCCAGAATCTAAATTCGTAATAAAGTAAAATTTTCATGAAAAATTTTCCTATATCATTAAATTTAATAATTTAGGTATTTAATTTTAAGCAAAAAAATATACTTTTGCCGTTAGAAATCCATCCGAAAATAATGATATCAGACAAATCAATTCTAAATCTGGTTTAATGCATGTAACTGGACGAAAAAGTGCTTTTACTGATTCTGGTAGTTCTGTACGGCCAGCATATCCGGGATTCATTGTTACGAAAACTCCAACTTTTGGATCCAATTTTATTTCATTTCCTTCAAACTGAAAATTTAAATGGAAAACAAAAGAAATTTTTCTTTCAGTTTTCAGTTTTAAATTGTTTTGTGTGATATGTATATAGAAGATCTGTTAAACAATTATTATTCATCCAATTCATTCTCATTGAGGATTCTCAATTTTTCGAAGTGTATTCACATTCGAATGAATTCTATTATGTACTAGTTTATCACATCATAAAGTGCCAAAGGATAATTGATTTGACTACTAACACTAGTTAATTCTAAAAACTATTATCCTTGACAAAACAAAACAAAAAAAAAACAAATTTTAATTTTTCTACTTAAAGTAATTGATTAGAAAAAAAAATTATTCAAAAGTGATGTCCTGATACGTAAAATATTAACAGTAATGATGATGAAATTAAAGATAAATATCGCATCAAGTAAAAAATTCCTACACATACATGCAGTGATTTGAATGTGTACATACTACAAACGTGTGATACTACAAGGTAAATGATGCATTTTGTATTTTTTTTTTTGTTTTGTGCAAATTAAATCGTAACACGGACATTTGTGGTATAAAACTCCTATTCATTTTACTTTTTATTCAAATATAGTTTTGCCGTTTTGCTAAAAAATAAAAGCATCATTCATTTTCATCAAGATGAAAATAAATAAGCTATTATATACTGAAATAAAATAAAAAAAGGATATAAACAAAAAGAGAATTAAATCCTATATATAAAGTTTACACATCAGCAACTTTGTTTGAATAAATTAATTTCACAGTTATGTGTACACGGATAACGGATATGTATCTATGTGTTGGTTTAATTTTTATTCGAAAAGAATTTTTTCAACAAAAAAAAAAGGAAACAAAATAAAACAAACACAAAAAAAACAGATAACATAAAAAGGAAATTAATTGAATTTTTTTCTACTTTTTTTGTCTGTTGCTATAGTGTCGATTTCAAAGAGAAAGAGAATTTATGGAATTTGTTTAATTTTTTTTTCAGTTACTACACATACACAGATATCAAAATTTTGTGAATCTGTACATGTAGCATAGATGTGCATATAAGCAAAAATATAAATTGTTCGTGTGAGTTTAGTGCACTAAATAATAGTTTATTGTGAATATTAAGTCATAAACTAAAAAAGTCGATAGAATTGAAGAAAATTTTTAATTGTTAAAAGAATGAATAATCACATTCATTCATGTAACTATATATGTACTTACGATAATCCTTTCCAATTTTCTCATAAGTCCACTACGTATTGTCTGTAATTGAGTTGATATAACACTTAATACAGATATATCGATTCGATTGAATTCATCAAAACATCCCCAAGCACCACATTGTGCTAGACCAGCCAAAATTGTGCCAACTGCATGAAAATCCATTCCTTCACCACAATTCGTTACAATACATAACAATGCCATTGCTTTAGCTAAATCTTTAACTGTTTCCGTTTTACCAGTACCAGCTGGTCCAGCTGGTGCACCACCCAAATTCATAAGTAATGCCTGTGTTATTGTTAAATAAATACGATCTGTTAATGGTGTTATAACTAATCGTCCATTTAATCCCATATATTCGTATCCATATTCAAAATGACCAGTACATTGTATTACAAATAAATTATCATTCATTTTTAACCAATAGAATCTTAATTGACTTTCCCATCCGAATTCTTGTGCATCCATTATATTATCTCTAACAAATGTTTCAATAATATCTCTAGCATGTACATCAACGGTTGCAATAGTTTTAAATTTTAATCTATCATTTTTTGTTAAATCAGCTCTAACTTTTAATACCAATTCATCGATTTGTTTATTCTGTTGTTCAAGATATTCTTTCATGGCACGTTTATTACCATTTTTGATTTTATTAAAAACTTCTTCAACTTCAGCTGTCCACCAAACTTGATTTGCTGCTAAACAAATCATTCCTTGATATAACATTATCCAATCGGGTCTATAAAAAATTTAATTTTTTATTTATTTATTTTTTTTTTGTTCTTGTTCTTGTAATTACATTTCTAGTAAAATCTGTATTTGTTTTGTTTTTAAATTTAATTAATTTCTGATATACAAAATAATAATATTACCGAGATATTTCACGATTTGTTCCATAATCATAAATCGCTTTTTTCGTTATAAAACGATTAGTTCGCCTCATTTCATACAAAACGTTATTCATCCAATCTTCTACTCTTCCTTCAATAATAACTGTAGTATATGTAGGTATGTATGTATATGTCCACGTATACGCGTATGTATGTAAAAAAAATTTCAGAATGAAAATTATTACAAAAACAAAAAAAATTAAAATAAAAAAAAAAAATAAATAAATTGATATTTCGAAAAACGCAAAATCAAACAAACAAAAACAAACAAAAATCAATAATCAATAAAAAGTAGAACACATTTTAATAAATTATGCCATAGTTAAAATTCTTGATATTCATGTATAGCGTTACAGAAATCGCAGAGATAAAAAAATTTCTTTATTTTTGATTTTTTATTTTTGTTTTAATAAATGTTCATGTTATTATTCGTTGCATAAAATTAATTTATTCTTGTTCGTTAGTTCACAATAAAATACTTTTATGGATTTTACTCCTTATACGTATATGTAAGTAGTAGTGTATTTTATTTATTTATATATGAGTATAGTATATAATATGTATTTGTTAAATGTAATATTATTATCATAGTTGTACATACACATACACATTTACACAATTTGTATATTTAAAATACATTTATCTAAGTAGTTTTTATACATACCAAAATCTCTGTATATCATTACTTCTCCTTCACTTGATATCATAGCAGTTACGATATTCGATTCGGTAGAATCTTTGCCAAATTTTAATGATTTTATGTTATCGAACATCTAAGAAGGAGAGACAATATTTTACATAAAAAAAAAAAATACAATAAAAATACATAGAAATAAACATTTAAAAAAGAAAGAAAAAATAAATAAATGAAAGAAAATTAAAGCAAAAAACAAAAAATCAAAAACATTTAAAATTCCTTTCATTATGTAAAAAGGAATGTAATGATATTTGTATAGTAGTAGATAATAGTAGTTTTTTTTCTCATTATTTATTGTTGTTATTTTTGATTTTTTTTTTTTTTTTTTTTAAATAATTTACTTTGATCATATGTTCTTGAACGCATTCTGGATCATTACTTCCCAATATCGATAGTAATTCATCTGTAGAAATGAAATAGAATCTTGGAAATATACGTCTTTTTGAATCTAAATATTCATTAAGAGATTTCTGACAATTTTCTAGACCCATACTCAAACCTTGAAATTCGGCTAATATTCCAGCAATTGTACAAATCGGTATTACAAGTGGATTCTTTGAGCAATCGGCCATAATCTAATTGAAGAAATATGACAATAAATTAGACAAAAGGACAATTTTTCTTTTTTTTTTTTGTATGAAATATAAAAATCAAAAACCGAAAACAAATTTAAAAAAAAAAAAAATTAAATTTCCAATTAATTTTTATCATTATCTTTTTCATAGTATCCGTTTCCTTTCTATACGTTCATTTTCTTTTTTCATTTAAAAATTAGAGATAATTTATTTTTATTCACTTTTATCTTTTAATTTCATTTTTTATTTTTTTTTTCTTTTTTAGAATTTATCATCTCTTATATTCATAAAATTTTATTTATGTATAAGTTTAGAGGGTGTATTACCACTACCAATACTTGTATACTTACTCGTCGATATGCTTTATCTAAATCATCAAATTTTCTTGCTTCTTCAGGTAATTGTGTTCTTATGTCACCACCAATAAAAATACCTTCCAGATAAAGCCATTTACGTTGAACACTTATCCATTCATCAATAATTTCAGATACTAATGCTAGAGTATGTTCCCATTTTTGAACAGTCTCTAAAAATGGTCCAATAAATCTAAAAGTTTAAATAATACATATAATTATTATATAATATCGATATCTACATAAATTTTTCATAATATACAGATGCATGAAAACAAATAATTCAAAAAAAAAAAAATAAAAAAAGGATTTAAAAAATATAGAAAAAAAATGAAAAATGGATAAAGTAAAAAAAATGTTTTTTTTTCCTTTGTAAGAAAATCCTTGACTTATTTTCATATTTTTCTATTTCTCTACATAATACTACTTGTTATTGTTATTGTTACTAAGTAGAATATTTTGGAAAAAAAAAGAAACAAGAAGCAAAAAAATGTTCTTACTGTGAAGCACCCATAGATTGTAAGTTCATTGAATTATCTTCGAGTACTTGAATTATTTCTTCAACTGAACCGAGTATATAGCCACGTTCCTCTTCACCCTTATAACGTTTATATAATTTAAATGTCATTGTCATCCATGTATCTTCGACATCTTTAACACCTCTTTCAATAGCCAGCTCCTTAATTGCATTCGTAAGAATTTGTTCAGCGATATCCTAATGTTATACATATAAAATAGACATGTAGATATGAAATAATTTTTTATTTTATTTTTTTTTTATAAAATGTATTAGAAAATCATTATTATTTAATTTGTAATCGGATATAAGTGGATTTATGCATAAATATAGTAGATTAATACATTAAAAATCCATTTATCTTAAAAAAAAGGATAGCTATATTTTTTTTAATTTTTATTTTAAGTTTATGAGTCTGTATAGTGTAACAATTTAATAACAATAATAAATGTATAACATATACATATTTCGTATATTTATTTATACTGAAAGTATTTACCTGATATTTATGTAATTCCATTGCAAACATATTTTCTAATGTGAAACGTTCTGGGTTCATATCAAAATATTTTCCAGTTTTTTCCATTAAAATTTTCCAATGTCTTTCACGTAATGCTTCATGTTTTAAACTAGCCATTAATGGTATTGAATTTTTGAATTGTTTCATTTGTAATTCAAGCATTTTTCCAACTTCTAATTGTTTTACCTGTATATACATATATATTTTGGAAAATAACATATTTTATGTTTATGCAAAAAATACAATATGCACACACATACACAGACGCATAATGATAAATGATTCGAGACGAACGTAAAAATTTTATATTTTAAATTTTGTATTTTGAGGTAAATTGTAATAAAATGAAAAATCAATTTAATTGCATTACGCAGATTATCGAAATACTCTTATATCGTATGTAGCGGCGAAAAAAACGAGATAAGAAAATTTAATTTATTTATGTAAGTGTATGTGTGTGTGTGTGTGTTTGGTTGATATTTATTTAGAAATTTACCTACATGAATAGCAGATATTGTATAAATACTTTGAGTTTACATACACATATATATTTATATTGAAATGTATTTGATGTTACACATATGTATATGTACTACTGATGTAATTAAAAAATTACTCTGTATCTTATATTTTATATCACTTCAAAAATATTTTAGAGGTAAACATTTATTTTTAAATGTTTTTGGTTTTTATTCAAATTTAATTAAGGCTATATACATACCGTATATTATACACATTTTTACATCAAATATTTGTATGTATTAATGTAATACCGTGTAATACGTTTCTACATACATATATGCATGTAGTATCAAAATAAGAAAATAAAAATTTATTCATTCAGCAGACAGAAAAAAATAATGAAATTGTAATTCATTTTAAATTCTAATGTAACCTAAATTTGTAGTTAATTTCCCATTTAACTATAATATCTAATATATACAAATATATATATGTATGTGTGTATATATATATATATATATATATATATATATACAAATATGTATACATGAATACGAGTACTTATATATTAAAATGTAATGCATGAATGGTATACAAACATACATCACGTAAACTAAAATATTTTCGTTTTGCTCGTAGAGATTTGCATGCATATTACATCTGTTTTGTATAGCTTTATATACATTATACAAACATAAAGATATATGTATTTATGCAGAGTGTATATGTAAATGAAATGAAAGTAAAAATAATTTTAAAGTTTCAAGTAAAATGCTTTTGTTTTCATTACAAATTTAAATAAATGCTACTATTTTTGTCTAATTGCTTTTGTTTTTATTTTTTATTTGTTGTTTTTATCCTTTTTGTTATGTTGTTATACGGTTATACATGGATATAATTATTTTACACAAATAATATGTATGTAGTATGTACATATATCTGTACACTATTTAATTTAAATGGATTTATTTCAACAAAATTAATAGAATATAAAGATTGGTATATAGAATAGAATAGGTATTTATGTACATACATAGATAGCAGAGATAGATGGATATATAATTCGTATAGTATTTAAGCGAATTTAAATTTTGTATTATGGTGTATAATATAAAAACGTAAATAATATCCATTTCAATATTACTTCATAATACATATCTACAATAGTACACGTATAAGGATAGGAATGGTGTAAGTATGGTTATTCATTTTATATAGAATAAATTTAATTTTATAAAATTTTGAAAATTTATAAAGACAACAACAAATGAACAACATTTACATAAAAAAAAATGCTTACATATTTTGGAAGTTTACGAAATTCTTTTAAATAACTTTCGATTCCATCTGTTAAAATTTGTGGATCCAAATCGACCCATAATGTTTTTGACCAATTTTCTCTATCTATTATTTGTTGTTTGTAAATTCGATTAATCTGTAAAAATAAAATATAAAAAAAATAATAACTATATAGATATTTATATATGTATGTAAATGTCTGTCTGTTTGTAAATGTTGATAATAAATTATATTTTCAATTAAAATATTTTCGTTTTATTATTGTTTATTTATTTTTATTTTTAATATTTATGAGTTGAGTATATAGAAATTCTGTGCTATTTAATAATACTTACACTTTGCATTCCTTCATATTGTTTTTTAATTTGTAAAAATTCATTATAATCAGCCAAAGGCATATCGAATAATTTTTCAGCTTTAACTGTAATTTAAGTTTAAATTGAAATTTATGTTTAAAAATAAAAACAAAAATAATAATAATAAAATAAAACAGATAAAAAGAAAAATTAATTATTTATTTTAAAATTATACGTAGTAGTATGTGTGCATGAATACAAATTCGCGTATTACTACATGTATATATGTATATGTAGGTATCATAGTCTGATTTACCTAATTCTAATCTTCTATCATTCAATTCATCAATTCTTTCTCCATAAATTCTCATCAGTTGAACACCTTTATCTAAATCATTTCCTACCGTACCAGGACCATTTGTTTCAAAATCTTCAATAAATTCTTGTATCTATATGTATATATCGTGAATAAAAAATATACAAGATTAAATATTAAATATATAAGATTAAAAAGAAATAAACACAAAAAAAAGGTATTCTACTATATTGTACACACAAAAACCAATTAGATGCGAAATACACTACTACCACTGAAACTCGTATATACGTGTATATGTGGATTTTCAATTTAATTTCAAAATAACAGACGAAAAATGAATTTTAGAAAAAGATAATTGAAATACTCAGAAAAAATTTTATAAAATATTTGAAATATTCAAATGAAAATTCATTTAATACATACTATAGAAGAGTAGATATATGTATGTACATAAAAAACGTACATATTTATGTACGTGTAACATTATATTTAAAGTGTATATGTATCAAATGTTAACGTTTAACTTTACTTTTATTCAAAAAAAAAAAAATAAATAAATAGATAAATAAAAACGACTTTGAAATAATATAAAGTTGAAAAATAAATTACAAATAAAATAATAAACAAAAATTCTACCATACAAATAATCTAAATGTACTAAATTGTACATAATACACACAAAAAAAAACAAAAATTAAAAGTAAATATACATACATACATATGTATATGGTGTGTGTATAGTGAAAAATATCTGGGAAAATTCTAAATGTTTTAGACACAATTATAAAAGAGATAAGTTTTCTCGTATTTTATGTACATACATACGAGTACTTATCGTATGTAATATGTATGATACTTATACATAACATAGCAATAGGTTTCTTTGATGTATTCATTCATATATCATTTTGTTTGGTATGTTTTTTATTGCTTTTATTTATTTATATTTTACTGACGAATACTCATATATATGTAGTGTATGAGTATTCATCTAAATTTTGAGTAAATATAGGGTTTACCAATAGGATCAATCAGCCAGAAGCCAGCACAACGAAAATTCAAACTCTAACTTTGATTACTGTGCTCAGTACTGTGTGGCAATGAGAAGTGATCATGAAAAGGTACATGATTCATCAATGCGTAGAAATCACTCGAATTTATTCTCAAAATTCATGATCATTTCACCGTACGTTTTGTGCATTGCAAGAAATTTTTGAATAATTTGAAGAATTTCACATCATGATTTTCATTTGAATTTGAAGGCTTCTAAGGTTCAAGTGACTCAACAACTCAAATCAAATGATCATTATTTGTGTTGAAGTTTGAAGCTATTAGAAGCTGATCAGAATCATCCTTCAAGCGAAATTATTTTTAGAACGTTTAATAATAAACAAATCACGTGAATATCACTTGTATATTATAGTTGTTGAGATTGTACATATGTTGGTATCATTGTGTTTCATTTTAAAAATCTGATGCGCTTATTGGTAAGCCCTTCATATTAATAATCGTACATTATAGTACATTTTTATGAAGTTTAATAAATAAATAAAAATTAATTTCAATAGAAACAAAAAAATATTTTTATCCTTAAAGAAAGCAAAGAGTAAATAATGCAAAATAGAATTTGAGAAAATAATGTCTAACAGAATAATAACGAACAAAAAATAAAATGTACATGTACACACATACATTTTCTTTGTTTTATATGTACTACTGGTACCACTCACCTCATTTAAAAATTCTTGAATTTCATCAGATATTATTTTCGAAAATTTCTGTATAGTCGGTTTTAATTTATCAGATCGAAATATTGCTGAACGATATAAGCGTTGCCATCGTTTCTCTAAATGATATGCCATCAACATGTCGTTATAATTAAACTACAAAAAAAAAATAATAATATAACGATAATTATTTGTCTGTTATTGATAGTTGGGTGTATTTGACATAATTTAATTCTTTTAATTATTTTAAATTGAATACACTTGAAAATTTTGTAATTGGTTCTTTGTTTCATTGTTTTTATTCATCACAATTTTATAATTGCCAAAACTATTGTTATCATGATATTAAGTACTAGCTACACAACTTTGATGTTTGTAAATTTTTAATTTCATTTTCACTAGATTTAAATTTTTTTTTTAATTTAATAAAATAATACAATCGAAACTCATATAATCACACTTACACGAATGTAATTATCTTTTAAAACAGTGAAACGTTCTTGCATTTCATGAATAGCCAATTCCATAGTTAAATTTTTCGATTGAATTATATTTATGTTCTCCATGACTATTTTAAAATCTTCAATATCCTTTATATTTTTATCAATATCACTTTTCAAACTCTGAATAATTGAAAAGTAAAAAAAAAAAAAAGCACATAGCAATTAGTATGTTAATATCCTTTTTTTTTAATATTAATTTAAATTTCAAATTATACTTTAATTTCATCTCTAATTTCAAACATTCGTTCTTTTGTTTTATTAATTAATACATTTCCAAGAACATTTTTCCATTCATTAATATGTTCACAAATGCTATCATGTAATGGTTTTGTATTAATTTTTAATGATTTCACATTATGATGTGTTCTTCTTTTATTTAAATTCTCTTGAGCATTTGTGTAGAATGTGAATTTTTCGCATATATTTACTAATGGAATATTACCATCAAGAAATTTTTCACATAATGATAATTTATCACTCAACCATAATGGTCTGTAAATTTTATATCTGAATGAAAATAGAAGAAAAAAAAAAAGAAAATTAAAATATAAATGAATTTGGAATGTTTTCAATTAATTTTAATTTACCTTTGTACGAATTTATTTGCTTGTGACATCAATTTACTTGTCAAATCTTGTATTTGATCATCTAGATTTCGTATTACTTCGATCTTTTAAAGGAAATACAAAAGGAAAGAAATTTTTTCAGATTCGACTAACATTCTTGAAAATTTTCCAATTAAATATTCACTTACCTGAATGATTTCATCGAAAAATGTGTATGTGTTGTATGGTGAATCATCTTCATTATCATTTGAATATTGAATACAAGATCCACTCATCCACATTGGTAATTTAAACCTGCAAACAAATAAACAAAAAAATTGTTTGAAAATTCAAAAAAAAATTTTTTTTCATTTAATCAAATTACCGTTTAATAAAATCCTTAAATGAATGCACAATATACTTGTAAACATCTGATGATGGTGGATCTAGAACAATCTCTGACATTACTAATTTGACACAAACTTCAAATATTGGTTTCGATCCAAGCAATTTGTCAATGAACATTTCTAAATTATTGTGAATCAAACTGGAAAATGATAATAAAAATTTTTTTTTAATAAAAAATAATACAAGAAAACAGATCTATTGTACGTCGTACTTCAAAATCGAATTGAACGCTTCATTTTGCCAATATGCATAGTACACCTTCATATTGGGTGATCTTCCAGTGAATGTTCGTAATACTAAACTTTCTAATTTGATTAGCATCGGTCCAAGTGAATCGTAGACCTTTTTCAATTGCATACATTTCTCATTACGTGAATTATGTATTTTTGTAAAATATTCTTTGCATGGTAAAACTTCAGGACTTGCAGATAATTTATTATCGTCTTCATCTTCAGACGATGATGATTCGATTTCTTGTACTTTAATACTTCTTGTATTAATTTCTTGATCTCTATTTACTTGTGTTGAACCATTTTTCGATCGTATCACTTTAAACATGAAAGGTCCTTTACGGTGATGTTTTTGTTTTGCTAATGTTTTCATTAATGTATCATCATTGACAGATATTTCAAATAAATTGAATTTATTGAATTTTTCAACACAATCTTTCATATCTTTTCGTATACTGTATAATTGTGAAAAATTCGATTGTAATTTACGTATAATCGCATTACATTTATTACAATAATCCGAAATGTTAAATGAACTCCATGTATATCGACCGATTCCACTTTGAATAATTACTTCGGCTTCATACAAATGATCGCGGATTAAATCAATCTGAAGAAAATTTTTAGAAAAAGAATGGATATTTCTAGAAAATATTTTTAAAACAAAATAAATTAAAAAGTTCTACCTCAGATATATATAAATCTTTGACGATTTGATTGTATTTTGTAATCATCTCAGAAACATTTTTGTAATCTGATATAAGAATATTCTTTTTCATGATTACATTTCGAATAACTGGAACTATTTTAAAACCAAGCTTTTCGAATTGCTGTGCTTCTCTGACTACTTCAAAAATATCTACGAGTATTGACCCATATAGATTTTGATTGAAAATTTTCAAACAAAATAAAAAAAAAGGAAACAAAATATTTATACCATCATTAAAATTGACACAAAATTCCATTTCATATTCGATAAGAACTTTATTCTCAATCAATTTCTGCCACGATGGAACTTTATCCTGTGCATGAACATTCATCAGAACTGAAATTTTCATTTTATTTATTTTTGTTTTTTTTTTTATATGAATCGAATAGAAGAAAAATTTGTTGTTATACTAACATTGAGCTTGCTTTATTCTAAATTTATTATCAGTTGCTTTGAATTGTCTGTTTTTTAGAAAATTTGTTACACCTTCCAATTGTTGGTCCTGTTTAAATCGTCTTACCAACCATAGAACGACAGTAGCTATTATTGAGAATTTTTTTGTTCGTTTATAAATGTTCGATGTCACTAACTGATTTTTTCCATCAGCATTTTTCTTCTTATAGCAGGAAGAAAAAAATAAAAAAAAAAACAAATAAAATCGAAAAGTCCAAACTTCATTCAAACATTTCAAGTGTTTTAGAATATTTGAATGAAATGAATTTTCCTATTATTCACCTTTTTCGGAGTTTTTGTATCGATATTGAAGAATTTTAATGCTTCTGGATTATTAATTTGAATTTTAATCAAATTTTTTGTCATTACAGTATTCACAAGATATATGGCGTTTTGTTGGAATAGCGTGAAGCAATGATGTTCATATTGATTCATAGCTTGTTTCAAATGAAAATATTTTCGAAATGCTTTCTCTTTCATACGATTATTTTGTAGATTTGGATGATCTTTAACCTAAATAAAAAATCATAGTGAACGGATTCGTATCCCTTCTGGGAAAAGAAATGTAATTTTTATACCTTTTGCAATGCAATATCAGATTTTTTTAAATTTTGACCAAGACGACGAATCCAATTTACGGCTCCTATATGTTGTGCTTCGAATCTTGATCGTGGTGGATTCGTTCGATGTGTCTAAATGAAACAAACAATAATTTCATTTTTCAAAAAAAAAAATTTTCATAATAAACTTTTGATAACTTTACTGCTAAAAAATTTGTACGTACCATAAATTCATTTCGAATAAATTCAATTTCATTAATAAAATGTCGTAATATAGCTTCATGTTTATCAGATACAAATTCTTTCAGTATTGTTCTTGTGTCCATTTCAGATACTTCTTTGATCAGTTCCAAACCTAGATCAGATGATCGTAACAATAAAATACAATTTTCTATAACTGATTTAGCATTATCTTCTAATTGTATAACTTTTTTATCGAAATATGATAATGTATCTTCCCAATTTTCCCAATTTCCAGGATTAAATATATCATAATCAATATTAAGGATATCATTAACTAATGAATAAACTTTTTTCATTAATTCATCGACAATCGATGGATCGCTTATCATTGTTTTTAAACGGAAACCAAATAAATTTTCGAATTCAATAAAAACTTTTCCGATATGTGCGATATCCTTACTGATCCGGCAAACATGATCGACAACACCGAACAATATATTTTTATCGAATTCCCATCTAGAACCGACACCAGACTCTTCAATAAATTTTCTATTATCCATGTAAGCTTGTTTCCAAGTACTCAATATTTTGGCACAGTTTGTCGCTATAATATGAACATCCTTTGCTGTATGACTAAATGAAAAACAATAACAGAGAAAATAAATAATAAATAATTTATTTTTCCTTCAATATAATTTCATATATTTCTAAAGAATTTCTTCTTTCACCTGAAAATTTTCTCCAAAACCATTATGTTCTTAACTTTTATTACAAATACATTTGATATTTTACTCAATAAAAGTTGCATATTTTCATCTATACAATAATAAGAGGACATTGTCCAGATGTGACGTAAACCGACCATTAAATTTGGTATAAGCGAAAGCATAAATTCAAAATTATCGTATGAATCAATTTTCTGTTAATGATAATTAATGACGTTTTTTTATCGTTTTCCAATTTCAAAACTAAAATAAAAAGTTAATGATTCACATTTACCTTTAGGTAACCGGTTATAGTTGATAAATAATCAGAATTCTCCTTTGCACTTCGATAGAACTCATTTATACGAGAGACAAAATCATCCCAGCCTTCAAGGATTGAATGATTAGATTTTCTTAATAATTCTGTAAGGATATCAATAAATAATTATATATTATAATTTTTCTAAATCAAAAATGATATGACAAGATAATTAATTAGTTGGATTTTTATTCTTTGTTTTTTTACCTAATATAGATTCAACGTAAGGAGATTTTAATTGTTCCAGTATACCATAAAGTTCTAGTTCGATGTGATGCCATAATTCATATTCTGCCATTGGAGTGAATTTATCTGGTTTCTGAGATTATTGATAATTATTCAAAAAAAAAAAGTTTGAAATTAATTAAAATGAATTTATCAAATTATAATTTCATGCATTGATTAAAAGTATCTTACTTTAACTGTGTATTCTTTCATAATTTGATTTATATAGTACATCCAACCCGATACAATATCTGATAATTGAACATCTGTTAGTGTATTTAAATCGATACGTTTCAAATCGACTGATATTTTCTTTTTCATTTCTTCGAATGTAATATCCTCTTGACCGGGTGCATTATATGCAGTTGGTAAACTGAATGCCCAAACAATATGATCAATTGTCCATTCGATATCATCACTAAGTTTATTGATTTGTTGATAAAGACTATTTCGTAGTGGATATTGTTTCATTTCAATAATCTTATCATCATTTTCAGATTTTTTAAATTCTTTATTCTCCTCAATATTTGATGAAAAGTCATTATTTACATTTTGATGTTGTGGCGAATTTGGAAATGTTTGTCCAATACCTACAAGTTTGAAAAATTTTCATTCACATTTTTCGTAATGAAAAACAGAAAACAATGAAACCATATACATATATACGTAAAATTACCATCTCCATTACAATCTTTATTCAATTTCATTTTATCGTCCATTTTTATTAAACTAAAAGAAAAAAAATATTTTATTATTTTATTTTTCTTTTCAATTTTTTTATGATATTATTGACAAATTGTCCAAAACGTTTATCAAAAAAAAAAGAAAAAAATTTATTTTATATTATCATAAATTTATTGAAAAAAAAATTTCAAATTTAAATTTACTTTTCTGCTTCGACAGATTTTAAACTAAATTCCGAAGGATATGATAAATCTATAAGACCAATATCATCGGATCCAGGTACTTTTTGATTGAGGTCATATGTAAATTCTTTTTTACTAATCAATTGTGGTTCACGAAATTGTGATTCTATCGCTTTTATGTAAACCTTTAAATTTAAATAATAGAAAAAAATATATATCTGTATTTTCAAAATGAGAATTAAAAATGTATAATAAAAATTTAAAGAAAGAATATAATAAATTGAATCAAACTTTTTACTTATTTTAATTCATTGATATTTTCAAAGTACATATACGCATAAGAAAATTACATATATGTATGTGAAAGTGCTATCAAATTTTTAAAAATTCACTGTACAAGTAATAGAAATCCTAAAACATTTTAAAATTACCTTATCAATAGTCTGTTTCATTGTATCGATTAGATTCCCTTTCATTGAGCCCACAATAAATGAATCTGGTAATTCAGCAAAACATTCATTATCATCTCTATAAGTAACTATCAATAAGGAGAAAAGTATTAGTTCATTATTTACGGTGAAATGCAAAAAAAAAATGTTTTCAATATTTTTCATCATTAAATATATTCCGTCTATCTTTTGCGTGTGTTACATACATACATATATACATAGATTATGTGTATTAGTTAGTTCACTTACGTATACTATTTTGACTTTTACGAATTATATAAAAATAACGTATATTCGGATCGATATTTGATGATTTCATTGGACCAAAATGGCAATGAAGAATCGGTGTTTTAACAGTTGATTGAACAATTTTCTAATAATAAATGAAAATACAAAAGAAAATGAACATAATATAGTATATTGTAACAAAAGAAAAAAAAAAGGAAAAATTTTGTTATATATTTTTCATGTATAAAACTAAATTATATCCAAAGAACATAAATCATTCGTGCTGATTTATTTTTCTTTTTTACAAAATTAAATTTATAAAATAATGCAATATAGTTAGGTATACCTTAACTTCAACATACATTGGTTCCTGTTCTATTGGTGTTTCTTGTATTAATTTACCACCTTTACCTTTTTTCTTTTTAATTCCACCAGTTCCAATTGCTTTTGTTTTTTTACCTAAAAAAAAAAATAGAAAAAAAATTCGATAATCTAAAATATGATTTCACTTCCTAGTTCATGTATACATATACATCCCTATACGTATGTTCAATAATTAAAAAAAATGTTCGAGAAAAAACATTCATTTTCAAATTTCAAAACATCACTTCTGTTGCTTCTGTGTATTACAATCGTACTTCCGGAACCACATTATTAAACATTTTCAATTTACTTGGGATTTGTTTTTTTTTTGTTTGCATGTTAAACAAATTCATTTATTTTTCTTAATTAATTTTCCTTCTTAATTTAACAGTTTTCATTCTAATCATTTGTATGATATTTTCTTTCATTTTTATTTTCTTCAAATAAATTTAATTTAATATTTTTTTTCTGTTTGTTTCTATTTTGTTGTGTTTCCATTTCAAAATGTTTAGAAAAAAAAAACATCCAAACGAAAATTACACAAACATAAACAATTCCCAAATAAATCACAAAAATTTACTAACATGTAAACATATTACACAACAAAATATAAGTACATGCATGTAATTCTTAATTTTAAAAGTCAAAAATGTTTACACAATTTTCATTTTATTTTATCAAAAAAAAAAAAAAAAAAATTTTACTACTTTAGCTTTAGCTTCAATTCAAATAAATAGAGCATTTTCTTTGTAACGTATATAATTACCAATTTCATCATCATCGTCACTGCCTTTAATTTCCGCAAAGTTAAGCATTAACAACACAAAATGCAAAATACCAGCATGTACAATAAAATACAAAAGTACATTTTATATCAAAAAAAATTAAAAAAAACAAAAAAAAAATATTTTAAAAAAAGGTAAAAAAAAAATGATAAAATAAAATAAAAAAAAATTTAAATCAGTTAAAAAATATTTTTTTATATTTTTTATTTTACCAGAACGTGGTGAACCTTTTTCACTTCTTGGACTCTTGGGACTGCTGGTACCGCCTGTAGTTTTAGGTTTTTTACCTGTTTTAATTAATTGAAAGTGAAACAGCTAATGAGTTAAGAGAGCAAAACGGAAATATTCAAAATGAAAAGAAAAAAAAACTTTTTTTTTCGTCAACTTTTCATGACTAATTTACATTGAAATTAATTAAATGCAAAAAATAAAAAAATAAAAAATATGAAAAGTTAACAAATTAAAGATTTATTTTTTTATTTTGAAACCTTTTCCTTTTAGATCTTTAAATTTTTTGCCTTTTTTATCTTTTTTATCAGATTCAGAATGTTGTAATGGTGGAGTTACTGTAATTAAATGTACAAATGTCAAATGAATATAATAAACATAAATTGTTAATTTTTATTTTTTATTTTACCTTTTTCTAAAACAGTAATTTCTTTTTCAACTAATTTATCATAAAATGTCCTCCATATAATCATAACCATTGAATCGATATCTTCAATTTTTTCATAATCTTTGTCAAAAAATTCTTGAACATTTTCTAAATTTCTCAAAATCAATTCTTCAGCATATGATGGATCAAAAACTCCAGTCATATTACAGATTTGATTTCGAAGCCATAAGAATCTTGGATCATCCATTTCTATACTCTTTGAATTCTGATAAAATAACAAAAAAATAATTTTAGAATTTTTTTTTACTTTACATAATGTTCTAATTGGTACATAAATATATGAAAATACACCAAATAACAGGCCGATTTATTTACAGTCTGATCATTCTTATTTTCTTAAGAAAATTTGCAAACAAAAATCTTACAGATTATTGTCCTTATTTCTATTGCTTTTTTGTGTATTGTAGGTACATATATTATTATTATAATTATTTTTATTTTTTAAATTAATAATAGATATTTTTAAATATTATTTAATGTTAATATGCAAATTTTCTTATAAAAATCGCAAAATATCTTACAAACTTCAAAACCAATATGAAGAAATATTTTTAAAAGAAGTTAAAATTTGTTTATTTTGTTGTCATGGTTTACCATGATTTAATTGATTTACCAGAAACACTCACATACATTATGTACATATGTGTATGAATGGCTGCAAAAATGTTTGTAGGTGCATTGTCATTGTAATATACGAGGTGATTGAGAACAAATTTTATCAAAGCATACGTTAAATCGAATTCATTTTTTCGTTGTTATAGAATCGAACTTTAACTATTTATAAAACTATACGCAAGAATATACAAATTTATGATATAATAATACATGAATTATTAATTAAAATGTTCTTGTCTTTACTAAAAAAATATTTCAAAAAAAAAATTCAAATTTGTATATAATACTATTGACGCACTGCAGAGATAAACCATGGTTAGCTCAAATGGTTTATCGATAACTTGGTATGGGTGACACATTTAAATTAAGGTGAACTAGTTTATGTGTTCATACGACACCTGTCAAGATAAATTCAAACAATAATTTTTTTTCATCTAGTCAGCATATTAGTTGAAATTTGGTTTGACAGTTTGTTTAAATATAATATAAAAGAAAAAAAAGTAGCACAAACGTCAAAGATAACTGAGTTTGAACTTGGTTAACAAGATAACTGAGTTCTAGAAACTAGGTTAAATTAACCGAGTTCTGAAAGTCGGTTATCGCAAAGATAAACCAGAAAACTGAGATAACCATGGTTTATCTCTGCAGTGTGTCAATAGTATAAGACAACAACAACAAGATATTTTCAAAAAAAATCCTCATTAGCAATACATAATTATTTGCTCTTATTGTTTATGCACACGTGTACCTGTGTTTAATTCGTTTTGTTTTTTTCCAAGAAAATAAACCGAAATAAATATTTTGATGTAGTAAAATTAAAAATAACTTATTTACTTCATTTTCAACATTTTGTACAAATATGAAAATTCGTAGGAAACACTCTATTTTTTAAAATTACAATCAATAATTGAATAACAATTATATTATTTTACTCTTATTTACTATGTACGCGCATGTACCTAAGATTAATTAATACATTTAATTAATACATACGAAATAAATATTTTGATGTAGTAAAATTAAAAATAACCTATTTACTTCATTCTTAACATTTGAACAAATATGAAAATGCGTAGATAATACTCAAACAAATAAAGTTGAATACTTAAGTCTATTTATAGCAAATTTAAATACTTAAGTATGTATATATAACAAATTTATTTGAAACATTATAAAAGCATATAAAAATAATGGATACTTTATCACAATTATACTATTGACACACTGCAGAGATAAACCATGGTTAGCTCAAATGGTTTATCGATAACTTGGTATGGGTGACACATTTAAATTAAGGTGAACTAGTTTATGTGTTCATACGACACCTGTCAAGATAAATTCAAACACTAATTTTTTTTCATCTAGTCAGCATATTAGTTGAAATTTGGTTTGACAGTTTGTTTAAATATAATATAAAAGAAAAAAAAGTAGCACAAACGTCAAAGATAACTGAGTTTGAACTTGGTTAACAAGATAACTGAGTTCTAGAAACTAGGTTTAATTAACCGAGTTCTGAAAGTCGGTTATCGCAAAGATAAACCAGAAAACTATGGTTTATGATAACCATGGTTTATCTCTGCAGTGTGTCAATAGTATAAGACAACAACAACAAGATATTTTCAAAAAAAATCCTCATTAGCAATACATAATTATTTGCTCTTATTGTTTATGCACACGTGTACCTGTGTTTAATTCGTTTTGTTTTTTTCCAAGAAAATAAACCGAAATAAATATTTTGATGTAGTAAAATTAAAAATAACCTATTTACTTCATTTTTAACATTTGAACAAATATGAAAATGCGTAGATAATACTCAAACAAATAAAGGGTAAATAAGTCAATTTATAGCAAATTCGTTGATTTAAAACACTATAAAAGCATAAAAAATTGAAGAATAGTTTATCACAAATCACAATTAAGTATTCAGTTCGATAATTTTGTAGCAATTAGAAGTGTGAGAAATGTTGAAAATTTTTTATTTATTAACATTATTTTTATTCGTCGATGCTGGTGACAATCAAAATGAATTCATTACGTAAACTCCAACCAAGAATTAATTCGTTTGATTGTCACCAGCATCGACGAATAAAAATAATGTTAATAAATAAAAAATTTTCAACATTTCTCACACTTCTAATTGCTACAAAATTATCGAACTGAATACTCAATTGTGATTTGTGATAAAATATCCTTCAATTTTTTATGCTTTTATAGTGTTTTAAATCAACGAATTTGCTATAAATTAACGTATTAACCGCGTTATTTATTTGAGTTGTATTTAATTAAAAAAAATTACGCATTTTCATATTTGCACAAATGTTATTTTATTTTTCTTGGAAAAAAGAATACTATCATTAAACTCAGTTACACTTGCACAAAAAATAAGAGCAAATATTATTGTAATTTTAAGTAGGTATGTGATAAAACAAATACATATTTTGTTTTTCAACGTATACATAGTTGGTAGTTGGTACTGGTTGGTACAAGAATAGAGTTTTTTTTTTTTAAATTAACTTCGGCTCTAACTACGCAGTTTAAGATGATTATGTATACATGCGTGCGGTGCGGCATGCGCAGCTTACATATGTGTCTATTAGAAGCAAAAGGGTATGTTTTTCATGTTAACACGTTTTAAAAAAAACACGAAAAACGTTTTATTTGTTATTAGTAGTGTCTGTAAATATGAAAATTGATTTTTTTTGTTGGTTAGCATTGTGAAAGTAGAATGCTGTTGCAATTTTAATTAAAAAATGCATATATCACGAGAAAAAGTTAGTTTAAAATTTGGAAAAGAGTATACCTTTTGAAAACAACTTCTGAGAAAAGGTATACCTTTTAGAAACTAATGTTTTAGAAAAGAGGCCGTATTTAAAAAAAATTGTGATATTTTTATCTATTTGTTTTCTTTTCTTCATGGATCAATATGACATTCAAATTTATTCGATGAAAATATATCACAGAGGAAGAATAAAAATCTACAAAATTTTGAAAATAACTTTTTGTATCAATACATCAATTGCATTGGAATAAAAACATTTTGATAAATATACATAGTATTCACTGGAAAAGATACCCTTTTGAAACTAATGGTGTTTTTCAAATCAATTTTTTAACAGTAATATATGAAAATTTTTCGAAATGTATTATAAATAAAAATTAGATACGGTTTTGAAAAATCTACAAAATATGATCTAAATATATCTCATTTTCGTTATAAAATGGAAAACATATACCCTTTTTTGTACAGTCAAATTTTAAGTGTGTTACAAATGACAATAATATTAAGGGTATTCACGGCTTAGTCTTGTATCATTGTAAACGGTCTAAACTCGTACAATCCTACACCTATTGTAAATATGTTCTATGTAATTTTTACTTACACTGCTTGTAAAAATTTACAATGCTGAGACCCATTGTATAATTTGATTACATTTATTTTTTTAATATTTTAGATGACATATCTATGTTATTAATTTGCTTGCTTTCAATGCAAAGTTTGCTATGGTGTGTTCACGAAATGGTGTAAGATTTGGGTGTATGTTTACACTTTTTACACTTTTTACACTTTTACAATAAACCGTATGAGTACCTCTATTATTTTACTCTTATTGTCTATGCACGTGTAACTACGTTTTAATAAATACGAGTTTAATACGTATTCCTTTCTTCCAAGAAAATAAACCAAAATAAATATTTTCATGTAGTAAAATTAAAAATAACTTATTTACTTCATTTTCAACATTTTGTACAAATATGAAAATTCGTAGGAAACACTCTATTTTTTAAAATTACAATCAATAATTGAGTAACAATTATATTATTTTACTCTTATTTACTATGTACGCGCATGTACCTAAGATTAATTAATACATTTAATTAATACATACGAAATAAATATTTTGATGTTGTAAAATTAGAAATAACCTATTTACTTCATTTTTAACATTTGAACAAATATGAAAATGCGTAGATAATACTCAAACAAATAAAGTTAAATACTTAAGTCTATTTATAGCAAATTCAAATACTTAAGAATGTATATATAACAAATTTATTTGAAACATTATAAAAGTACATATATAAAAATAATGGATACTTTATCACAATTATACTATTGACACACTGCAGAGATAAACCATGGTTAGCTCAAATGGTTTATCGATAACTTGGTATGGGTGACACATTTAAATTAAGGTGAACTAGTTTATGTGTTCATACGACACCTGTCAAGATAAATTCAAACAATAATTTTTTTTCATCTAGTCAGCATATTAGCTGAAATTTGGTTTGACAGTTTGTTTAAATATAATATAAAAGAAAAAAAAGTAGCACAAACGTCAAAGATAACTGAGTTTGAACTTGGTTAACAAGATAACTGAGTTCTAGAAACTAGGTTAACTTAACAGAGTTCCGAAAGTCGGTTATCGCAAAGATAAACCAGAAAACTGAGATAACCATGGTTTATCTCTGCAGTCTGTCAATAGTATAACCTGTATACTTAAAAAAAAAAAAAAAAAAAAAAAATTCATTTCTCTATAACTTCCTATATTATATGAGGCGTCGAAATAAAAATTCGAAAATTATGATGAGTAAATACACATTATAATGTGTAAAATACAACTCGTACTACAATAGTGTGTATTACAGATACTGTACTGATCAATGACTACTCTACTAATACTACTGCATCAGAATTCAGAATATACACAAAGGCAAAAGCAAGTATAAAATGTTGTTAGTTGATTTTCCGTGTTTTGTCATGTAGAATATTCGTAACAGAGAGAAAATCAACTTGTTCTGAAGAATGAAAATATGAGTACACATGATGTGTGAAATACCATTCGTATTATTGTATCGTAACGTATACTATAGATACTGTTAAAGCCATAGCACAATTCCAGCGACAACTACAGCGTATCACAGAAAGTTCAAACAATTCGAGCGACAACCACAGCGTAACGTTTAATGAATTTTAGATTTTTGCTTCTTGCTAATAGATTACTACTATGCAAAATCCAGGTCGTGAATTGCTCGTTGTCGCTGAAAAATAGAATAGAACCTATTTGGGCGTCAGCGACAGCGTAAAGTTCAACCAGAAAAAGTCCCATTTAATTACTGTATACACAGTAGTTGTCGCTGGAATTGTGCAATGGGTGTTAAAGTCAGTAACATCCACTGCTTCGGAATGTGTATAAAGAGAAGTAACAAGTATTAAATATGTTGTTAATTGATTTTTGTACAATATTCGTACGATATTCAATCATAGAATTTTATAAATTTAAAATGAAAATACTTTTTCTAAGGATTTATCAATAAAAATGTATTCAACATCTAATTTATTTATTTCAATTATATATAACTTAACCTTAAAATCCTTATCATTCCGGTCACAAAACGAAATCATTTTAATAATGAAATTAAAATTCAACCTTGTATTACTATCGCCTGTATTATCCTTATTATGTTAATTTCAATCAAATAATTAAAAATCAATTACATGCACAAAAACAAAAAAAAAACTACGAAATAAAAATAAAATAAAATTAATTCAATTCTCTCTCCATACCACTGTATCTTCATCGATTGACAGCATAGAGGAGTGAGTGAACATTTTTTGTATCTTGTACATATAATATTTTCATATAATGATATTCCTTTTTAACAAGTACTTATATTTTTTTCTACAATTTTTAGTTTCTTTCTCTCCCTATCTCCTTTTTTCTTGTATTATGGTACTCATCATTAAATTAGTGAATATTTCTTGTTCCACTTGTCAATTATTTAAAAATAAAAATTTAAAAAAAATATTAAACTATCTATGTATATTCACAAGAATTATTATAAATATGCACATACATATGTACTATGTACGTAATTTTTTTTTAAAAATTTTCAAATATGCAAATTATTTTTGAGTTGCAATAAAAAAATGAAATAAAAAAAAAAATAATTGAATAAGAAGAAATAATCCTTATGTACAGAATAAACCCTTACCCCAAATAGACAACCAAGAAAATATTTAGGAAAATTTATTTTTTTTTTTATATACATTTTTCAATATCATAAGGTATTAGTATTAGTTAACGAATATGGGTATTGATTTGTTGTTCCTATACATACATATTTATTCATCTATGCATATAGTTGAATTTGAATTTATACGAAAGCATAATGTATGTATGTACGTAATATGTATAAATATCATCGTGTACGGTATTAAATAATGACATACTTTTATTAATATTTTTTTGTTATTGTAAATTTATTAAGATACAAAATTTTTTATTTTTAAAAATAATATGACAATATTTTCGCATAAATCTACATACATTCAACATGATGTGCGGATATAGTAACATATGAGTATCTCTATCTATGTACATGAAAAAGATGTACATACAAGATGTGTAGATATACAATTGTGTATGATTATTCATGTATTAAATATTATTTAAATTTATCCAGAATAACTCGATATATTATGAGATTATATACATTTTTTTTACTTGATCTACCTTATAAATATTGATTTTACTTTTACCATTTTCGGAGAAAAAAAAATAAATACATATATAAAAAATTCAAAGAACCGAAACCTGAAAAAATTGATATGTAGATGTAATACATATTTTCAAGGTTTTCTTCAGTTTTCAGTTTTGTTTTATGGAATGCATATTTATATGTATTTTTTTGTTTTTCTTGTAAGTATCAAAAATGATGAGTATATACATACATACATCTGTTGTCTCTACTCTACTTTTAATATACTGACAGAATACAGATATGCATTTTGTAAATAAATAAATAGATAAATGAAAAGATATTTTATTTCTTAGCTTTAGAAAAACATTTACATTTTTATTTTATGTTACATACATATGTATATGAATGTATGTATGTATGTGTGGAAAATATTTTATTTTGAATTATAATATGTAACATTTTAATACAGAAAATCAATTTTCCAATATACGAACATTATTATATGTGTGCTTGCATACGTATGTACATATGTGTAAGATTATGTAAAGAAATAAAATAAAAAATATTTTTCAAAATCAAATATTTTCATCTTAACATTTTTTTTTATTGTATTGAGTGGCAGTATATATGAAGATAACATAAATATATGTACGTAGGTATGTGTAGAGATACATACATGGCACTTATAGATGCTTGTAGTATATGTTATATACTATCGCGAATCAGCACTTTTTTTAAAATGTTAAGTAAGTTCAGATGTTTATGTAAAAAAATAAATAAATAAATAAATAGATAAATAATGTTCGCTTACACACATACATATATACATATATGGAAAAATATACATACACTCTTACATATATAGAATAGGAATACTCATCTTATTCATCGTAAATGAAAATAAAAAAAAAAAATTTTAAAAATTAAAATGAAAATAAAAATAATGTAGATTTTAGTTTTTGATTCACACATAAATAATCTTTTAGATTTCAGGATATACAAGTATGTATGTATGTGTGTTAATTTTTCGTATGCAAACACAAATACATACATATATAAATGTAAATATATATGATTGTAGATATAACATACAATAATATGTACATATATACAGATTTAAATATCCCAACAAGATTTACATGTACATTATATACATATGTATGTGTGTCATGCATAAATCTATATTCGTATGTATAATGTGATGCATCTTATAGTGTTATTCTGTTTTATAATATGAAGTTTAGCAACTTATATACATATATAGATATATACATATGTATATATAAGTACATAATTCGTATTTCGTATAGTATAAATATTCTTTGAACAAGTTCATTGTAACATTTTTCTTCACTTTGGTTTTTTGTTTTTTTTTTGTTTTGTTTCTTCAATGTTTTTGTTTTATGTGTGTTCTATCACTTTTATATTGTACATTATATCTACTATTAGAGATACTATATATGATGAGTATATTCTACATTATGTACATATATGTATGTATATGCTCTGTGCTGTGACATTTGTTTATTTGAAACACTTTATTTTTGTGTCAACTGCTGTGTTTGGATAAGTGAAAAACAAAAAATTAGTATTTACGTTTACGTGTATTTATACATACTTATATAGATAGGTTTATCTATACATAAATATACGAATGTGTATATACGAATTAAGTTCACATTCAGTTTATGCTACACAATACAATAAAAAAAAGAAAGAAAAAAAAAAGACAAATGTTATAAATGTTTTTTTTTTTTTTTTTTTTTTTTGAAGAATTCAGAATATTGTCAGATCCATACATCTTTTTAGATGCTACAATTATTGCTTCTTATAAAGAGAAGTACCTACAATTTTTTTTTTTTTTGGATTTGATATGTGTATTAAAAAAATGCATAAATGCATAAAATAAAAAATACTACAGAAAATTACAAAAAAAAAAAAAAAAAAAAAACAGAAAAATACAAAAATAAGGATTCTCATTTCAAATGTTTCAAAATGTCGAAATATTATAATATGATCATGTCTGACAGCTGTTTATTCTAGTTTTATATCGTACATTTGAATGAATGTTTGTATGTGTATGTAAATGTAATGTTTTCTGAAATAATGTACTAATAAAATGGATAAAAAGCACTATACGCCACTTTATGATACTATTTTTAAGTGATATAATGTCTACAATCCAACGATTTCTTCTTATATATCTACAAAACTAACAAGAAACGAAGAAAATAATTCGACATAATTACAAAAATATATTGATAGAAAAAAATAAAAAAGAATAATGGACAGAAATTGAATGAATGGGATGAATATGGATGGACAGATGGATGATGGCTAAGCTAAAATGATTCAAAACAAAACAACAAAAAACATTAATTGAGAATGAGATTTAAAAAAAAAAAATAATGTAGATTTGAAAAGAATTGAAATCGAAAATGTAACAAGACCAACGACAAATTCTTGAATATATACATACATACGATACTTAACAAGTAGTATGGATAAAATAAATTCGAAAACTAGTTGTCTGTACCACTTAACCTAGTATACTCTTTTTCAAGATTACGGATACTACATTTAAATACATAATTTATATACGTATATATTTTTTTTTTCATGCAATTGTAAAAAATACATAGATACATTTCAAATGACATACTTTCGATATTTCTTTAATAGATAAAATTTATTTTGTTGTCTTGTAGCATCTTCTTAGAAAAAAAAAAAATAAAATAAAAAGAAAAATAAATATAAAATACTCGTAAATAGTAAATAGTAAAATATACAGTTCAGTTCAAAAGTAAGTAGATACTGCACTATTAAACATACTGAAATAAAAATAAATTTCTAATATATGTATATGTTATCCTTTTTTACAAGATGACATCATATGGCATTCATTTTTATATACAAACAAAATAAATTTAAATTTATCAGAAAATACACGCATTAAATTGAAACACAATTTCTATGAAAATCATATAAGGAATATTTTTTTTTTTTTCATTCACAGTTCTCCAAGAAATGTGAAGAAAAAGCATATTGCAATAATAGAGTCATTCATTATTTTAAAAAAACTTATTTACATTTAATTTAAATATAATCTGATTATGCATGTATGTACATATAATACACCAAACATTTAATACGTACATATAGTTATGTATCGAAGCATATACTCGTATGTACATTGCATATTAAGCATTTGTAATACAAAATGTACATGTAGTAGTACACATGTTCCTATATTTTTTATTAAATTTAACCAGCAACAATTTCAATTGAGAAGAAAGATGAATGAAAAACAAATGCGGCTCTGTTTGATCTAATCGCAATTTTTTCTGATTTAAATTAAAAATTATCCTTCTTGAAGAGACTGCATATATTATACATATATACATATATTAATGAAGACATATACATACGAGCACATGTAATGTAGATATAGGATTATAGGGAGAACTTGAAAATAAAGCTAAAATCATCTAAAACCTTTAAGAGATATGTAAACATTTTAAATTTAAAAATTTAAGAGTATTACTATGTATATATTTTCTATTTGCTCCTTTTGCTGTAAAGTATACATTTTACATAGTCTTCACGTATAAATAAAAGGGTTATAATAATGCACTTATCAACATTTTAATGTGTGTAACTCAAAATATTTTATGTTATCTATGATGAATGTTATGTGTTGCATTCATAAATATGAGACTCTTATCATAAATGAATCAAAGATATATCTTTCTTATACTACTCTATATGATATGTATCATAGTACTAAATACATCGCTTTAAGTATACCCTATAAACACATCTGTGGGCCATACTAGATGGAAATACTCGTAAAGTACATGAACAGTACACACATACATAACAAAAACTTTTTATATAGAATTAAAGAAAAAATATTGTATTTCCCTACCATTATCTTATATTTGTATCTAATATCTTAGCAAAAATGCAAAAAATTATAATAAAAAAAAATATAATAAAGAAAAGTACCTACATAGAAGAGAAATAAAAAAGAACAAGCAATATAAAACTAAAATTGTATATTATTATGCATGTATGTGTGTAGAGTTTTAAAATAGAATAAAGAAAGAAAATGTAAAAATAAACACACATAAACATGAAAAAAATATATATATATATCCTTAAAAAATTAAAAAGGACAAAATGAAATGCAACAAAAAACCAACAACAACAACAACAAAATAAATATCACAAAAATACAAAAAACAAGAAAGAATGACATGCTTCTTGTGTTCAAGTTGTTAGGCATATATTTACGCTTAGATTGAAGATAAAAAAAAATTATTTAAAAATATAAAGGTGAGGCAATTAGAAAAACAAAATAAAATAAAAAAAAGTGCACAAAGATTATATTGTGTAAATATATACAAACTCGTATATAATATATAATATAAGTATGAAAACTTATATATGTATACTCATGTACTCATATGTATTCATAGTATACATTTTGTGTTGTATGTATAATAATGTTAAAGGATATAAATGCATAAATATATATGAGGATATATATATATATATATATATGAGTGTGTGTGTGTGTGCATTATAAAAGTCAATGACTCTTTTCATTATGAAAAGAAGGAAAAAATTAGAGAAAAAAAAACAGCAACGACAATAAATAAATAAACAAAAACAATACTGGGTTTATTCTATATTATGGAGTGCATGCCTACACATACATTATGTACGTATGTATGTGTATTTATAATATGTTTGAATACAAATATGTATAAGTATATTTATGTACTTATATACAAAAAAAAAATGATAAATTCAAAAGCCAACATGAATATGATGACACATTTTAAAAGCTAATGTTTCCCTTTTTATTTTCTAATATACATATTTACTTTCTTTTTTTTTTAAGCTCTTACCTCCGTTTTGTTTTTGAGGAATACAACAAAATATTAAATATACATATATATGTACTACATGTACAAACAAACAAAAATACAAAAAAGAAAAAAATGTTTACTTCAAAAATATAAGTGCATATATTTTAGATGTATTCACGTATACGAATATATTAATGTGTGAAAAAAATATCTATATATACGAATATACATATATACTAGAATGTGTGTTATATCTATATATGTGTATACATTATATTTCTATATTTTCCGTTGTGTTTTTTGTTGCTATATTTTTATATGATATGCAATATTTTTTGTTGTATTATTATTGTTTTGTTCTAACAGAATGAGAATAATCTTTAAAAGAAAAACAAAAATTCATTTTCACACATTGTTTTATGAATAATAACAATAATACAACCAATAAAAACTATACATACATATGTGCATGTATACGAGTAGTGTGTAGTATTAATGTATACCAAACAATTATATTGACAAAATAAAATGCAGAAAAAAAGTAAAAACAAAAAAAAAACAACTTAGCTTTTTTATAATTCTTTTTTTATGTTTCGGAATAAGAATTTTTGTTTTGTTTGTTTTGTTTTGAAAATTCATGAAAATTTGAAGGTGTATTAGTTCAATCTACACACCATGTACATAATAAGTATGTTCACTCACATACATTTCGTTAGATATGTACGTAAATGATTTCATATGCATGTGTTTTTTAAAAACGCTTGAACTATAGACACAGTTTCATTTTTTAAGGAAAAACAAAAAAAAATTTTGATTGCATGTTTTGTTGATGCGATATTCTTTATGTGATAATTAACTTGAAAATGATAATTTAAAAAAAAATATATTATGTGTATATTTGTAGCGAAAAATTAAGGATATTTTTTATTATGCTCCATTTTGTAAAAGTGTTGCTCTTGTATGTCATATGATGCTAATCATTGATTTGCCATTTTTTTTTATTACTTACTTTTATTTTCCTTAACTTTGAAATGCCTAGAATACCAATAAAGAAGAAGAGCAAGGAGCAAGTATTAAATATTGTTCGTTGATTTTCCGTGTTTTGCCATGAACACTGTTCGTAACAGAAAACAAATCGACTTTTTCTGAAAAATAAAAATACGAGTACACATGATGTGCAGAATATTAATAAGAAGAAGGGCAAGTAGCAAGTATTAAATGATCATTTACACGAGTCAAAGTAAGAAGGATTGATCAAGCAGTACCCTTTATTATTGGTATAAACTATAATAATATAGGCTGCTTTAGAGTTTAGACAATAAGTTGACTTAATACTATCTGATAAATTTATAAATTCAGATATTTGATTTGAGTTGTTAAAAGTATTTAGTAATCAAATACTCTCATATCATGAATTTTATATGAGCATTTTGGATATGAAAAAAAGTTTTCTTCAGAGTTGGTTACACAAATCTATCAATACAAAAACATTTTATTTTTTTTTTTTTTGTAAATTTAAACTTAATCGAATCTATACAATAAATTAATAATTATTATTTTATTATTATTGACCGTGTTATTATTGGTATTTTGACCTTATTTCATAATTCGATTGTGGGTTTTATATATGTATGTACAAAATCATTTATTCCTTTTTTTTACATGTTTTTAAAATAAAATTTTGTTTTTAATTGCTTTCCAATATTATATTTCCATTTCAAGTTAGTATACTAATTATGTATTATAATCCGAATCTATTATAGAACAAAAATAATAAAATGAACAAAAAAAAAAAAAAATACGAAAATATTAAAAGAATTTCAAGTACTAAACAGTTAATTAAGTTCCCAATCTCATCATCATTATTTTTAGTAAATATATTTATAATAATATAATTACACTTCTGTTTTGAACTATAAGTATAGAGAAGGGTCCTCGATGGAACACAATAATTACTTAAGTATTGAAATTCAAAAACGAAGAAGAAAATTATTTTATAAAAAAATAATTTTTTCTTTCTTCAATTTTCATATTTCTTTACAATTTTTTGTTTTTCACTAGCTGTGTACGATTAGCAAGAATAAAAATTAAAAAAAAAAAAAATTAAAAGGAACCAGGATTTAATTGGATTTATTTATTCAAATAACTACAATTATTTACACATAAACATTTTTATGTAGGTACGTATTTATATATGTACTTTTTCTTTCAAATTTTTCATCCTTCCTTCCTTTTTTTTTCAAACATTTTATTGTTTCGTACCACCTTTCTATACCACTGTGTAGGGTATATGTATTGCTATTGCTGCTTTCAGTTTCAGTTATTGTTTTATTTTCAGGATGTATATGCATGTAGATATGTACATACACAAATATGTACTTATGTGTATGCATAAAATATACATGTTTAGCTCTTATAATTTCTTTGATTTATTTAAATAATTTTTTTTATTCCTTCGAATAAATTCGTAATTTTTCACTAAAAATTTTCACTTCATTATTAAGTATAAATGAGTGTACATTGTGTATGTATTTTTGTACTTGTAAAATTTTATATTAGTGTACACTCAAGTGTACACAAGTACGCAAAGTAGTAAGTAAGTAGTACACTACATTTTTATAGATTTTTTTTTAAACCTACTTGATCTTCTTTTGTTCGTTTTCCTTTTTAATTTTCATTTTTTTCTTTTTTTTTATTAAATTTAATTTTTGTTGATTTATTTTATTTACATAATTATGATATTAAAGAAGTAAATACACAAAAAAAAATTGTTTTTCTTTAAATTAATTTTATATTCACATACACAAGAATAGAATAAATATATATGTACATAGTATCTACATATTCGTACTTAGTACACTTACTCGTGTTCCTCAATTGAATAAATTCAAAATACCTATACATATAAAGCGAACATTAAGTAATATTTTTTTCCCATGAAAATAATAATAGAAATAATAATAATTTTTAAATAAACACAAAAAACAACAATAAATTTTCATAAAATTTCCAATAAATTTTTGTTATTATCTTCACAATGATTCAATGATTTCATGTATTTATTTGAACTTTTGAACTTTGTTTTTGTACAATACTAATTTTTTGTGATATTTTTTGATTGTTTATTATTTGATTATCCTGTGAATTCATCACTCATTGTTATTGAATTTTGGAAAAAAAAAACAAATTCAAATACTAAATAATCTACTCGCACTATAACTACATAATATTATTTGGATAGGAAAATGAAAAAAAAAAAATAATAATAATACAAATCGTATAGATAATTATAATAAATTTGATTATGTGTACAGATCCATATGAACACACTTGTGCAGATCCATAAAATAAATTTATGTACACTGACATGCAAATAATCGTTCCATATAAGTATGATTTTTCAAAACTTTCAAAAAAAAAAACTAACTTTTTCTGAAGAAGGAAAGTACGAGTACTACAAGTCTTATTAGAGGCAATGACCCTCACTGCTCAAAAGTAAGTATAAAGGGAAGGAGCAAATACAAATGTTGTTAGTTGATTATCCGTGTTTGTCATTTACAATATTCGCATATTCTACTACAGATCCCTCTCTTCTCCTAGCTCCAGATAAATCACGATTCCACAAAATTTAGTAGATTTCTCGTTCTTGCATGCGCTCGACTTGTACCTTCTTCGGCATATTTTTCTTCTTTCAGTGGACGTGAATTATTATTCTTCGGAGAATATTACGTATACAAAAGTACTAAGTCTAATAGTTTTGTGTGTTACTGTATATTTACCTATAAGTGTTCCGTTCGTATGTAAATAATTTATAAGTATTATGTAGCATCTATACATTCACAGAAAATGAATGAAAAAAAAATAAATAATGGTTAAATGAAAGTGGGAATATTTAAAATTTAATTCTAATTTAAATGAAACGACATTTTTTTTTTTGATACAAATTTTATTATTTGTTTTGTTTGCTTCATTCATATTTTTTTTTTATTTTTGTATTTTTGTTATACATACGAGTATTTTTGGTTAGATGACATTAAATTTGGTTTCATGTAAATTAATGCGTGGATAAATCGAAACAAATAATAATGAAATAAAAAAAATATATATATATAAAATCTAAAATAAATAGATACATAAATCAAAAATTAAAAAATCCTACATCTCGTATGTGTTCTATATAGCAATAACTACAGAGTGCATTAAAATTTTAATTTAATTTTTTTTTCTATTTTTCTCTCCTTTTTTTTGATATTTTTGTAATTTGTTTTATAATTTTTTGTTTTTACGTTAACCAAAATTGAAACAAGAGTGGTTTTTTAATTTTCAGCTTAAAGCTAATGTGGCATATTAAAAATTAGTGGATTTTTATTTTGTCTTTACATCTATAATAGTGTTTTGTTTTTTTTTTTTTTAATTTTTTTTTTTTGTGTATGATTTATTTTTTTATATTTGTATATTCATGTTTTATTTAATTTGGAAAATTACAATAACTATTATTTATTATTTACATATAAATTTTTACACATGTCTGGATAAATGATTATTATAATTAATATGACTAATAATGATGATGATGATGATGAACATGATGATGATGATGATGATGATGATGAACATGATGATGATGATGATGATGAGTTAGCGAGGGGGGGTCGTGCCTAACTTTTTGAAAGTAGTTAGCGAGGGGGGGTCGTGCCTAACTTTTTGAAAGTAGTTAGCGAGGGGGGGTCGTGCCTAACTTTTTGAAAGTAGTTAGCGAGGGGGGGTCGTGCCTAACTTTTTGAAAGTAGTTAGCGAGGGGGGGTCGTGCCTAACTTTTAAGAAGTAGTTAACGAGGGGGGGTCGTGCCTAACTTTTTGAAAGTAGTTAGCGAGGGGGGGTCGTTCCTAACTTTTTGAAAGTAGTTAGCGAGGGGGGGTCGTGCCTAACTTTTTGAAAGTAGTTAGCGAGGGGGGGTCGTGCCTAACTTTTTGAAAGTAGTTAACGAGGGGGGGTCGTGCCTAACTTTTTGAAAGTAGTTAGCGAGGGGGGGTCGTGCCTAACTTTTTGAAAGTAGTTAGTGAGGGGGGGGTCGTTCCTAACTTTTTGAAAGTAGTTAGCGAGGGGGGGTCGTGCCTAACTTTTTGAAAGTAGTTAGCGAGGGGGGGTCGTGCCTAACTTTTTGAAAGTAGTTAGCGAGGGGGGGTCGTGCCTAACTTTTTGAAAGTAGTTAGCGAGAGGGGGTCGTGCCTAACTTTTTGAAAGTAGTTAGCGAGGGGGGGTCGTTCCTAACTTTTTGAAAGTAGTTAGCGAGGGGGGGTCGTGCCTAACTTTTTGAAAGTAGTTAGCGAGGGGGGTTCGTGCCTAACTTTTTGAAAGTATTTAGCGAGGGGGGGTCGTTCCTAACTTTTTGAAAGTAGTTAGCGAGGGGGGGTCGTGCCTAACTTTTTGAAAGTAGTTAGCGAGGGGGGGTCGTGCCTAACTTTTTGAAAGTAGTTAGCGAGGGGGGGTCGTGCCTAACTTTTAAAAAGTAGTTAGCGAGGGGGGGTCGTGCCTAACTTTTTGAAAGTAGTTAGCGAGGGGGGGTCGTGCCTAACTTTTTGAAAGTAGTTAGCGAGGGGGGGTCGTGCCTAACTTTTTGAAAGTAGTTAGCGAGGGGGGGTCGTGCCTAACTTTTTGAAAGTAGTTAGCGAGGGGGGGTCGTGCCTAACTTTTAAAAAGTAGTTAACGAGGGGGGGTCGTGCCTAACTTTTTGAAAGTAGTTAGCGAGGGGGGGTCGTGCCTAACTTTTTGAAAGTAGTTAGCGAGGGGGGGTCGTTCCTAACTTTTTGAAAGTAGTTAGCGAGGGGTGGTCGTGCCTAACTTTTTGAAAGTAGTTAGCGAGGGGGGGTCGTGCCTAACTTTTTGAAAGTAGTTAGCGAGGGGGGGTCGTGCCTAACTTTTAAAAAGTAGTTAGCGAGGGGGGGTCGTGCCTAACTTTTAAAAAGTAGTTAGCGAGGGGGGGTCGTGCCTAACTTTTTGAAAGTAGTTAGCGAGGGGGGGTCGTGCCTAACTTTTTGAAAGTAGTTAGCGAGGGGGGGTCGTGCCTAACTTTTTGAAAGTAGTTAGCGAGGGGGGGTCGTGCCTAACTTTTTGAAAGTAGTTAGCGAGGGGGGGTCGTGCCTAACTTTTTGAAAGTAGTTAGCGAGGGGGGGTCGCGCCTAACTTTTTGAAAGTAGTTAGCGAGGGGGGGTCGTGCCTAACTTTTTGAAAGTAGTTAGCGAGGGGGGGTCGTGCCAAACTTTTAAAAAGTAGTTAACGAGGGGGGGTCGTGCCTAACTTTTTGAAAGTAGTTAGCGAGGGGGGGTCGTGCCTAACTTTTTGAAAGTAGTTAGCGAGGGGGGGTCGTTCCTAACTTTTTGAAAGTAGTTAGCGAGGGGGGGTCGTGCCTAACTTTTTGAAAGTAGTTAGCGAGGGGGGGTCGTGCCTAACTTTTTGAAAGTAGTTAGCGAGGGGGGGTCGTTCCTAACATTTTGAAAGTAGTTAGCGAGGGGGGGTCGTGCCTAACTTTTTGAAAGTAGTTAGCGAGGGGGGGTCGTGCCTAACTTTTTGAAAGTAGTTAGCGAGGGGGGGTCGTTCCTAACATTTTGAAAGTAGTTAGCGAGGGGGGGTCGTGCCTAACTTTTTGAAAGTAGTTAGCGAGGGGGGGTCGTGCCTAACTTTTTGAAAGTAGTTAGCGAGGGGGGGTCGTGCCTAACTTTTAAAAAGTAGTTAGCGAGGGGGGGTCGTGCCTAACTTTTTGAAAGTAGTTAGCGAGGGGGGGTCGTGCCTAACTTTTTGAAAGTAGTTAGCGAGGGGGGGTCGTGCCTAACTTTTTGAAAGTAGTTAGCGAGGGAGGGTCGTGCCTAACTTTTTGAAAGTAGTTAGCGAGGGGGGTCGTGCCTAACTTTTTGAAAGTAGTAAGCGAGGGGTGGTCGTGCCTAACTTTTTGAAAGTAGTTAGCGAGGGGGGGTCGTGCCTAACTTTTTGAAAGTAGTTAGCGAGGGGGGGTCGTGACTAACTTTTTGAAAGTAGTTAGCGAGGTGGGGTCGTGCCTAACTTTTTGAAAGTAGTTAACGAGGGGGTGTCGTGCCTAACTTTTTGAAAGTAGTTAGCGAGGGGGTGTCGTGCCTAACTTTTTGAAAGTACTTAGCGAGGGGGGGTCGTGCCTAACTTTTAAAAAGTAGTTTGCGAGGGGGGGTCGTGCCTAACTTTTTGAAAGTAGTTAGCGAGGGGGGGTCGTGCCTAACTTTTTGAAAGTAGTTAGCGAGGGGGGGTCGTGCCTAACTTTTTGAAAGTAGTTAGCGAGGGGGGGTCGTGCCTAACTTTTTGAAAGTAGTTAGCGAGGGGGGGTCGTGCCTAACTTTTTAAAAGTAGCTAGCGAGGGGGGGTCGTGCCTAACTTTTTGAAAGTAGTTAGCGAGGGGGGGTCGTGCCTAACTTTTTGAAAGTAGTTAGCGAGGGGGGGTCGTGCCTAACTTTTTGAAAGTAGTTAGCTAGGGGGGGTCGTGCCTAACTTTTTGAAAGTAGTTAGCGAGGGGGGGTCGTGCCTAACTTTTTGAAAGTAGTTAGCGAGGGGGGGTCGTGCCTAACTTTTTGAAAGTAGGTCGCGCGGGGGGGTCGTGCCTAACTTTTTGAAAGTAGTTAGCGAGGGGGGGTCGTGCCTAACTTTTTGAAAGTAGGTCGCGCGGGGGGTCGTGCCTAACTTTTTGAAAGTAGTTAGCGAGGGGGGGTCATGATGATGCTGATGAACATGATGATGATGATGATGAACATGATGATGATGAT